>CM061559.1:16073252-16673252 GCA_030864225.1 Capsicum baccatum var. pendulum | reverse complement strand
GGGAGAATTGTAAGTTGGAAATGATGAGGCATGTAATTTATTGTTTGGGGCGTAGACAAGTAGTGTCTCAAAGTTTAAGTCTTTTCGTTATATCTTGTAAGGTGGAGAATGTTTCTATTCTTATGTCCCGTGAGAATCTCATCTCATGTCTTGTACCAATCTTAATCTAGCCGAGGGTTATTAGGGAATTTAATGTATTACAATATTTTGATCATGTTCCATAAAACACATGCGAAGATCATGTCGACATAAAGTTTCGTTATCTTATGTTTCATGCATACACATTTCCCTAAGGGTTATCATGAAGATCGTTGCCTGCCTTCACATATTTTGTTGAGGAAAAATGTTCAATACGATGTTACGCTCTTTATTCTACACATTTAGAGCTTCAAAAAGTCCCTACCCAATGATCCCAAGGGGGAGATAATATAACACCCCACACTTTTGAGCAAAATTTTGAACCACCCTTTCTATGTGTATAGACCCAAACCGAATGATTCTTTGTTAATACATGTGTAATGATCAATCCGATAGTGTGTGAATACCTTTGAATAAGAATTGAGGTCACAAAAATCCGTAAACTCAAAGACAAGTTGAAAACTCTTCTATCGATTAAGTTTTGATGAATGTCTAAACTTGGGTCAACTTACATCGACCATAGCTTCTTGTATACTGCGAGTTATATGGCATATAATAAACCAAATGAAATGTTTTTTTAGTCTTCTTTCCAACGCAGCTGGTGTCACCATAATCCGATATTGGAGTAGAAAGTTGTGCTCATTTTGTCTGCCAAAATGTGACGACGAGGCTGACGACCTATCAACTAGGTGACAGCCCCTCATCCCCAGTCATCAGCCTAGGGAAGAAAGTGTTAAAGTCCATCCCAAAAGTGATGACCTAAGTGACGACCTAGGTGATGGCCTTCCACCTGAGTGACGGTCCATCAACCTTGGTCATCAACTAATGAAGTTTTGCGTCTTTTTTGGTTTTCTTAGGTATATTTTAATCCTTATCTCACTCAAAAAAACCTTTCCCGCTAATTTAATTAAACTCTAGATGTTATTAATAAATTATTATCCGTTATACAACATCAAAATTCTTCTTCACTCTCAAATACATGATCAAACTAGGTTTCCTCCAAGAACAAAACATCAAGAAAAGTCAATCCTTAAATCCAAGATTTCCAAGGAACAAATCAAGATTCGTGTTCTACTCTTTAAACTAAGTAATCTGAGGTACGCGGGATTTTTCTAAACTACATGGGTATGGTAAAATCATTTTGATAATGTTTAAATGTTGAGAAATTAAGAATATGCAATGGGTTTTGAATTTTCATTTACGATTGTGCATTGTGAAATCTTTTTTATAATAAAGTTTTGGTCTTGATGCCTTCCCCTAAATTAGATTTTTACTTGTACATAAGTATGTATGCATTTTTGAGTTCAAATGTTAAATTGAGAGCATAAACAATTAAAATCCCTCTCTTGTTGTCAAGCCTCTTGTTTCATATGTTATGATTATTCAATTGCATATTGAGAAGCATGATTCAAATGTCTTTACTATTGTTTAAGCCTTGATTTTGCATATAAACTGAAGAGAGGGTTGTTCTTGTTAATATAAATGAAAAATGGTGATTCAAAGAAATCGCCTGGTTTGTTACAAAGTACTTGACCACCCCATGTTTGTTGAAATGTTGAAAAGAGAGAATCCCTGCGTAGTTTGAAATATTTTTTGAAAATAAGAACTCTGTTGCATTGTAAATGTTTTTGCTAGTCAACTGAATCAATTGAATTGAAGGAACTAATGCATATTATTATGTCTTAGACATACGACTTGCAAGTCTTGGTATGATGATACCAAATTAGATAAGGCCATGATAAACTCAAAACAAAATACATATTTCATCTTAGATTTTCAAAATTTGAAGTCTAAAAGATGCATGTTTAGAAAAGGTTAAAAATGGGCCCTAAGAGAGTAAGGTGGTTACCCAAAGAAGGCACGAGCCATATGATTCGTTGCCCGAAATCATATTTTTTTTGTATGGGTTTATTACTTTCCCAAAGAAGGATTATACACTTGTCTAGTGTCCTGTGGCGTATCAGATTTGGATATTCCAACCCTTGCGGCAAAATTGGGTTGGTGGCTTGGCCGCCGAGTTAAGGGTGGATCCCATATAGCCCGTGGGATAATTTCAGATATGTAGGGTGTACCACCTAGCTCAGAAGTAAGATAAAGAGTGAGTTGTGGTTTCAAAAAACCATTTTAAAGTCTTTAAAGTATGCCCATGTGTTTTTATATATTATACGTAAAAGGTTTTATGAATCGCTCTCACTTATGTTATATATATATAAATGTATTATTTTGGGTTGCTCTGCGTACCAGTACATCTGTGTTGACCCTCTATATTTCAGGATCTGATACACGGTCCTGGGGTCCAGCTAAGCAGTAGATCGGGTTGTCCGAAGTTTGCAGTTGGTGAGCCTTCCTTATTTCGGAAGGCCTTGTTGATTTGACATTGATAATTTTATTTTTGTTTATGGTCCGATAGGGGGCCTTGTCCCAGTATATAGAATATAGTATTTTTGAGATGTTAGAGATTTCACACAGTAGTGTCGGTGTTTTTGAATGTTTCATGAACCCATTTTTGTATTGTTCAGTTGAAGCAAAAGAATGACTAGTATATGAATTGTTTTCATGATTGCCAGTTAGAGAAGGGCTCTCTAGCCTTCACGGTTTGGGATGTACATCGCGACCAGGAACTCAGTTCGGGTCGTGACAATTATTTAAAAAAATAAATTGAATTAGGGTATCTTTAAGTGAAATAGATATAATTTTCTACGGATTATTGTTCAATAATACTGACATGTTTAACATATTTTCCATTGAATGGACCACTAAAATTGACACTATAATTTAAATTTTTATGGTAGAATTAGATTAGATTATTTGTGAATATATAGGATTTGTGTTCACGTGTTGAGAGTGGACCACTAAACTTTTATTTTTTAATCTTATTTACCACATATATTGAAGATATATATTTTTTTATTTTTTTATTTTTTTATTATTATTTTTTTTTTTAATCATGTACCACAAACAAATGAAGGTATTTGATAATATTTGATTAAAATTTTAAAAAATGAAATACGAATTTTTATAATTCAATTATATGGGATTATTTGTTCATGTAGGGTTTGTTTTCACTTGTGGATAACTGAAAGTTTAATTTTTTTAGTCTTATTTACTATATATTGGAGATATATATTAGGAATTATGAACCATAAAACAATGAAGGTGTTAGATAATATTTGGTTAAATATTATGTAGCTAAAAGGGCATCCCGGTGTACTAAAACTCTTGCTATGCGCAGCATTCGGGGAAGAGCCCTACCATAGGTGTGTATTGTACGCAGCTTTTCCTTACATTGCTATCAGAGGGTGTTTCCAACTCTTGGAGTCGTGACCTCATGGTCACATGGCAGTAATAAAGATGGTAAGATTATTAGTGATGCGATGTAGTTCTTCCTTGCTTTACAAATACTTCTTTTTTTTTGCATTTCTAATATTATCCATCCTTGTTTCAATTTTGACATTTTTCATGAAAATCTTTCTGCTTATGAGTCAGGTATAGAATCAATGGGCGATACATGGTCACAATTTTGAATGTGTTACTATCTATTTGCTTTACTTTTTGTTGTTTTTGATGTTGAAACGGTTTTTATTTATCCATGGGCAATGAGTTTCGGCGTCTGAATTGTAAATCAAGAAGAATTAAAATCAATATATACTAAAGCATAATTTCATTTTCGGATAACAATCTGTACACTATAATATGTAACATATAATGAGAAAAAACATCCGAAATTGAATGAAATATCATTCTTACAGACTGATGCCACTTTAATCATGTTCAGTGTTACCTGATAGAATATTTATCGGAAACAACTTCTCTACCACACAGAAAAGTAGGGGTAAGGTATGCATATACCTCACCCTCTTGTAGCCGATGGTTCTTAGAAAAATTCATGTATTACAATGTTTTGATCATGTTCCATAAAACACATGTGAAGATCATGTCGACGTCAAGTTTTGTTATCTTATGTTTCATGCTTACACATTTCCCTAAGGGCTATCATGAAGCTTGTTGGATGCCTTCACATATTTTGTTGAGGAAAAATATTCAATACGATGTTACGCTCTTTATTATACACAGTTAGAGCTTCAAAAAGTCCCTACCCATCATTCGGGGACGAATGATCCCAAAGGAGAGATAATATAACACCCCGCACTTCCGAGCTAAAGTTTGAACAGTCCTTTCTATATGTATAGACCCACACCGAATGATTCTTTGTTAATACATGTGTAATGATCAATCCGATGGTGTGTGAATACCTTTGAATAAGAATTGAGGTCACAAAATCCCCAAACTCAAAGACGAGTTGAAAACTCTTCTATCGATTAAGTTTTGATGAATGTCTAAACTTGGGTCAACTTACATTGACCATAGCTTCTTGTATAATACGAGTTATATGGCCAATTATATAACAAATGAAAGTTTTTTGAGTCATCTTTCCAACGCAACTAGTTTCACCTTTATCCAATATTGGAGTAGAAAGTTATGCTCATTTTACTTCGAAGTGTTTGTCTGCCAAAATGTGATGACGAGGCTGACGACCTATCAACTAGGTGACGGCCCCTCATCCCCAGTTATCATCCTAGGGAAGAAAGTGGTAAAATCCATCCCAAAAGTGATGACTTAAGTGACGAACTAGGTGATGGCCTGCCTCCTGAGTGACGGCCAATCAACCTTGGTCGTCAACTGATGAAGTTTTTTGTCTTTTTTGGTTTTCTTAGGTATATTTTGATCTTTTTCTCACTCCAAAAACCTTTGCCACAAATTTAATTAAACTCTAAATGTTATTAATCAATCATTATCAGTTATACAACATCGAAATTCTTCTTCACTCTCAAATACACGATCAAACTAGGTTTCCTCCAAGAACAAAAAATCAAGAAAAATCAATCCTTAAATCCAAGATTTCCAAGGAACAAATCAAGATTCGATTTCTACTCTTTAAACTAAGTAATCTAAGGTATGTGGGATTTTTTTAAACTACATGGGTATGGTAAAATCATTTTGATAATGTTTAAATGTTGAGAAATTAGGAATTTGCAATGGGTTTTGAATTTTCATTTACGATTGTGCATTGTGAAATCCTTTTTATAATAAAGTTTTGGTCTTGAGGCCTTCCCCTAATTTAGATTTTTACTTGTATATAAGTATGTATGCATTTTGAGTTCTAATGTTGAATTGAGAGTATGAACAATTAAAATCCCTCTCTTGTTGTCAAGCCTCTTTGTTTCATATGTTATGATTATTCAATTGCATATTGAGAAGCATGATTCAAATGTCTTTACTATTGTTTAATTCTTGATTTTGGATATAAACTGAAGAGAGGATGGTTCTTGTTAATATAAATGAAAAGTGGTGATTCAAAGAAATAGCCTAGTTTGTTACAAAGTACTTGACCACCACATATTTGTTGAAAAGAGAGAATCCCTGTATAGTTTAAAATATTTTTTGAAAATAAGAACTCCCTTGCATTGTTAAATGTTTTTGCTGGTCAACTGAATTGATTGGATTGAAGGAACTAATGCATATTATTATATGACTTAGACATACGACTTGCAAGTCTTGGTATGACGATACCAAATAAGATAAGGCCATGATAAACTAAAAAAAAAATACAGATTTCATCTCAGATTTCAGAATTTGAATTCAAAAAGATGCATGTTTAGAAAAGGTTAAAAATGGGCCCCAAGAGAGTAAGGTGGTTACCCAAAGAAGGCACGAGTCATATGATTCATTGCCCAAAATCGTATTTTTGTATACGAATTTATTTTTTTTCCAAAGAGGGATTATATGCTGGTCCAGTTTCCTGTGGCGTATCAAATTTGGATATTCCAACCCTTGCAGCAAAATTGGGTTGGGGGCTTGGCCGCCGAGTTAAGGGTGGATCCCATATAGCCCGTGGGATAATTTCAGATATGTAGGGTGTACCACCTAACTCAGAAGTAAGATAAAGAGTGAGTTGTGGTTTCAAAGAATCATTTTAATGTTTTTAAAGAATGCCCATGTGTTTTTATATATTATACGTAAAAGGTTTTATGAATCGCTCTCACTTATGTTATATATATATATATAAATAAATATATTATTTTGGGTTGCTCTGCGTACCAGTACATCGGTGTTGACCCTCTATATTTCAGGATCTGAGACACGGTCCTGGGATCCAGCTAAGCAGTAGATTGGGTTGTCCGAAGTTTGCAGTTGGTGAGCCTCCCTTATTTCGGAAGGCCTTATTGATTTGAAATTGATAATTTTATTTTTGTTTATGGTCCGATAGGGGCCTTGTCCCATTATATAGACTACAGTGTTTTTGAGTTGTTAGAGATTTCACACACTAGTGTCAGGTGTTTTTGAATGTTTCATGAACCCATTTTTTGTATTGTTCAGTTGAAGCAAAAGAATTACCAGTATATGAATTGTTTTTATGATTGCCAGTTAGAGAAGAGCTAGCGGGCCTTCACGGTTTGCGATGTCCATCATGACCAGGGCCTCGATTCGGGTCGTGGCAATTATTTAGAAAAATAAATTGAAATAGGGTATCTTTAAGTGAAATAGATATAATTTTCTACGGATTATTGTTCAATAATACTGACACGTTTAACGTATTTTACATTGAATGTACCACTAAAATTGAAAATGACAAATAAAATTTAAATTTTTATGGTTGAATTATATTAGATTATTTGTGCATATATAGGATTTGTGTTCATGTGTTGAGAGTGGACCACTAAACTTTTATTTTTTAATCTTATTTACCACATATATTGAAGATATATATTAGAAATCATGTACCACATACAAATGAAGATATTAGATAATATTTGATGAAAATTTAAAAAAATGAAATACGAATTTTTATAATTGAATTATATTGGATTATTTGTTCATAAAGGGTTTGTTTTCACTTGTGGATAACTGAAAGTTTAATTTTTTTAGTCTTATTTAATATATATTGGAGATATATATTAAGAATTATGAACCATAAAACAATGAAGGTGTTAGATAATATTTGGTTAAATATTATGTAGCTAAAAGGGCATCCCGGTGTACTAAAACTCTTACTATGCGCAGCATTCGGGGAAGAGCCCTACCACAGGTGTGTATTATACGTAGCCTTTCCTTACATTACTGTCAGAGGATGTTTCCAACGCTTGAGCTCGTGAGTTCATGGTCACATGGCAGTAATAAAGATGGTAAGAATATTAGTGATGTGGTGTAGTTCTTCCTTGCTTTACAAATACTTTTTTTTTTTTGTATTTCTAATAATATTCATCCTTGTTCCTATTTTGACATTTTTCATTTCGTGAGTGTTAGCCCCTAGCAAAGCACCAGAAAATCTTTCTACATATGAGTCAGGTATAGAATCAATGGGCGATACACGGTCACAATTTTGAATGTGTTACTATCTGTTTGCTTTACTTTTTGTTGTTTTTGATGTTGAAACGGTTTTTATTTATCCATGGGCAATGAGTTTCGGCGTCTGAATTGTAAATCATGAAGCATTAAAATCAATATATACTAAAGCATAATTTCATTTTCGGATAACAATCTGTACACTATAATATGTAACATATAACGAGAAAAAACATCCGAAATTGAATGAAATATCATTCTTACAGACTGATGCCACTTTAATCATGTTCAGTGTTACCTGATAGAATATTTATCGGAAACAACTTCTCTACCACACAGAAGAGTAGGGGTAAGGTATGCATACACCTCACCCTCTTCAGACCCTACTTGTGGCATCACAGTGGCTATCTTCTTTGATAGAATTGAATAGTCACTTCTACCAGCAAACAGCCTGGAAATAGTTCTTGCAGTTCTTGTACAAAAAAATAACTGTAATTGCTTTGCAAATATAATAGGCTGGATGCTAACCAGATAACCAAATTTTGTGCTCCTTGACTCATTCCACAAGATATCTTCCACCTCCTACCGCTCACCAGCAACAGTACCAGATAACTCTGTCCACCAAGGCAAGGACAGATCAGATGAAATCACCTAGTTTTTTTTATCTCTGCGGTGATCAAATCTGCTAACCAACTGCCATCATGTTGGAAGCTGAAAGGAAACAGCAAAGAAACCATAACTCACCCACCTATGAAGACCTTCAACCTTGGTCATTTTACCATGTATAGAAATCCAAGGATTTGTGACATGTAACTTTGAGAAAACCTTGTGTAGGAGAATTTCTTCCCATTATCAAAGAGAATATTAAAGCAATAAGGATTTGTATATTAAAAAAAATGATCCACTTTCCTTTTTAGTCTGTTTAAAAAAAATGATCTTTTTTTTTTTTGGCAATACTTTTAATTCACCTTTCCACATGTCATGTTTAAGACCACAAGATTAAAGTACATTTTGATACATTTGATATAGCTTTAATTTAGGATCACAAGATTCAAATTTTTCTTTATTTTCGTAAATTACATGCCTAGTCAAACTAGGTAATTCTTTTTGAAACAGAGGGAGTAAAAAAAATTAAGTGCACAAGATTTGTTTAATAAGATTGACACATTTAACATATTTTTTATAGAATGAACCACTAAAATCAAAAATGATAAATGAAATTTGAATTTCTATGAATGAATTATATTAGATTTTTTGCGCATGTAGGGTTTGTGTTCACGTGTTTGAGAGTGGACCACTAAACTTTTGTTTTTTAATCTTATTTACCACATATATTGAAGATATATATTTGGAATCATGTACCACATACGAATGAAGGTGTTAAATAATAATTGATAAAAATTCAGAAAAACTAAAATTTGAATTTTTATAATTGAAATATATTGAATTAATTGTTCAGATAGGGTTTGTTTTCACTTGTGGACAACTAAATATTTAGTTTTTTAGTCTTATTTATTAAAGAGTTAATACATAAAAATGACCCTAAACTTGATACCAAATTATAACTTTGACCTTAAACTTTGACAGTGCATAAATATGACCTTTAACTATTCAAAACTGCACAAATATGACCTCCAATCCTACGTGGCAAAATGCGTGTTCAACACGCAAAACTAGGCGCGTCCAGCTTAAAATCTAATGGCATAATACATAAATATGACCTTAAACTTTGACAGTGCACAAATATGTCCTTTAACTATTCAAAACTGCACAAATATGACTTTTAAATAACTCTTCACTATTATTTTTTCATTATTTTTGGCTCAAAGATGAAAATGACATCTAATTTCTTTTGTCATTGTGGAAAAAGAGCAATATTGAAGATTTATTAATTAGACGGGTCAGCCTCATAAGAAAAAATCGAGTGGTTATGTATATATATTATAAAGCAAGGGACAAATTTAAGTTATATAATATATCTAAATATTATTTATTTAAATATTAAAATAAAGATGTAACTATACTAATAATAAAATTATAGTTTTAATAAAACGTTATTAAATTAATGTCATTAAGGATAGTAGTTGTAGTATTTTAAATTAATGTTACCAAATTAACGTAATTAAAATGATATTAAATTAACGTTATTAAAACGTTATTAAATTAACGAGGGGTGGACCTACGTGGCCATGGTGTTCCCCCGAATCCCCTCGGTAAAAAAATTACGTTGTATATATATAAGATAGAAAATATATATTTATGTACGTATATTAATGTTAAACCACATGAAACAAGGCACTTAGATAGCCCAGTGGGGATATTTACTCTTCTTGGGCGCTTCCTTCAGCCTACTGTGCGGATTCGATCCCTGCTAGTGGTTTTTTATTTTTTAATTAAAAAAAAGCTAGGTGCTGCAGCTATAGAAATAAATAAAAAAATAATAATAATGATAATTTTTTTAAATTAAAAAAAAGTTAGGTGCTACTACTATAAAAATAAATAAAATAATTTTTATTATAATAATAATAATAATAATAACAATAACAATAATAACAATAATAATAATAATAATAATAATAATAATAATAATAAAAACGATAACGTTTTAACACAAAAAATAAAACTTTGACAGTGCACAAATATGACCTTTAACTATTCAAAACTGCACAAATATGACCTCTCTCCAAGTCAGCCCTTTTAACGACGTGGCACCATGTGATTGGATTACCTTTCCACGTAGGCGCGAGTGAGACTCACGCATGAGGTTGCAAAATTGGAGGTCATATTTGTTCAGGTTTTGAATAGTTAAAGGTCCTATTTGTGCACTATCAAAGTTTAAGGTCAAAGTTATGATTTGATGTCAAGTTTAGGGTCATTTTTATGTATTAATTCTTTATTAAATATTAGAGATATATATTAGGAATTATGTGTCATACACCAATTAAGGTGTTAGATAATATTTGATTGAATTTTTAAAATAATTATTATTCTATGGACCACTAAAATTGAAGTAATAAGACAAAATTTAACTTATTTTTGGTTGAATTCTACTGGATTATTTGTTCAAATAGAATTTGATTTATCCGTTTAGAGTGGATCACCAAAATTCTATGTGCCATATGTTGGAGATATATATTAGGAATTATGTATCATACACGAATTGAGATGTTAAACAATATTTGAATAAAATAAAATAAATGTTATTCTATGGACCACTAAAATTGTAACTAATAAACGAAATTTGAATTTTTATTTTATGGTTGAATTATATTGGTATTTTTTTACTTTCAGGTGAACAATACCTAGCGATCGCGATCCCCACCATGCGATCACGAGGATCAACATTGACCGGCATTTAATTTGTTCATCGCGATCACAAAAGGAGGCACTCGCGACTGCGATGGTCAAACTCGACTCGGTCCACTGTTTGCTTATCGTGGCACCACCACCACCCGATCGCGATGAAGACAATTGAGGCCCACGATCGCAATGAAGGGACTGATACACTAGAAAAAATGCACCAACAGTTTGATGTTTTTTGAGAATTGTCCCGATTGAACCCTCAGAAATTATTCGGGACCCCACAAAAATAAAACAGATATGCTACTAGGTTATTTTTTATGTTTCAGGTTCAATAGAACATCAGGTTTATAAAAGGAGGTCGTTTACAATAGTTCAACCCCATGACCCTTTTAGGATCACATAAATTAGTTTTTATCAAAAGGGTCAAAATACAAAATAAAGACTCGGGACCCAAACTAACTATGTTACTAATCCAAAATTGATATTTTGGATCTAATAAACTGTCCAAGTCACCATCTGACACCCGAAATATGAAATATTGACGGCAATCAAACTCATGGTTTTAAAAACCTCTAAAACTCTTAAACTCACCAAAAATACTCTCGAATGCATTAGGTACTGCATCGACCAACCCCACAACTCACAAATAACATGTACTAACAACTACGTACGAGGAAGAATAAGATGGTCAAAACACATAAAAGATGAAATTCATCTTCGATTGTTGCACATACTTAACACACGTTTGATAGAATATATTAGGCCACCAAAAATAAAACAAAGTAAAAGAAATTTAGAAATTTTATTGTTGAGGTGGAACTCTTCTACATGTTTGATAGTATGTTTTTTACTAGTTGATGTACTCTCTACATGTTTGAGTTTTTATTTTACTTGTTGAGAATGTGGACCATATTGATTCATGTAAATTTTGTTTTGTAAATTTTGTTTTCATTGGATTCATCATTCCTTTCGTTGAACCTTTCTTATTTATTCGCGTCAGAATTTTCAACGGTAAAGTTAAAATATCAACAAGTAAACACACAATAAAGTCAAGAAAGTTCAATATATAACACTATATATACATAAAAGTAATTATTTTACCTATCTAACGGTGTAGTTTTTAAACGAAAGGATCTCACATGAAACCTCAGACAAGGAAGGCTATGACACTGTCCTAAAATATCTTATCTTTTTTAGCCTCAAAAATAGAATATATTAAGTATCAAGTCAACAAAAAACTAGTTGAGAAGCTATAGTTTTAGAGATATATTATTTTTACGTACCATACACGAATTAAGGCGTTGGATAATATTTGATTAAAATTTTAAAAATGTATTCTATGGACCACTAAAATTGAAAGTGATAAATAAAAATTGAATTTTATGATTGAATTATACTAGATTATTCGTTCATATTGATTTGTTTTGACTTGTTAAGAATGGATCACTAAACTTTTGTTTGTTTTAATCTCATTTACCACATATTGGAGTTTATATAATAGGAATAATGTACCATATACAAATTAAGATGTTAGATAATATTTGTTTAAAATTTTCAAAAAGCCATTCTGAGTTTGAAGGCAAACAATAGTAGAGCAAAAAGGATATTAAGGAAAAAATATTTTGTCTAATTTTGACTTGTCTGGAGTTGAGATTTTAGGAAAAAAAAAAAAAAAAGTAAACAACATTTAATAAGTTACTACAGAAGGATGGGATTTTACATTCAATTTTTATTCTCATCACTCCTCCATATATACATTAATGTAATTGTTTTACCTATCTATATGGTGTAATTTTCTAACGAAGGGGTGTTAAATGACACCTCAAGGACAAGAATGACTCTATCATTGGTCGAACAAAATACTCCATCACACGCATTATCACATCTTATCTAGATCTAAGTACAATCTAAAAAACTTTGCTTTTACACTATATCTTTGCTCTATAAATAGTGCACTTTGAGTATCTTATTTTCACATCAACCAAAATAAGAATACCGTATAATCTAACTCACTATTCCTCTCTCTTTCAATGGCATTGAAGGTTGTAATGGTGTTGTTCCTTGCAATGCTTGTGTTGACAGAGCATAATGCTATGGCCCAAGAAACACTTGACCCAATATGCATGGCAAAGTGTGTATTAAAGTGTGGAAAAAAAGCCTGGTGCCTAACTAAGTGCATTGCCGGTTGCGTTTTAATTACGAACACAGATGAATCAGTTGATATTGAGGTTGCAACTCGTAACCATGTTTGTAATATTGGATGTTCCGTTGGTCATTGCTCCAAGTTTCTCGTCCAATATGGTAACTAACACTCCTCTTGTCTTGCTACTCGTGTTTTTTGCAATAGTCCGATGAAACTCAATAAAATTGGTGGCTTGAAGATAAACGTTAACATAAGACACCTTAAACATGTGTAGGCATAGTTCATGAGTTGGTTTTCGTTACAAAATTAGTTTTTTGACGATGAGTAAAATAAAATGCTTCACAAGCACATATGCTTAAGGTGCAACATTGTTGTATTGCTATAAGGTGAAATCTTTACTTCAAATAATTTATAGATATTTGGACAATTTATATAAGTATCTCTCTACTTATACAAGTTGTTTAGTAATTTTTCTGTTTAATTCTGCAGATAATGAGAAGTTTGGAAGTTGCATGACAAACTGCAGAGAGAACTATTGCTTTGACAATGCTCTAGAGAAAGCTGCAGCTTAAGAACAAGTTCTAATATAAATAAGTCGAATTATGGCCACTAAGTATGTGTCTATGACACTATGTTATGTACTAAAGCTACTAAATGCTTTTGTGGTTGTAATTTTCTATGTTATGTGTGTAATTGTGTTGTATCAAATAAAACTCTAGTGTTTCCTACTAAAGCACTAAAGAAGTTATTTCCGATAATATCTCTCAGTGGCAATGAAAGTTGCAATTGTGTTGTTTCTTGAAAGAGTTGTGTTGACAGAACATAATGCATTCTAGGGTGACAAATTTCTCTAGGCTATTGTTACAAATTTCTCGTCCAATATGGTAATTGACACTCTTTTCTTACCTTGCTACTTGTATTATTGGAATACGTAGGGATGACTCAATTAAATTTGCATTCTTTAATTTGACACAGTATTTAGAAAAAAGAAGACTTTTGTAACTTGTGGTTTAAAACACCTTAATATTTATGTGACTATCTGTAACGCCACGTAAGTTTTCTCGACTTGATATCACCTAGAAGCATGCATGAGAGGCTAGCAACTTGAAAATTTCCTAAGTGTAGGAAGGACTTAGTCACTTTTTGAGCTCCTAATCTTTGAGGATTTTAATTTCGACATTCCTGACATCGGAAAGTTAATTTGTAAGGTTATTCATGATTGGGGGTGTCAAGGGTATATCCTTGGTAAGTTTCAAAATTTTGGACTAGCGTAAGGGTGAGTTTGGAGGTCTAAAATAGTGAAGTCTCGCAATAGGCCCGCGACGCGAGACCTATTCCCTATTTCTGGGAGTTACGATGCGAGCCTATTCCCATTTCTGGGCGTCACGACGCGAGCCTCATTCCCCATTTCTAGGTGTCGCGACAAAAAGGTGGCCTTGCTCTGCATTATTTTATTTGTATTTTTAAGGGCAATTGAGTCTTTTTCCTCACCATAATCCATCCAAACATGAGATTAAATGATAATCTAAGAACATGAGTCTTGATTTCTTCAGAAAATACTTCTATTATCTCAAAGGTAAAACCCTAGTTCCTTCTTCTAAGATCAAGAGTTCATCATTCCAAGCCAAGAATTCCAAGAACTAAGTGTGATTCGGATTCCTCTCTTCCTCCTAAGTAATCTAAGGTATGTGGGACAACTCTAATAACCTTGGGCATAAGTTTAAATGTTTTATCAAGATTAAAGGTCCCCAAATTTTGGTTTATAATGAAATATACTATATGATTTTTGGAGATTATGCATCATGGAACTGTTTTGACTGAAATACATGTTGTCTTGAACTAGTTTGCATAAAAGTTCAATTGTAACTATATATATATATATATATATATATATATATATATATATATATATATATGAATTTCGTGTATTTTATAAGATTTGACTGAGAGTATGAGAATGAAATCCCTCACTTGTTGCGAACCAAAGTTATGGTTTCATTGTGAATAATTTGGAATGCATGTATTTAAGATTTTAAAAGTGATTTTCTCAATATCATGGTGTTTGACACGACTTATATATGATGAGAGGGAGTTTCTTGCTATAACTACATTCTTGTTGTAAAAAATAAAAGAATTGCATGTGATTGATTAAATTAACATGACCCTCACATGTTTTGAATCTTGCAAAGAGATGATAAATGCATAAGTTTTCTTGAGATTTCAAAGTGATGGCCCTATTGTGATGTTATGAATTTTTGGGTGGTCATGTGTATGCTTTGAATATGATGGACAGTGAATTTGATATGATATGGACTTGCAAGTCAGGGTATGACGATACCCAGCTATAGTATGCCCTTAACAAAAAAAATGATGAATGTTTTGAATGTATGATGAATGATTTTAAAGAACTAAAATTGGGTTTAAAGAGAGGTAGATGGTTACCCAAATAAGGCGTTTGAGTTTTAGGGCTCATCGCCTAAATAATCGAATTTACCGATTCAGGTGATATGATTGGCTAAAGCCAATGTATACTTCTCCCTGAGAAACTAGTATACTAGAATAGAAATTAGGATTCCAATCCTTGCAGAATAGTTGGATTGGAGGCTTGGTCGGTGAGTTAAGGGCAAATTCCATATAGCCTGTGGGATCGTAGAAATATAGGGTGAACCATCTATCTTAGGATTACGATAAAGAGTGTTTCATGGTTTCAAAGAAGTATTTTGGAGTTACTAAAATATGCCTATGTATTTTACCTACGTATTATAATCATTGTCTTTTTGAAATGCTGTCATCTATTTTGTATAAAACATGTTATTTTGAGTTGTTTCACATACCAGTACAAATGTATTGAGTCCCTACATTTTAGGGTATGAGGCTTAGTCTAGTGGTCCTGCTAAGCCATAGAATTATCCCGACAGAAGTGAAGTGTGCACTTGGTGAGCCATCTTTATTATGAAAGGCCTATTTCTACCAGATACTTGTTATTTATTTGGGTTTGATCCATTGGGGCCTTGTCCCAGTTTCAGACAGTATATTTATTTCATTTGTAGTAGGTATTTTGCTGACTAAAATAGATGTGGTCTAGATGTTGATAAATTTCTTTACTTGTTGTTAAACAAAATTCTGAATATGACCATGATTTTGTTTATTATAATTCCACATTTTTCTTCTTTATTATATGAGTATAGTGCATGATCACCAAATGTAGAAGGGCGTCCGGGCCTCTATTATTCGGAATGCTCTTCACGGCCAGGGCTTAGTTCGGGTCGTAGCAAACTTGGTATCAAAGAATGGTTCATGGTCTTAAGGTGTCTGCGAAATTGTATCGAGTAGAGTCTTGTTTATGGCTGTGTAGCTCTCTATACTTATAAACAAAAGGCTACTAGGCGTTTAGGAATATCTTATTTCTTTGTGATTTTTTTCGTGTTGTAGAGTCTAAATGTCCCCTAATCAATGGTCTCTTGTATTTCAGAAAATCATCATTCCTCCTCATCGCTCTAATGATCAGATCGCCCAAACTGATGAGGTTCGTCCCACCCATAGGATGAGGACATGTAATAGGGCTCACACTCTTGAGTTTTTTGCTTCTCCGGGAGTCCCTCCTGTTCAGACCAGCCCACCCATGTAACTAAGGCTCTGATGATAGGCGAATTTACACGCCTATATCAATATATTTTGCCCATATTTTAGCCTAGTTTTGAGAACAAACTATATATTTCATGCACTTTTAGTCCTTTTTCCTATAAATGAGCTAACGAACATGATTAGGAAAGTTTCAGGTATAAATGATGCAAAATACAGCATTTTATGGCTTACTTGACGCAAAAGAAAGCTCACAAACGAAGTAGAAAGGAGCTGGACGCTAAAAGGACCAAATCTGCTGCATGGAAAATCTGTCCCGGGCTAAAACAGCATTTCTGAATACTTTGGGGACTGCATGGAAAATCTGTCCAGGACTAAAACAGAATTTCTGAAGACTTTGGGGACTTACAGACACAAAGCTGGATTTTGACAATGATACATTAACCTAGTACAATTGGGTTATGTATTTCATTAGTTTATTTGGATTAGGAGAATGTTACATTAACCTAGTACAAATGGGTTAAGTATTTCCTTAGTTTAGTAGGATTTGGTTATTTATTTCATTAGCATAGTAGGAGTAGGATAGGAGTATTATAAATACCCTATCATGCTAGAGATTTTAATCAAGTCCTCCCTTAGTGGAGGCAACTCCTCCCTTCATTCAAGAAATTCATTCTTAAACTATTAATTTTCTTCCATCTTTCTCATCTTCCACCACAAACACTTCTAATCTATTCTTCTATTCTTAAATTCCACAACAAGAGAATCGTTACTTGCTACGGAATCACCAAAACCACACGCCTAACACCTCTTTTACACGCCATTCACCATGCAAAACGTGATATCCTTCGCATTCATGGGTAACTAAACCTCTTAGTTGGGGTTATGGAAGCCGAATGAGTTACTGTCTATAGCTATGAGTTTGTGAGTTCAAGACAAGTATATTGCTTATATCATTATTCTCTTCATCTTAAATCTACATCCTTTGCGGTTCAAACACAAGAACACGCCATTCTAACATCTAACCTGTTCGAGAGAAAGGTTATTTGTCTAGAAAAGAAGACGCATAGACCAACGCCAGGCTAACATTTAACTTGTTCGAGAGAAAGGTTATTTGTCTGGAAAAGAGATAATGTCAAGGTAGTAGGACACCCTTTCCTATTAAAAAGCTAGTGCCGTACCTGGACTAACCTCTTGGAGAATTCGTACCGTTAGACACGCTTTAAGCTCGAGAGAGTTAAAGTGAAATAGTCCTTGTTTAGGTCGAGAGACGCTTGGATTTACCATCGACTACAATTCTCTATAAGCAATTGCATGTCAAGACTCTACACACTCATAGCCAATAGAGACGTATACTTCTGAAGGTGGATATAACCCCAACGCTTCAATTCTCATTGTTTACAACCAACGTGACAATCTTTCTCTTTTTACTTTAGTATTTTCAGCTTTTATTTCATTACTTTGGTTACTTATTACAATCCCCCCTTCTTACAAGACTTGCACCAAAAGTCTATTAATTTTACTTACTTGTTGACCAAGCTATTCTCTGTGGGATCGATACCCAACCCAGGTTGGGTTCTATATTTGCTAACGACCGCTTTACACTCCTACGAGAGCTGTAGATTGAGCGTTATCAAAAATTGGCGCCGTTGCCGGGGAATACGAGTGTCAATCAAGTTCGTGATAATTACTAGACCCTTTGGTCAAAGATTCTCGTACTTTTACTTTTAGTTGTTGTTTTTGTTTTTTTTTAGGTTTATTCAGTGCATCCATGGAGGCACAACGTGAAATTGAAAGGATGGCTGCTCAAGTGCATCAACAGAATATTAATAATCGTAGGCGAGCAACAAATCCTGACGATGAGGATCTGGGCGATGAAGAGCTACTAAACCCACGGCATACTGCTGAGATGGCGGCACCCATGCAGAGGAGAGATCGTCAAGCGCGATTGAGGCCTGATCGCCGAGTTATGCAAATTCCTTTTGATGACGAAGAGGACGATCTGGACGGACCTGGTGCCACCGGAGCTATTATTCTTCCGCCATTGGCACCCGGAGCAAAGTTTAATATCACTAGCGCCATGATTCAGCTTTTGCAACTCAAGGGATTATTTGGTGGACTAGCAGGCGATGATCCGAATATGCATCTGATCAACTTTATTTCCACATGCAAGTCATTCGACAATTCGGGCGTTGGACAGAATGCAATTCGATTACGTCTATTTCCATTGTCTCTGTCTGGGGAGGCAACTATGTGGTTGAATGGGCTGACTCCTGATTCTATTACAAATTGGAGGCAATTGAGAGACGCTTTCCTAGAAAGATTCTTTCCGCCATCCAAAAGAGCACAGTTAAGAGATGAGATCATAAATTTTCGACAGCTTCCAACTGAAGCTCTCCATGAAACATGGGAGAGGTTCAAGACGAAGCTAATGCGGTGCCCAAACCATCATATGACCAATGTCCACTTGATGGAGATATTATATAGAGCCTTGAATTCAGTGACTAAGCCAGTGGTTGATAATGCTGCTGGAGGATCATTTATGGACCTCACCTTTGTTCAGGCAAGCAATATGCTACACCGAATGACAAAGCAAAGTAGAGCTTGGCATACCAGGGATTCTGAGGTAGCAAGCCCCACT
The DNA here is from genome assembly GCA_030864225.1 of Capsicum baccatum var. pendulum. NCBI lineage: Eukaryota > Viridiplantae > Streptophyta > Magnoliopsida > Solanales > Solanaceae > Capsicum > Capsicum baccatum. The sequence continues at coordinate 16,654,101 of CM061559.1, read as the reverse complement.
TTATCTATTGGCATGACTGCAGAACAAAGGAGAAGAGAAGAGGAACGCGATCAAGATATGGCTCACATGAAGACGCAAATGGATCTTCTTACCAAGCATCTATTATCAGGGAAGACCGAAAAAGTTAAGGCCGTTGGACCACAGAGAAGAGATGAATCTGATTCTGAGGAAGAAGCCAACTACTTGAACAATCAAGGGGGTTTCCGAGGCAATGCCCAAGGAAACCAAGGTCGGAACTATTATAATGAATCTGGATACAAGGATCGTGATCATGGTAGTTGGAAGAATAATTCAGACAGGAGTGGTGTGTATATTCCTCATAGAAATTATGAGGCTGAGGCGTCTGGTTCTGACAAGATGTCTATGGAAGATATGATGGCCAAGCTGCTGAAAGGAGTGGAGGCAACCAATATGGGCGTAACTGAGGTGAAGAATGATTTGTCTTCAATGAATCAGTTGGTTAACTCACATTCCATTGCAATAAGACAACTAGAGCAGCAATTCAGTCAACTTTCAGCAGCACTCAACCAAAGAAAAGCCGGCACCTTACCTAGCGATACTGTGCAAAACCCAAGGAATGATGGGTCATGCATGGCCATCACTACCAGAAGTGGTAAGGCGCTGGAAACTTCAGCAAAAGGCAAGAAAGTGATTGACGAAGTTGCGGACATAGATGACAACGCAAAAGGAGAAGATGCCCCAGCTACTACTCCTGACGTTAAGGACGCCACATCCAGCACTGTGCAGCCTGAAAAAGTGGAAAAACGGAAGCAAGAGGAGAAGAAAACCGTGGAGAGAACACTTCCATACCCACCACCACCTTTTCCCCAAAGATTGAAGAAGGTGGCGGATGACACAAAGTTCAGCAAATTCATGAATATGTTAAAGCAGCTCACCATTAATGTTCCATTGGTGGAGGCACTTGAACAAATGCCTGGGTATGCAAAATTTATGAAGGATCTCTTGACAAAGAAGCGGGCAGCAAGTTATGACTTGGCGGATAATGTTCATCATTGTAGTGCAATCGCTACAAGATCGCTAGTTCAAAAGAGGGCAGATCCCGGAGCTTTCACTATTCCTTGCACAATTGGATCGTTGGATTTTGCTAAGGCATTGTGCGATTTGGGAGCTAGCATCAATTTGATGCCACTATCTATCTACAGAAAGTTGGGGTTGGGAGACCCTACACCAACCAATATGAGGCTCGTGATGGCTGATAGGTCGGTAAAACGACCTGTGGGTATCTTGAATGATGTGTTGGTGAAGGTTTCTTCATTCATCTTTCCTGCCGACTTCGTTATTCTGGATTGTAAGGAGGATTCTGAAGTTCCCATCATCTTGGGACGTCCCTTCCTTGCAACTGGGAGTGTGCTTATTGACATGAAAGATAATGAGCTTTTGTTTCGAATTAATGACGAAGTGGTACGGTTTGATATATGCAAAACAATGAAGCAGCCCAGCGATATGAATGAGTTATCTGTAGCTGATGTTCATCATGAGGATATGAAAGCATTATCTATAGAGAAACAGCCTACTGTTGAGCCATTGTCTGCTGCGCCACTGAATGTTGAGCATGAGGATAATGAAGATTATGAAGAACTTACGGGTGATCTAACAGAAATAGAGTCTTATACTCCTAAGCAACCGGATTGTGAACTCAAGAATCAACCAACAGCGAAGACTCCCTTTGACGAGCCACCAATGCTAGAATCGCAAGAGCTTCCCGATTATCTAAGGTATGTGTTCTTGGAAAGTAGAAATATACTTCCAGAGAGAGCAGATGATTTAAGTGAACAGCACGTAGAAGCTCTCATCTCTGCTCTGAGGAGATACAAGAGAGCTATGGGTTGGACTATTGATGATATAATTGGTGACTATCCGGAGAAACGTATGAGCCAGCTCGAAAAAGATCGCATGACCACAGGTAAGCCTCATTGTCGTCTAAATCCTTTCAGAAAACGATCCATCACTTACCTCGACGAAGTCTGAGTACTCGAGGTAACTACGTCGAGCCACGACAATAAATAAGGCGCTAGATGGGAGGCAACCCATCGTTTTATCGTTTTATCATTTTATCGTTTATCGTTTTGTCTTTCTTTCATTCTAGTACTTGTTTTTGCTTTTGATAAATGAAAATCCAAAAATAAGAGTCGTGCCACGACCAAAACTAAGGCGCTAGGTGGGAGGCAACCCATCGTACTAATTGTTTTCGTTTGGTTTTGAGCAAATATAGGTGCAAGAAGTATGCAACGAGGAGATTGATTTCAATTGGCGATTTGGTCGCATTGTATGGTAAAGTCGGTAAGTTAGGAATGGTGATGCATAAGGCTATGGATTGAGCCTTTCTCACGTCATAATAGGCTTCGAGAAAGGCTAGGCCTTGGTAAAAATAGGCCACGAACGATGCACAACCTATTCTATCGCCTAAGGACTCGGAATCTAGTGTGCAATACACTATGCGCCGCCTATTCCTAGGTGTGCTTTTGACTATGCGCCGCCTATGCTATGGCATTTGAGATACTGAGACCAAATGCCATACCATATGCGCCGCATATGCCTAGATATGCCATACCATGTGCGGCGCATATGTCCCATTATGCCATGGACAATGCGCCGCATATGTCATTGATATGCCAAGAGATATGCGCCGCATATGTGGTGATTTTGTCCCCAAATCCGATTGTAAATGGGTCATAACCCGACCCATACTCTTCCTATATAAAGGGAACATAGTTTTACAACACAACCACATTAGAAAACACCCTAAAGGCGCCACATAACCTTCCAAATCTTCTCAAAATTTTCTTCTTTTGCTCTTCTAATTCACAACACCGTCTCCACAAGCTTCAAGCAAGTAAGTACTCTCTTATTCTTCATCGTAAGTACTACGTTGCTATGCTTATTATAAATTGCTAAATCATATAAGATTGTTGGTGATGTTCATGTGTTTGAATTGTTGTTACATAATCATGTGAGTGAACATATACGTAGGGAATTCTTGACTTATTTCCGACTTGAATTTGGTTTCAATAGCATTGTTATGATATTTGCTGAATAGATATGGCTATGAATATTGCTTAAGAGTGTTGTTTGGATGCTTACATGTTAGACTATCCCGGCCATCGGGATAAGATTATAGTGCCTATCGACTTAGGAGGTTGTGCTTGTTGTAAGAATAACGATTCCATGTGGTAACCCCTATGTCGTAGTATTGCTATATCTACCATGAAAGTAGTCCAATGGCTGCAAATAAGTGATACAATGCTGATTTTCTTGTTGGAATATAATCCTAAAACGTATGTCGACGAAATCTGAGTAAATCGACTACGTTCACCTCGCTGATTTGTGCAACAAAACTAAGTGTGGGGTGGTACCCCTACTGTCTGTGTATAGATTGTATCCATTGAGATTGTGCTACCACTAACACTATTTCTAGTCTCAGGTACAATGGAACTGAAAGCAAGACAAGGCAAGGAAAAGGCTACCACTTCCCAAAAGAGCAAGGAGCAAGGAGAACCCTCCTCGCAGCAAATACCCCGACTCACGCTTGGAATTAAGTGGGATACTTATGAGGAACTTCTAAGGATGACGACTCTGATGATGATTCCAATGCAAGGGGTATGACCCCAGACATAGAGGATAAGTCCGACCAACCAGGTTCCTCGTATTTATTTTCCACTGAGGACAGTGTCCCGTTTAAGTGTGGGGTGGTGGTATCGCATGCTATACTTCTCTGTTTGCACCTATGTTTGTTTGTTTACTTTGTTTATTTTAGTCTAGTCCATTTTTTTTGTTTGACGTTTTTTTTTAGTAGTAAAAGTTTTTTTTCTAGCTTCGCATGAAATTATTTTGATAGGCAGCATGAGATTATAACAAGAGTATGTGTTACAATTGTGACTATTGAGACATTTAGGCTCTAGTTGTGACTCATTATGTGATATTGTGTGATTCAATTCCTTCAATTGATTGGGTCGAGAGTCTATATTACTTCCAAGCAAGTCGACCATGTGCCTTGTGTGTGTGAGATTAATAGTATATTCTATGTTAGTGGCTGATGCTAGAACTTGCCTGGTATGTATGCAAAGCGAAAATAAGGAATGTAAGTTTAGGATATGATTTAGGCATTTCTTTGGCAACGTATACATGTTTACCTTCAGTTTTACCTACCCATGGACATCATCCTAGTCAAACCCTTTTGAGCCTTTAGCCTATTTCTTTGACAACCTTGTATGTAAGCCTAATCCATTTCTTTCAAGACCATAATTTGATCCAAAATCCTGAGTGCTTTAAAGTGAAAAAGTCATGTGACAATATAAGAGGAAATTGGGTGAGTATGATGCTTTAAATTGTAATAGTTCTTGAATATGTTATGAAAAAGAAAGGGCTATCATAAGAGGTATGTTGTGAAAAGAAAAAGGAAAAGAAAGCTGAAAAGTGAGTTGTTCTTAAAATTGAAAAACAAAAAGAGGAGAACAAGGGTGGTAGAATAAAAGAAAGAAGAAAGGTTGAAAGAACAAAATGTCAACGATACAATGTGATGTATTAAAGTGCTTAGGAACTTAGTCACTATTTCTGGCCAAAATAGTCCTACCCGTCCCTTAGCCTACATTACAACCATCTAAAGACCTACTTGATCCTAATCTTAACATTCCGACATTTAGTAGAGTACTACATTAAGGGCAAGCTTATGGTCATCAGTTGCTACATATGAATTCTTTGTGAGAGTGAGAGCAAGGATATTTTGATACCCATGTTTGAAAAATATGTTATATTTGTGAGTGATTATGGGTACTATATGGTGAGACACACATGGTTGATGAGTTTTGGATAGTTGTATATGATTCTATGTACCTTAACGTTTGCATGCGAGTTGATCACCATCACGAGTCTATGCTTGAGGTTAAATTGTTTCTACTTATAATCGGAAAGCTACTCTTCGTTGATAATTGTTGTGCTTGTCTTGCAGAATGTTTTGTGTTGTTGCTGTAAAACCCTAAGTTGATGTTTAGAAGGACATGATATTTTGTTCGAGGACGAACAAAGCTTCAAGTGTGGGGTGTTGATGATAGGCGAATTTACACGCCTATATCAATATATTTTGCCCATATTTTAGCCTAGTTTTGAGAACAAACTATATATTTCATGCACTTTTAGTCCTTTTTCCTATAAATGAGCTAACGAACATGATTAGGAAAGTTTCAGGTATAAATGATGCAAAATACAGCATTTTATGGCTTACTTGACGCAAAAGAAAGCTCACAAACGAAGTAGAAAGGAGCTGGACGCTTAAAGGACCAAATCTGCTGCATGGAAAATCTGTCCCGGGCTAAAACAGCATTTCTGAATACTTTGGGGACTGCATGGAAAATCTGTCCAGGACTAAAACAGAATTTCTGAAGACTTTGGGGACTTACAGACACAAAGCTGGATTTTGACAATGATACATTAACCTAGTACAATTGGGTTATGTATTTCATTAGTTTATTTGGATTAGGAGAATGTTACATTAACCTAGTACAAATGGGTTAAGTATTTCCTTAGTTTAGTAGGATTTGGTTATTTATTTCATTAGCATAGTAGGAGTAGGATAGGAGTATTATAAATACCCTATCATGCTAGAGATTTTAATCAAGTCCTCCCTTAGTGGAGGCAACTCCTCCCTTCATTCAAGAAATTCATTCTTAAACTATTAATTTTCTTCCATCTTTCTCATCTTCCACCACAAACACTTCTAATCTATTCTTCTATTCTTAAATTCCACAACAAGAGAATCGTTACTTGCTACGGAATCACCAAAACCACACGCCTAACACCTCTTTTACACGCCATTCACCATGCAAAACGTGATATCCTTCGCATTCATGGGTAACTAAACCTCTTAGTTGGGGTTATGGAAGCCGAATGAGTTACTGTCTATAGCTATGAGTTTGTGAGTTCAAGACAAGTATATTGCTTATATCATTATTCTCTTCATCTTAAATCTACATCCTTTGCGGTTCAAACACAAGAACACGCCATTCTAACATCTAACCTGTTCGAGAGAAAGGTTATTTGTCTAGAAAAGAAGACGCATAGACCAACGCCAGGCTAACATTTAACTTGTTCGAGAGAAAGGTTATTTGTCTGGAAAAGAGATAATGTCAAGGTAGTAGGACACCCTTTCCTATTAAAAAGCTAGTGCCGTACCTGGACTAACCTCTTGGAGAATTCGTACCGTTAGACACGCTTTAAGCTCGAGAGAGTTAAAGTGAAATAGTCCTTGTTTAGGTCGAAAGACGCTTGGATTTACCATCGACTACAATTCTCTATAAGCAATTGCATGTCAAGACTCTACACACTCATAGCCAATAGAGACGTATACTTCTGAAGGTGGATATAACCCCAACGCTTCAATTCTCATTGTTTACAACCAACGTGACAATCTTTCTCTTTTTACTTTAGTATTTTCAGCTTTTATTTCATTACTTTGGTTACTTATTACAATCCCCCCTTCTTACGAGACTTGCACCAAAAGTCTATTAATTTTACTTACTTGTTGACCAAGCTATTCTCTGTGGGATCGATACCCAACCCAGGTTGGGTTCTATATTTGCTAACGACCGCTTTACACTCCTACGAGAGCTGTAGATTGAGCGTTATCAGGCTCCCCGTGATGGTACTAACCACACCCAACCTCCCGAAATAGATATGAAATGCCGAGTTCAGACAGTCGGTGCATATGCTTGCACAGATAGTGGCTATACAGACTCGATGGTCAAAGGAAGTGGGGTCTACATCTAGTGCATTCGAGACTACTAGGGTGAGCCAGTTTATGAGGTTGAACCCACCTAAGTTTATAGGTACAAAGGTAGAGGAGGATCCACAAGAGTTTATGGATGAGATGGAGAAGATTTTTAGGGTGATGCATGTGGATGAAGTAGAAAGGGTTGAACTAGCGTCTTACCAACTTAAGGAGATAGTGAATCAGTGGCATAATGAGTGGAAAGATTCAAAGGGTGAGAATGCAGAGCCTTTGGTGTAAGGCAAATTTGTGGAAGTCTTCCTGGACCGATTCTTTCTTCAAGAGTTGAGGGAGTCTAAGGCTGAAGAGTTCATGAACTTAAAATAAGGAAAGATGAGCATCAAGGAGTATACTATGAAATTCAATCAATCAGCCCGTTATGCTCCTGGGTTGACAGGAAACATGAGGGCTCGTATGAGGAAGGTTGCATTCGATCTTTTGGATGACTTGATGTTAGAGTGAAAGGGGGAAATATTGAACAAGGATATGGACTTCTCTAGACTGTCCATTCACACGCAATAAGTGGAGGAGAAGAAGAAGAAGGTCTTGGAATCAAGGTAGAATGACAGATAGGAAAAGAGGGCCAGACCGGCATACCAAAACCATAGGCAGTTACAGAGTGGTAATTTGGGTAACAGGTGGCAGAAGAAAAAGATCTGGAGCGATGCTTAGCCTGCAGACAGCGCCCTAGCTCCTAGACCTCCAGCTGACTGAAGGTTTTAGAATTTCTAGCCTAGCCATGGACCGAGAGTGTAGGGAATTCAGTCTCAAGGGAGTGTGTCTCAGTCATATAGGTCATATCCTCGTTGCGGACACTACAGAACGAACCATCCAAAAAAGTGTATCTATGATGAGTGTGTATGTTATAATTACGGTAAATCAGGCTATTTCAAAAAAGACTGCCCCACTGCTATAGATAATATGGGAGGTACTAGATCCCAAGTTAATTTCTTCTCTTCATCACCACCCCCAAAAGATGCTACTTTAGCTTTCAGAAGCAGACAAAATTGGTTGTATGCCTTGTCAAATCCCTAGGAGACAGAGGCCTAACCAAATGTAGTCAAGGGTATGTTACGAATCTTTTATCATGATATATATTTGTTACTTGATCTTGGATCTACCTTATCATATGTGACTCCATATGTGGCAGTCGAGTTTGGGTTTAATCCCGAAGTTATTATAGAACCTATCATTGTTTCCACTCCTTTAGGTGATTCTATTGTGTCTAAGAGAGTATATAAAAATTTTTTTATGTCTATTTGTAGTCGTGATACCGTGGTAGAACACATAGAGATTGATATTGTTGATTTTCATGCTAATCTAGGAATGGACTAACTCCATTTGTGTTATGCCACTCTAGATTGTAGAACCCGAAAGGTTACTTTCTTTTTTCCGAATGAACTAGTAATAAAATGGAAGGGACATTCATTATCACCTAGAGGGAAATTAATATCTTACCTTAGAGCCCATAAACTTATATCTAAGGGCTGTTTATTTCATCTTATTCAGGTAAAATATTCTAATATTGAATGTCCTTTTTTTCAGTCCATCCCTGTGGTAAATGAATTCCTAGAAGTCTTTAGAGATGATCTCCCAGGGCTATTACCTGATAGGGAGATAGATTTTAGTATTGATGAAGTCTTTATCCATCCTTGTGTTTCTCCCTGGGGTGAACCTGTGCTCTTTGTGCATAGCAAAGACGGTTCCCTCTACATGTGTATAGACTACCGTCAGTTAAATAAGGTCACTGTAAAAAACAAGTACCCTCTTCTAAGAATTTATGATCTCTTTGACCAACTTTAGGGTGCTAGGTATTTTTCAAAGATAGACCTTATTTGGTTATCATCAGTTGAAGGTTAGGGAGGCTGAAGTTCCCAAAACAGCTTTTCAAACCTGATATGGCCATGATGAATTCTTAGTCATATCCTTTGGATTGACTAATTCCCCTATAGCTTTCATGGACCTAATAAATTGGGTATTCTGTCAATTTCTAGATCTATTTGTCATAGTTTTCATTGATGACATTTTGATTTATTCTAAGAGTGAGAAGGATTATGACAATCACCTCCGAATCATCCTCCAGAACCTCAAAAATCATAAGTTGTACGCAAAATTTCCAAGTATGAATTCTTGCTTAATGGAATTGCTTTCTTGGGCATATTATATCTAGTGAGAGAATTAAGGTTGATCCCCAAAAGATTGAGGCTATGAGAAAATGGCCCAGACCCATGACTCCAACTGACATTCAGAACTTTTTGGTTTTGGCGGGGTATTATAGAAGGCTCATATAGAGTTTTTCTTTCATAGCCGCTCCATTTACCAGTTTAACAAAGAAAAAGGTAAAATTTGTATGGTCTGACTCTTGTGAGAATAACTTTGAAAGATTGGAGGACTAGTTGACTACTGCACCTGTTTTGACCATTCCGGAGGTCACAGGGGGTTTTGTTGTATACTGTGATACATTGATAACGCTCAATCTACAGCTCTCGTAGGAGTGTAAAGCGGTCGTTAGCAAATATAGAACCCAACCTGGGTTGGGTATCGATCCCACAGAGAATAGCTTGGTCAACAAGTAAGTAAAATTAATAGACTTTTGGTGCAAGTCTTGTAAGAAGGGGGGATTGTAATAAGTAACCAAAGTAATGAAATAAAAGCTGAAAATACTAAAGTAAAAAGAGAAAGATTGTCACGTTGGTTGTAAACAATGAGAATTGAAGCGTTGGGGTTATGTCCACCTTCAGAAGTATACGTCTCTATTGGCTATGAGTGTGTAGAGTCTTGACATGCAATTGCTTATAGAGAATTGTAGTCGATGGTAAATCCAAGCGTCTCTCGACCTAAACAAGGACTATTTCACTTTAACTCTCTCGAGCTTAAAGCGTGTCTAACGGTACGAATTCTCCAAGAGGTTAGTCCAGGTACGGCACTAGCTTTTTAATAGGAAAGGGTGTCCTACTACCTTGACATTATCTCTTTTCCAGACAAATAACTTTTCTCTCGAACAAGTTAAATGTTAGACTGGCGTTGGTCTATGCGTCTTCTTTTCTAGACAAGTAACCTTTCTCTCGAACAGGTTAGATGTTAGAATGGCGTGTTCTTGTGTTTGAACCGCAAAGAATGTAGATTTAAGATGAAGAGAATAATGATATAAGCAATATACGTGTCTTGAACTCACAAGCTCATAGCAATAGATAGTAACTCATTCGGCTTCCATAACCCCAACTAAGAGATTTAGTTACCCATGAATGCGAAGGATATCACGTTTTGCATGGTGGATGGCGTGAATAGTAGGTGATAGGCGTGTGGTTTTGGTGATTCCCTAGCAGGTAACGATTCTCTTGTTGTGGAATTTAAGAATAGAAGAATAGATTAGAAGTGTTTGTAGTGGAAGATGAGAAAGATGGAAGAAAATTAATAGTTTAAGAATGAATTTCTTGAATGAAGGGAGGAGTTGCCTCCACTAAGGGAGGACTTGACTTAAAATCTCTAGCATGATAGGGTATTTATAATACTCCTATCCTACTCCTACTAAGCTAATGAAATAAATAACCAAATCCTAATAGACTAATGAAATACTTAACCCATTTGTACTAGGTTAATGTAACATTCTCCTAATCCAAATAAACTAATGAAATACATAACCCAATTGTACTAGGTTAATGTATCATTGTCAAAATCCAGCTTTGTGTCTGTAAGTCCCCAAAGTCTTCAGAAATTCTGTTTTAGTCCTGGACAGATTTTCCATGCAGTCCCCAAAGTATTCAGAAATGCTGTTTTAGCCCGGGACAGATTTTCCATGCAGCAGATTTGGTCCTTTAAGCGTCCAGCTCCTTTCTACTTCGTTTGTGAGCTTTCTTTTGCGTCAAGTAAGCCATAAAATGCTGTATTTTGCATCATTTATACCTGAAACTTTCCTAATCATGTTCGTTAGCTCATTTATAGGAAAAAGGACTAAAAGTGCATGAAATATATAGTTTGTTCTCAAAACTAGGCTAAAATATGGGCAAAATATATTGATATAGGCGTGTAAATTCGCCTATCATCAACACCCCACACTTGAAGCTTTGTTCGTCCTCGAACAAAATATCAGGTCCTTCTAAACATCAACTTAGGGTTTTACAGCAACAACACAAAACATTCTTCAAGACAAGCACAACAATTATCAACGAAGAGTAGCTTTCCGATTATAAGTAGAAACAATTTAACCTCAAGCATAGACTCGTGATGGTGATCAACTCGCATGCAAACGTTAAGGTACATAGAATCATATACAACTATCCAAAACTCATCAACCATGTGTGTCTCACCATATAGTACCCATAATCACTCACAAATATAACATATTTTTCAAACATGGGTATCAAAATATCCTTGCTCTCACTCTCACAAAGAATTCATATGTAGCAACTGATGACCATAAGCTTGCCCTTAATGTAGTACTCTACTAAATGTCGGAATGTTAAGATTAGGATCAAGTAGGTCTTTAGATGGTTGTAATGTAGGCTAAGGGACGGGTAGGACTATTTTGGCCAGAAATAGTGACTAAGTTCCTAAGCACTTTAATACATCACATTGTATCGTTGACATTTTGTTCTTTCAACCTTTCTTCTTTCCTTTTTATTCTACCACCCTTGTTCTCCTCTTTTGTTTTTTTATTTTTAAGCACAACTTACTTTTCAGCTTTCTTTTCCTTTTTCTTTTCACAACATCCCTCTTATGATAGCACTTTTTTTCTTTTTCATAACACATTCAAGCACCATTAAAATTTAAAGCATCATACTCACCCAATTTCCTCTTATGTTGTCACATGACTTTTTCACTTTAAAGCACTTAGGAATTTGGATCAAATTATGGTCTTGAAAAAATGGATTAGGCTTACATACAAGGCTGTCAAAGAAATAGGCTAAAGGCTCAAAAGGGTTTAACTAGGATAATGTACATGGGTAGGAAAAACTGAAGGTAAACATGTATAGGTTGCCAAAAAAAATGCCTAAATCATCTCCTAAACTCACACTCCTTATTTTCGCTTTGCATACATACCAGGCAAGTTCTAGCATCAGCCACAAACATAGAATATACTATTATCTCACACACACAAGGCACATGGTCGACTTGATTGGAAGTAATATAGACTCTCAACCCAACAAGTGAAGGAATTGAATCACACAATATCACATAATGAGTCACAACTAGAGCCTAAACGTCTCAATAGTCACAATTGTAGCACATACTCTTGTTATAATCTCATGCTGCCTATCAAAATAATTTCATGCGAAGCTAGAAAGATTTTACTCCTAAAAAAAACGTCAAACAAAAAAAATGGACTAAAAAAAATGGACTAAAATAAACAAAGTAAACAAACATAGGTGCAAACAAAGAAGTATAGCATGCGATACCGCCACCCCACACTTAGTCGGGACACTGTCCTCAGTGGAAAATAAATATGAAGAACCTGGTTGGTCGGACTTATCCTCTATGTCTGGGGAATCATCATCAGAGTTGTCATCCTCAGACGTTCCTCATAAGTATCCCACTTAATTCGAAGCGTGAGTTGAGGTATTTGCTGTGAGGAGGGTTCTCCTTGGTCCTTGCGACTTCTCTTTTTGCCCTTTAGGGAGGTGGTAGCCTTCTCCTTGCCTTGTCTCGCTTTAGGTGCCATTGTACCTGGGACTAGAAATAATGTTAGTTGCAGCACAATCTCACTTGATACAATCTATATGCAAGTACTAGGGGTACCACCCCACACTTAGTTTTGTTGCACAAATCAGCGAGGTGAACATAGTCGATTTACTCAGATTTCGTCGACATACGTTTTAGGATTGTATTCCAACAAGAAAATCAGCATTGTATCACTTATTTGCAGCCATTGGACTACTTTCATGGTAGATATAGCAACACTATGACATAGGGGTTACCACATGGAATCGTTATTCTTACAACAAGCACAACCTCCTAAGTCGATAGGTACTATAATCTTATCCCGATGGCCGGGATAGTCTAACATGTAAGCATCCAAACAACACTCTTAAGCAATATTCATAGCCATATCTATTCAGCAAATATCATAACAATGCTATTGAAACCAAATTCAAGTCGGAAATAAGTCAAGAATTCCCTACGTATATGTTCACTCACATGATTATGTAACAACAATTCAAACACATGAACATCACCAACAATCTTATATGATTTAGCAATTTATAATAAGCATAGCAACGTAGTACTTACGATGAAGAATAAGAGAGTACTTACTTGCTTGAAGCTTGTGGAGACGGTGTTGTGAATTAGAAGAGCAAAAGAAGAAAATTTTGAGAAGATTTGGAAGGTTATGTGGCGCCTTTAGGGTGTTTTCTAATGTGGTTGTGTTGTAAAACTATGTCCCCTTTATATAGGAAGAGTATGGGTCGGGTTATGACCCATTTACAATCGGATTTGGGGACAAAATCACCACATATGCGGCGCATATCTCTTGGCATATCAATGGCATATGCGGCGCATTGTCCATGGCATAATGGGACATATGCGCCGCATATACTATGGCATTTCTAGACATATGCGGCGCATATCCTATAGCATTTGGTCTCAGTATCTCAAATGCCATAGCATAGGCGGCGCATAGTCAAAAGCACACCTAGGAATAGGCGGCGCATTGTGTATAGCACACTAGATTCCGAGTCCTTAGGCTATAGAATAGGTTGTGCATCGTTCGTGGCCTATTTTTACCAAGGCCTAGCCTTCCTTGAAGCCTATTATGACGTGAGAAAGGCTCACTTCATAGCCTTATGCATCACCATTCCTAACTTACCGACTTTACCATATAATGCGACCAAATCATCAATTGAAATCAATCTCCTCGTTGCATACTTCTTGCACCTATTTTTGCTCAAAACCAAATGAAAACGATTAGTACGATGGGTTGCCTCCCACCAAGCGCCTTAGTTTTGGTCGTGGCACGACTCTTATTTTTGGATTTTTCATAAAACAAAACAAGTACTAGAATGAAAGAAAGACAAAACGATAAATGATAAAACGATAAAACGATGGGTTGCCTCCCATCTAGCGCCTTATTTATTGTCGTGGCTCGACGTAGTTACCTCGAGTACTTAGACTTCGTCGAGATAAGTGATGGATCGTTTTCTAAAAGGATTTAGACGACAATGAGGCTTACCTGTGGGCATGCGATCTTTTTTGAGATGGTTCATACGGTTCTCCGGAGAGTCACCAATTATATCATCAATAGTCCAACCCATAGCTCTCTTGTATCTCCTCAGAGCAGAGATGAGAGCTTCTACGTGCTGTTCACTTAAATCATCTGCTCTCTCCGGAAGTATATTTCTACTTTCCAAGAACACATACCTTAGATAATCGGGGAGCTCTTGTGATTCTAGCATTGGTGGCTCGTCAATGAAAGTCTTTGCTGTTGGTTTATTCTTGAGATCACATCCCGGTTGCTTAGGAGTATAAGACTCTATTTCTGTTAGATCACCCATAAGTTCTTCATAATCTTCATTGTTTTCATGCTCAACATTCAGTGGCGCAACAGACAATGGCTCAACAGTAGGTTGTTTCTCTATAGATAATGCTTTCGTATCCTCATAATGAACATCATCTATGGATGACTCATTCATATCGCTGGGCTGCTTCATTGTTTTGCGTATATCAAACCGTACCACTTCGTCATTAATTCGAAACAAAAGCTCATTATCTTTCATGTCAATAAGCACACTTCCAGTTGCAAGGAAGGGACGTCCCAAGATGATGGGAACTTCAGAATCCTCCTTACAATCCAGAATAACGAAGTCGGCAGGAAATATGAATGAAGAAACCTTCACCAACACATCATTCAAGATACCCACAGGTCGTTTTACCGACCTATCAGCCATCACGAGCCTCATATTGGTTGGTGTAGGGTCTCCCAACCCTAACTTTCTGTAGATAGATAGTGGCATCAAATTGATGCTAGCTCCCAAATCGCACAATGCCTTAGCAAAATCCAACGATCCAATTGTGCAAGGAATAGTGAAAGCTCCAGGATCTGCCTTCTTTTGAACTAGCGACCTTGTAGCGATTGCACTACAATGATGAACATTATCCGCCAAGTCATAACTTGCTGCCCGCTTCTTTGTCAAGAGATCCTTCATAAATTTTGCATACCCAGGCATTTGTTCAAGTGCCTCCACCAATGGAACATTAATGGTGAGTTGCTTTAACATATTCATGAATTTGCTGAACTTTGTGTCATCCGCCACCTTCTTCAATCTTTGGGGAAAAGGTGGTGGTGGGTATGGAAGTGTTCTCTCCACGGTTTTCTTCTCCTCTTGCTTCCGTTTTTCCACTTTTTCAGGCTGCACAGTGCTGGATGTGGCGTCCTTAACGTCAGGAGTAGTAGCTGGGGCATCTTCTCCTTTTGCGTTGTCTTCTATGTCCGCAACTTCGTCAATCACTTTCTTGCCTTTTGCTGAAGTTTCCAGCACCTTACCATTTCTGGTAGTGATGGTCATGCATGACCCATCATTCCTTGGATTTTGCACAGTATCGCTAGGTAAGGTGCCGACTTTTCTTTGGTTGAGTGCTGCTGAAAGTTGACTGAATTGCTGCTCTAGTTGTCTTATTGCAATGGAATGTGAGTTAACCAACTGATTCATTGAAGATAAATCATTCTTCACCTCGGTTACGCCCATATTGGTTGCCTCTACTCCTTTCAGCAGCTTGGCCATCATATCTTCCATAGACATCTTTTCAGAACCAGACGCCTCAGCCTCATAATTTCTAGGAGGAATATACACACCACTCCTGTCTGAATTATTCTTCCAACTACCATGATCACGGTCCTTGTATCCAGATTCATTATAATAGTTCCGACCTTGGTTTCCTTGGGCATTGCCTCGGAAACCCCCTTGATTGTTCAAGTAGTTGGCTTCTTCCTCAGAATCAGATTCATCTCTTCTTTGTGGTCCAACGGCCTTAACTTTTTCGGTCTTCCCTGATAATAGATGCTTGGTAAGAAGATCCATTTGCGTCTTCATGTGAGCCATATCTTGATCGCGTTCCTCTTCTCTTCTCCTTTGTTCTGCAGTCATGCCAATAGATAAAGTGGGGCTTGCTACCTCAGAATCCCTGGTATGCCAAGCTCTACTTTGCTTTGTCATTCGGTGTAGCATATTGCTTGCCTGAACAAAGGTGAGGTCCATAAAAGATCCTCCAGCCGCATTATCAACCACTGACTTAGTCACCGAATTCAAAGCTCTGTATAATATCTCCATCAAGTGGACATTGGTCATATGATGGTTTGGGCATCGCATTAGCTTCGTCTTGAACCTCTCCCATGTTTCATGGAGAGCTTCAGTTGGAAGCTGACGAAAATTTATGATCTCATCTCTTAACTGTGCTTTTTTGGATGGCGGAAAGAATCTTTCTAGGAAAGCGTCTCTCAATTGCCTCCAATGAGTAATAGAATCAGGAGTCAGCCCATTCAACCACATAGTTGCCTCCCCAGACAGAGACAATGGAAATAGACGTAATCGAATTGCATTCTGTCCAACTCCCGAATTGTCGAATGACTTGCATGTAGAAATAAAGTTGATCAGATGCATGTTCGGATCATCGCCTGCTAGTCCACCAAATAATCCCTTGAGTTGCAAAAGCTGAATCATGGCGCTAGTGATATTAAACTTTGCTCCGGGTGCCAATGGCGGAAGAATAATAGCTCCGGTGGCACCAGGTCCGTCCAGATCGTCCTCATCGTCAGGATTTGTTGCTCGCCTACGGTTATCAATATTTTGTTGATGCACTTGAGCAACCATCCTTTCAATTTCACGTTGTGCCTCCATTGATGCACTGAATAAACCTAAAAAAAAAAAAAAAAAAAAAAAACAACAACTAAAAGTAAAAGTACGAGAATCTTTGACCAAAGGGTCTAGTAATTATCACGAACTTGATTGACACTCGTATTCCCCGGCAACGGCGCCAATTTTTGATAACGCTCAATCTACAGCTCTCGTAGGAGTGTAAAGCGGTCGTTAGCAAATATAGAACCCAACCTGGGTTGGGTATCGATCCCACAGAGAATAGCTTGGTCAACAAGTAAGTAAAATTAATAGACTTTTGGTGCAAGTCTTGTAAGAAGGGGGGATTGTAATAAGTAACCAAAGTAATGAAATAAAAGCTGAAAATACTAAAGTAAAAAGAGAAAGATTGTCACGTTGGTTGTAAACAATGAGAATTGAAGCGTTGGGGTTATGTCCACCTTCAGAAGTATACGTCTCTATTGGCTATGAGTGTGTAGAGTCTTGACATGCAATTGCTTATAGAGAATTGTAGTCGATGGTAAATCCAAGCGTCTCTCGACCTAAACAAGGACTATTTCACTTTAACTCTCTCGAGCTTAAAGCGTGTCTAACGGTACGAATTCTCCAAGAGGTTAGTCCAGGTACGGCACTAGCTTTTTAATAGGAAAGGGTGTCCTACTACCTTGACATTATCTCTTTTCCAGACAAATAACTTTTCTCTCGAACAAGTTAAATGTTAGACTGGCGTTGGTCTATGCGTCTTCTTTTCTAGACAAGTAACCTTTCTCTCGAACAGGTTAGATGTTAGAATGGCGTGTTCTTGTGTTTGAACCGCAAAGAATGTAGATTTAAGATGAAGAGAATAATGATATAAGCAATATACGTGTCTTGAACTCACAAGCTCATAGCAATAGATAGTAACTCATTCGGCTTCCATAACCCCAACTAAGAGATTTAGTTACCCATGAATGCGAAGGATATCACGTTTTGCATGGTGGATGGCGTGAATAGTAGGTGATAGGCGTGTGGTTTTGGTGATTCCCTAGCAGGTAACGATTCTCTTGTTGTGGAATTTAAGAATAGAAGAATAGATTAGAAGTGTTTGTAGTGGAAGATGAGAAAGATGGAAGAAAATTAATAGTTTAAGAATGAATTTCTTGAATGAAGGGAGGAGTTGCCTCCACTAAGGGAGGACTTGACTTAAAATCTCTAGCATGATAGGGTATTTATAATACTCCTATCCTACTCCTACTAAGCTAATGAAATAAATAACCAAATCCTAATAGACTAATGAAATACTTAACCCATTTGTACTAGGTTAATGTAACATTCTCCTAATCCAAATAAACTAATGAAATACATAACCCAATTGTACTAGGTTAATGTATCATTGTCAAAATCCAGCTTTGTGTCTGTAAGTCCCCAAAGTCTTCAGAAATTCTGTTTTAGTCCTGGACAGATTTTCCATGCAGTCCCCAAAGTATTCAGAAATGCTGTTTTAGCCCGGGACAGATTTTCCATGCAGCAGATTTGGTCCTTTAAGCGTCCAGCTCCTTTCTACTTCGTTTGTGAGCTTTCTTTTGCGTCAAGTAAGCCATAAAATGCTGTATTTTGCATCATTTATACCTGAAACTTTCCTAATCATGTTCGTTAGCTCATTTATAGGAAAAAGGACTAAAAGTGCATGAAATATATAGTTTGTTCTCAAAACTAGGCTAAAATATGGGCAAAATATATTGATATAGGCGTGTAAATTCGCCTATCATCATACATCTTGAGTGGGACTTGGTTGTGTGCTTATTCATCATAGTAAGGTGGTAGCTTTTGCATCTAGATAGTTGAAGGTGCACGAGTGAAACTACCCCATCCATAACTTGGAGTTGGCGGCTGTGGTGTTCGAACTTAAAATATGGCACTACTATTTTTATAGGGTACATGTTGATATTTTCACTGACCATAAAAGTTTGTAGTATGTATTTTCACAGAAAGAGCTGAATCTTAGGCAAAGGCGTTGCTTAGAATTATTAAAGGATTATGACATGAGCCTACAGTACTATCCGGGCAAGGCAAATATGGTGACCGCCATCTTCAGTAGATTATCTATAGGCAGCCTTTCACATGTTTAGGAAGGAAAAAGAAAAATGGTGAAGGATATTCACTGGCTTGCAAATCTAAGGGTGCGACATCTGGATTTTGAAGATGGAGGGGTAGTTGTGCACTAAAGAGCTAAATCTTTCCTCTGTGCAGAATTTAAGAAGAAGCAAGTTCAAGACCCCATCTTGATGCAGATCAAGAAAGATATGGGTCAACAGTAGGTTATGTCTTTTGCAATTGGCGGTGATCGGATTTTGAGATATCAGGTTAGACTATGTTTGCCAAATATGGATAGATTGTAGAAAAAAATTCTTGACGAGGCTCGTACTTCAAGGTACGTTGTTCACCCAAGATCTACAAAAATGTACCATAATCTTAAAACTATATATTGGTGGAGTAACATGATGCGTGATGTGGATGATTTCATATCCAAGTGTTTGTATTGTCAGCAAGTTAAAGTGGAACACTTCAGACCAGGTGGTACTTTCCAAGAAATTGCTTTGGCTATGTGGAAGTGGGAGATGGTCAAAATAGATTTCATCACGGGCTTCCAAGGTCCCAAAATCAATATGATCCCATTTGGGTGATTGTGGATTGGCTGACCAAGTTAGCTCACTTTTTGTCTGTAAGGACTAACTATTTGGGAAATGATTATGCCAATCTATACATTGAGGAGATAGTCCGTTTGTATAGGGAACTTGTATCTATTATATCCAATTTAATTATGCAATTCTTTTCACAGTTTTGGATATCTTTTTAGAGGGGTTCAGGTACCCAAGTTAACCTAAGTACTACATTCCACTCTCAAACGGACGAGCAAGATGAACACACCATTCAGACCCTTGTGGATATGTTGAGGGCCTGTGTAATTTATTTTAAAGGTAGTTGGGTAGATCATTTTCCATTAATAGAGTTCGTCTATAATAATAGCTACCATGGCAGCATTAAGATTGAAACTTTTGAGGAACATTATGAGAGGATATATAGATTACCAATTGGGAGGTATGAAGTAGGTGAAACACGGTTGTTTTTACCTGATCTCGTTCATCAGGCAATGGAGAAGGTGAAAATCATCAGTGTACGACTCAATATATCTTACAGTCATCAGAAATCCTACGCTGATATTAAAAGAAGGGATTTGGAATTTGAGGTTAGTGGTTGGGAGTTTCTAAATGTCTCCCCTATGAAGGGAGTCATACGGTTTGGGAAGAAAGGTAAGCTAAGTCCTCTCTATATAGGACCATATCAGATTGTGAGAAGGATAGGAGGAGCCTCTTATGAGTTATAATTGCCTCCAAGTCTGGGTTCCATGAATCCAGTATTTCATCTGTCCATGTTGAAAAAGTGCATTGGAGACCATTCCTTAGTTTGCCCATAGAGGAAATCCATGTGAAGGACTCCTTGTCATATAAAGAAGAACCTGTTGCCATTCTATATCATTAAGTCTAGAAGTTGAGAAACAAGGAAATAGTATCGGTTAAGGTGCTATGAAGGAATCAAAAAATTGAGGAAGCTACTTGTGAGTCAGAGAATGATATGCAAGCAAGATACGCAAATCTGTTTGATTCAGTGAATGATGAAATGAAAGGTACAATCATTGTCTTATTCATTTTATCTTCTATTCGCTGAGATAAATCATACTTACCTGTGTTTTGCGTCATCATTCAAGGATTAATGATCCAAAGGGGGGATAATGTAACGCTCCGTAGTTTCTTGCGACCTGATATGTAACACCCCGTATTTTCGGCTAGAACAAAAAATTATCATTTATATGCGTAGGTGATCCAAAAGCCATAGATCCTATGAAAATTTAGCATGTTAATCAATTATGTAGTGTGGAAACCTGTTTGAGTATAAATTGAGATCATAGAGGTCCCCAAACTCAAGGACGAGTTGAAAGCTTTCCAATCGTTCGAGTTTGAGTGAGCGTTGAAACTTGGGTCAGATTCAATCAACCATAAATCCTTGTATATGAATAAATGGGTGGCCTAATATATATCAAATGAAAGATCTTTGGATTAGATTTCCATCGATACCAATTTTGCCCAAATCCTAGATCGGAGAAAAAGGTTATACCCATTTTACTTCAGCATGTCTGTCTGTCGACAAGTAACGACCTGAGATAATAAATTATCACATATGTGATAACCTATCAGCCATGTCGTTAGCCCAAGTTAGTAAATCACAAAAATCAGTCTTTGAATGACTACCTTGTGTGTTAAGTTATCACATATATGACGACCTATCAGCCAAGGTCATTACCTTTAAAATTAAGCATTTCCTAAATGGTTTTGGAGGTGTATTTTTGTATTTTCCCTTCACCCCATAACTGCATAAACACTAAATTCAACATCCATTTCACCAAAAATACACTCCTTTCTCTCAAATCCTCTCAAGAACCAAACCCTAGGGCCTCAACCTAAGATTCAAGATCCCTCAAAATTCCACCATTTAAATTCAAAAATTGATTCAAGAATTAGAATCGCCAAACTAAGATCTTCAAGAATTATCCATCAAAAGCACAAATAGAGTCCCAAAAGCAAGTGTTCATCCAAAGTTCATAATCTACGGTATGGGGGGTTTATCCTAAAAACTACATGGGCTTGTAAATACTACAACATGATTTAAAGATTACCAAGCATGAATTTATAAAAGGTGTTTTGAAATACATGATTATATTATACATTATGAATGTTTTATTGTACTGTTGATTTGTTCTTTAGGCCTTTTCCCCTTTAAATTGATTTTCATGTATATGTATATGTATGAAGATTTAGATTGAAGATTGCTTAAGAGCACAACTTATGAAATCCCTCTCTTGTAATAACTTTAAGTTTATGATATTAATGTGAAGGATTTGAAATGCATGATTTATGGCTTGAAAATAGTATACTGAAATACCATAGTATTTTAAGGATGATTTAGAGATTTTGAGAGGGAGTTTCTTGACATAAATATGTTTTTCTAAAGAGAGAAAGATTTGCATAAGATTAAGAATTTTTGACATGACCACCTTGTATCATTTAAATATTGTCAAAGAAAGTTGCATACATATGTTCACATGAGTATTTAAAGAAAGGGTTCTTCGAACTGATTTATCAATATGATGATCCTAAACTTTATGTTTTAAAAACAAAGATTATAATAAACTAATAATGGCTCAGAGATATGACTTGCAAGTCGATGGTGTGACGATACCAAAAGTATGTATGCCATAATAGAGTATGTTTTCACAGTATATTTTCAAAGAAAACATGTTTTAAGGAGTTAAACATGGGCATAAAGAGGGTTAGGTGGTTACCCGAAGAAGGGTTGAGTTCAAGTAACTCTTAGCCTAAATACTTATTTCCTAATACGGGTAGATTATTGTTGTACGCTGGTGACGGTCGTGTAGCATAGTAGATTTAGAGACTCTGACCCTTGAGACACACTTGTGTTGGGGTCTTAGCTGCCGAGTTAATGGTATATTCTATATAGCCCATGGAATTTCAAAGTTGTAGGGTATACCTCCTAGCGCAGAAGTAAAACAAAAAGTGTCATAGAGTTTATATGATTTTACAGTGTCTTTCAAAATGCCCTTGTGATTATTTACTATACGACATGTTTATGATCTATTTTAATTTGCTCTTATATATGTTGAATATAAATTATAATTTTGAATTTGCTCGGCGTACCAGTACATCTGTATTGACCGCCTAACTCCCAGGTTCGGAGGCTCAATCTAAGGGTCAAGCTAAGTAGTAGAGTATTTTCAGAGAGAAGTGATCTATGTAGTGGTTAGCTTTCTTTGTTCTAGATGGCCTGTTTATTTCATATTATATTATTCCATTTTTTTTGGCCTACTAGGGGCCTTGTCCTTGTTTTTAGACAGTTGTCACTTGATTATGTAGTAGAGATTTTGCAGACTATTCCAGATGTTGTTTAGTTGATTTCGTATTTCATTCCTTATTGTTTAATTGAACCAAGATTTTTGATTATGTTTCCATATTAGATTATATTTCTGCATTTTCTTTTATTATATGAATGCTGTGCATGATTACCTGATAGAGTAGGATGTTCGGGCCTTCATGGTTTTGGATGTCCGTCACGACCAGGGCCCCAGTTCGGGGTGTGACAAACTTAGTAACAGAGCACAGTTCATGGTCCCAGGGTGTATGTGAAATTACATCGGGTAGAGTCTTGTTTATGGGTGTGCAACACGCCATACTTATAAGCAGGAGACTACTAGGCATTTAGGAATGTCTCTCTTTCTTCATGTTCTAGTTCATGCTATGGAGTCAAAATGTCCCTCTTCTATACTCTAATTCATACTATGGTGTCGCCCATATGAAAGTAAAGTCATCTGAATTCTTTCCCTACTCTGATATTCTCAGATATGCCTCATTATTGGGGTGATTCAAGTGCAGAAGTTTAGAGTACAAATGGTATTATCCTTTCTGATTGAGCCATATAAGATTAAAAAAAATTATGCAAAGACTTTTAAAGAGTCCATTAGTGTGTAAGGGTGTATTAACTCATGTGTGAACTTAGATTTTGATGAAATCGTACTTTACAGCCTGCGTTATGAAGTGTATTCAGTCCTTTTCAAAAATTTATGTAACAAATGTCATGCTTTAGTGGGAATGATGTGTAGCAGAATTATTGGAACTGTATTTCCACCCGAATAGTAGTATGAGTTAAAGGGTCGGTTTCATGACCTATTAATAGTGAGATTAGACTAAGAAGCTGGTGATGTGAAGTCACAAAGTTAGAAGTCAAAGTGAGGGTGACTTTTATGTAAATAAATATTTTAGTTGAATAACCTGTGTTTGAGGATGATTTACCCCTATATAGTGATAGACTAATGTGGTAGCTAGTAGCATTTATGGATTGTATGGTAGTCCGTGGGGGAATGTTTTACTCAGGATTTTTATTTATACAGAGTAAGATATGTCTTCTTAGATCATTATTTATTGTGTGTCAAGTTTCTATCTCTTGTAATATTGTTATCATTGTGTTGCTGAATCTCAAAGTCTAGTGAATCTATGTGGGGCTCTTTGGATTCACTAGCATAGTTGATTTGTTATTCCTCTTATTTTCTTGTTCAAAACACAAAATTCAAAGTCTAGTGAAGCCATGTGAGGCCTATTTTGATTCATCGGCAACTTGTTATTCATCTTGTTGTTCTTGACTGATAGTGTTGAGCTTTTTGATATGATCTTAATCCTCATGGGAGAGACATATAAGTTTAGGGTCGCGATATAGGTAGGATATGATGGAAGAAGTGTGGCTTATCAAAGGCTTGGTGATATCCATGTTAAGTGTTGGGATCTAAGTTTGAGTTTTAAAGGTTGAACTAATAGAAATAAGAGTAGAAGCACTAGAGGGTGTCCACTTCAACTATGGGGATATTCATGAAGATTCGAAGTTAGTAAGTGTTTAAGTATTATATGATGAATATTGGTGGCTATAAAAAGATAAAGTGTATATCAGAAGGTAGTATTAATAGTGGGTTTTCCACTTTCAGGTGTGGTTATTTGGCTTAAGTTCTATTAATTGCGTGTATTGTCACATTTCAGACCCCAGAGTGCAGTGAATGTATTTCAGTTTAGAGTATAGTAAAGTATCTCTCAAACTTAAGATGATGACTTACAGCTAAGTGGGAGATGATAGAACAAGTAACCAAGTCAGACTCTCAGATTCTAATAGTATTGCCAGTATGATATAGAACATTAAAAATTAAGGGTGGGACTCAACCCATTCTTATCTCAGTAATTTTCAACTATCCAATACCTACTCATGCCTTACGTTTCATTTCCATGATCATAGTTCATGTTCATGCATATGATAGTGAATCATGTACTCTTCCAATTCCAAAATTAGGAGTTTCAGTTCATTCAGTAGTCCGAATCACATTCTATATGCTATGAACTCTAAATTGAGGTCATGCATCTCATGACACATGTACTCAGGCTTTATAGTGTGCTCTGTTCCTATAACTCATACTATATTTCTTGTAATTGGCAAAAATTCAACTTATAGCCATGTATGCCCTCAATTCAGATTTACTTTGATATATCCTTAATGTTGGTTTTTTATTCCTCAGGCCTCAGTTAAGTGTCAAGTCTTATATAATATCCTTCCATGCTTCAAGGTTTTATGTTCTAACCTTTTGTTGAATCCTTATATAATGATAATGGTGAGCAGTGAATGTTTTGTTGTTGATGGAAGATCATTGTATGCTAGTTTTAGATAAGTCAATACGTGTGAAGTGAAATTTGGGGCAAAGTTTTTGATACATGTAATGGTTAATGGAAAATTTGTGTGTGTACGTTATTGGTACTTTATTGGGGTAGCGCATGGTAGTTGTATTGATGGTGGTTTAGAGAATATATAAAGTACATCTTGATTAATGTTGCCTTGAAGTTCATATGTAGTTATAAAGATATGCTTGAATAACATGTTAGGATGTAAGTGGAGGAACGCAATATGCTCTAGTGAATCGATAGTAAAAGTTCAGAGTTAGTCATTGAAGTGGTAGGGCACATTATACTTAGGATGTGATAAAAAAATATATAGAAGGTTAAATCATATGGTTTAGAATAATATCGTAGTATAGCCTGTTGTATCTTGTGATTTAGAGTTAGGCTTGATCACGATGAAAGGATTTAAGCTACGTTAGATATTAGTAGAAAGATTTATCAATGCCCATATAAGAATTTTAAGATGAATTGAATGAGTATGCTAATTAAGGGGATAGCATGGTTATGGGAGTATTTGAGGAGTGTGCTAAGCTTGAAAGTAAGAAGTGGCATTGCCTAAGGCCTGGTAATTCTATCCTAGTTTATGAGTTATATGTCTATATTCCATTCTATGGAGTAGTATTATTTTTGTGATTCCTTAGATGAATGTCTTGTGTAACTCATGCCCAACATTCTTTGCTCCCTAATGCTGCTAGGACTTCTTTAGAAAGAGTGTTGAAGAGATACTCCAGTTAAGTATGAGGGTCAAGCAAAATTTAGTCTGTATAGCCAGTAATTCAGTTTAACAGTTAGATAGACAAGTTACTGTGGTTTTCCACCTTTTCACCCAGTCCTACTATCTGAAGTCTCATACATATGACCATCCCAAGATATAATCTATTCCATCCAAGTAATTTTCGATTTTAGTTCAGTTAATGCATGTGATACCCCAAAAAAACCAAACCAATATTAGTGACACATTTTGTAATACCTATGCCTTTTTCCTAGCTAGAAATTCAAGGATGCTAGGACTTACTTTGAAATGCAAACCTATCTTTGTACATGTGGTATTTTTGAGATTTTCAATTTCTATCACATGGGAAATTGAGTTATCTTTCCAACGGTACCAATTTTGTCCAAATCTGACATCGGACGAGGAGGTTATGGATGTTTTACTTAGAACTGTCAAAAATGCCCAGGTATGATGGCCAAGTTGACGGACCGCCACATAAGTGACGGACCGCCACATAAGTGATGGACCGCCACTTTGAACGTCACAGCCAAGGCAATTGAGCTACTTACTGGATAAGGACTGACGAACGAGTTGATGGACCATCAAAGTTGTGACGGACCGTCATCCAGGCCATCAACTCTTATCCAATGAACCCTATTACTGGTCCACATCCGACGGTCTAAGTGACGGACCATCAAGTTTCTGATGGATCATCAGTCGGACCATCACACGCCATATTCAATTTATTTCCAAGTTATTTTAACAAGGGTATTTTGGTCATTTACCATTCGTCTATATACCCAGAAGAGTCCGAATTTAGCCATTTTGCTCATTGTTATTCCACAAACAAAAACTAGGGTTTCTCTCTAAATTTAATTCATAAGAACAAGACCCAATACTTTTCAAGAATCAAAGGATTTCAAACCTTTCAAGTTGAAAAACGTCAAGAACCCTAAGTCAGGTATGCGTAGTATTCATCCATGGATCTCTTTCATCCGTGGAGCTTAAGAATCGTGTTTTAAATAAATTGTGATTTTCTTGTTGTTTTATAACTATATTCATGTTGATGATTGTTGTTTGGATTCAAGGTTGTATCTTGATGTGTTTTTTATGAAGCATGTGAGTAGGTTAGTTGAAACCCATGAATTTTTGATGGATTAAGATTGTCAAATTGATAAGTACACCTATGCCCAAAGTTGTGCATGTAAGGTGTTTGATAAAATGCAAAGAATGATAGAATCTATGTTTTTATGACTTAATAGTGCTTAAATGACAAGCCCATATTCTATTCTTTATGATTCCATATGAACTCCACGTTATTGTTGTGTGTTATTGTTGTGATATGGAATGAGCATAATATTGAAGCAATGCAAGTATATACAGGTTGTGCGCATCCCTTTCCATGTGTAAGATGTTGAGAACCAAGTGTAGTATGAAATCCCTACTTATGATATTGTGACTTATGGGCTCTATTCTTATGATCAAGTCAGTCATGTGTGCCAGTTTCCTTCCATCGAGTCCTGGGGGTACTTGTACCTAAAGTAATATAGTTGTGTGCCTAGTGCTATGTCATGTTATCACGATACTCTCAATCAGTTTAGCTCACTACTCAGTAATCTCAGTGATCTTAGTAACATCATTATTCCTAATTTTAGTACGTTCCTTCAATAAAGGGAACTCGGTAAACTTAGTTTAGCTCCGCTAAACAATACCACTAGTATCAGTTTAGTTAATCAGTATTAATTCCATTAATTAGTTCAGTTCAGTTATTCAGTTTAGCTCTGTTATCCAGTTTAGTGTTTTTCAGATGAGATTAGGATTCAACACCAAGTGAACCTAGAGTTGGGGACTCAATCGTTAGAAAAGACAGAGATCCTTAGATGCAATCCCTAAGTTTTAGAACTACGTAGCCAGCATAGGTACAAGATGTCACCCATTGATAGGACTGGCATACTCAGGGGTCACTTGTTAGCATATTTATATGTATAGGACTGATTCTAGGAGTCACCCACTAGATTAGGACTGACTCCATAGCAGTTGGCTTTACTGGTGGAGTGGTACTGACCTTTCCAGTCAGGGCAGAGATTGGACCCCAGTCAACTTATAGAGGGGCATATAGGTTAGATGAATACATCCCATAGTTTTAGTTACAGATTCAGGACTGTCAGATATACTCAACTCAGTTCAGTAGTACAAATTTAGTACTGTTAGAGACAGTCAATCCTTATCATTACGAATATATTTAAAGATCACCCATTAGACAGGATAGATCTCAACTATAGTTAATTAGTATCAGAATTATCAGATTTAAAGATCACCCACTATATAGGACTAATCTCAAATTCAGTTACTCCATATAGAGCGGAACTCAGATAGTTCCATCAGAACTCGGACTGTTAAATACAGTTTCTCAGTATCAGTTACATTGGTCTTGTCTATCATCATAGTTATATCAGTTATGTCAGTTTTCATAGCTTTTGTTATCAGTATTCAGTTTTAGGACTATTAGATACAGTCAATCAGACCATTTCTACATAATTTGAATTTTCAAAAATAATCATTCATCTATCCAGTATCTCAGTATCAGTAAATTCATGTTGTCAGTATTCAGACTCAATAGCCAGTACACCACAAGTTCAGTTATAGTTGCTTATGCATGTATGTATTCTCACATTCATATTAGCCAGCATTGTTCATGCATATAACCCTTTGCATTTAGCCTACCTCACTCATATACTCAGTACATTCAGACATACTGACGCATTTATGCTATAGTGCTTTCTCTTATGTTACACTATTGGTTCAGAGGTACATGTTCCAAATTAGCAGTAGCATTCTAGTCCTATAGTTGTAGTGAGTCCTCATCTATTCGAGGATGATACTATTTTATTTCAGTTTAGTTTTGATAGACAGAGTTAGTTGGAAACATGTTTCTTCAACACCTTACTCAGACTTAGACAGTAGTTAGAGGCTTTCAACTTTAGTTCAGATTTGATTCAGACTTTAGTTGTTTTGTGTTTTTGCCAGGCATATGGATATTACGTTTGTCAGATATTTTATTTAGTTGATCCTAATAGCCTATTTTTCATGTTTTATTTTGCATTATAATGTCATATATTGTAGTGTACAGGTACGTATATCAGTCATGGGTTAGCTTGTGGTCTTTTGGGGATAAAAAATTGGGGTTTTAGAAAGCATCATGATTCAGATTTAGCTACTTAGTCATGACTCAATTCATAAGAGTTCAAAGCATAATTTCAAATACTTCCAAGTATTTTAGCTTAGGCAGTACTGTACCCTGGTAAGATCTAAGTCATGTTTCCTCATGGTCCGTTATTGCATAATTTATCACTTCTCAATTCAGTATAAATGATTGGATCATGAACACTTCAAGGAAATCTTAAACTCTCAACATGAATCAGCTCCTTAAACTAAGTAAAGTCAATTCAATTCGAAATTCAGTTTCATGATAAAAGTTTAAATGTTTCAGCTCAGCTATATTATTTCTTAGAAGACATATCATGTCCACATTATTCCATACCTTTAAGAATTAAACATTCCTACCCATCATTTGGGGACGAATGATCCCAAAGGGGAGATAATGTATCACCCCGTATTTTGGGTTAGAGCAAAAAATCATTGTTTCTATACATCGGTGATCCAAAAGCCATATATCCTATGAATATTTGGCATTTTAATCAATTATATAGTGTGGAGACCTATTTAAGAATAAATTAAGATCATAGAGGTCCCCAAACTCAAGGACAAGTTGAAACCTTTCCTATCGTTCGAGTTTGAGTCAAAACGTAGGTCAAATTCAATCGACCATAAATTCTTGTATATGAAGAACTGGGTTTCCTATGATATATCAAATGAAACATATTCGAATTAGATCTCCAAAGATACTAATTTTTCCCAAATTCGAGATCGGAGCAAAAAGTTATACCCATTTTACTTCAGTATGTCTGTCTGTTGACAAATGACGACCTGAGCTGATAAGTTATCACATATGTAATGACCTATCAGCCACATCGTCAGCCCAAGGAAGTAAATCACAAAAAATAGCCTCAGATTGACGACCTGGTGTGATAAGTTATCACATATGTAATGACCTATCAGCCAAGGTCGTCACCTTTAAAATTCAGCATTTCCTAAACAAGTTTGGAGGAGTATTTTGGCATTTTTCCTTCACCCCATAACTCCATAAACACTTAATTTAAACACCATTTCACCAAAAATACACTCCTATCTCTCAAATCCTATCAAGTACCAAACCCTAGGGCCTCAACCTAAGATTCAAGATCTCTCAAAATTTCACCATTTAAATTCCAAAATTGATTCAAGAATTAGAATCGCCAAACTATGATTTTCAGGAATCATCCATCAAAAGCACAAATAGAGTCCCTAAATAAAGTGTTCATCCAAAGTTCATAATCTACGGTATGTGGGGTTTATCCTAAAATCTACATGGGCTTGTAAATACTAGAACATGATTTAAATATTATCAAGCATGAATTTAGAAAAGGTGTTTTGAAATACATGATTTTACTATACATTATGAATGTTTTATTTTACTTTTGATTTGGTCTTTAGGCCTTTTCCCCCCTCTAAATGGATTTATATGTAAATGTATATGTATGAAGATTTAAATTGAATATTGTTTGAGAGCACAACTTATGAAATCCCTCTCTTGTGATAACTTTAAGTTTATGATATTAATGTGAAGGATTTGAAATGCATGATTTATGGCTTGAAAATAGTTAAATCAAATACCATAGTATTTTAGGCATTATTTAGAGATTTTGAGAGGGAGTTCCTTGACATAAATGTGTTTTGTTAAAGAGAGAAAGATTTGCATTAGATTAAGAATTTTTTACATGACCTCCTTGTATCATTGAAATGTTATCAAAGAGAGTTGCATATATGTGTTTACATGAGTATTTAAAACAAGGGTTCTTCGAACTGATTTATCTATATGGTGGTCCTAAACTTTATATTTTGAAAACAAAGATTATAATAAACTAACAATGGCTCAGAGATGTGACTTGCAAGTCAATGGTATGACAATAACATAAGTATGTATGCCATAACAGAGTATGTTTTCAGAGTATATTATTAGAGAATGGATGTTTTAAAGAGTTAAAAATAGGCATAAAGAGGGTTAGGTGGTTACCTAAAGAATGCTGGAGTTCAAGTAACTCTTAGCCTAAAACCGTATTTGTCAATACGGGTAGATTATTATTGTACACTGGCGACGACTATGTGGTAGAGTAGATCCAGAAACTCCAAACCTTGCAACATACTTGGGTTGGGGGCTTGGCTGCTGAGTTATTGGCATATTCCATATAGCCCGTGAAATTTCAGTGTGTAGGGTTTACCACCTAACGCAGAAGTAAAAGAAAGAGTGTCACAGAGTTCATATGATTTTACATAGTCTTTCAAAATGTGATACGGGTGTACCAAGCTGTCCAACAAGTTCACGATCATTCACACGTATCCAAGCTCGGGAGTTACAAAAACTCCAAGCTATGTTCATGCAAATGTCCATGTGTGAGTTGGTACTTAAGACTTCCAATGGATTAAATATTTTTAAGTGTGAAGAGGAGCCTTGAAATTTAATAAACTTACACTCCCAGGCCACCCCTTGGCAAGGGTACGATGGTCATTTGGTATCTCACTTTGTGGTTTAATATAAATATATAGTGTTAGGTTATTTTGGAGTTAGTTCATTATATTTTGATAACACAAGACTTGTAATATTTTGAACTTCTCTCTTCCATTGGAGAGGCTCAAAACTAAAATTCCCAATTGGAGTGACACTTGGGTTGAATCTTGGCTAAAAATTAGGATCTTCAGGTCATTGTGTTCCTCCTAGTCCAAGTAAGAGTTTGGTGATAATATTCTTTAGTCTTAGGGTCCTTTCATGTTGTTAGGGTTCTTAGATTCTTGAATATTTTATGTCAAGTTACTATCTTTAATTTTGTAATCTTGTTGTTTGTGTGGCAATATAGTGAAGCCGTGTGGGGCCATTTTTGATTCACCGTAGTTGTTGCCACTTTGTTGCTCTTGTTGTTCTTATTGTAATCATGTATTCTCTATCATTTTGTCATTTTTTGTAAACCTTAAAGTCTAGTGAAGCCGTGTGTCGCCTATTTCGATTCACTAGCATTGTTGTTGTTTATCTTGTCATTCTTGTGTTGACTTGACTCTCTTGATACACACTCATTTTTGTATCACAATGTCCATGTGATTTCTTACTATACGATATGTTTATGATCTATTTTAAATTGTTCTAATATATGTTGAATATAATTA
The DNA here is from genome assembly GCA_030864225.1 of Capsicum baccatum var. pendulum. Lineage (NCBI taxonomy): Eukaryota > Viridiplantae > Streptophyta > Magnoliopsida > Solanales > Solanaceae > Capsicum > Capsicum baccatum. Next base: position 16,622,169 of record CM061559.1, on the reverse strand, counting down.
TTATTTTGAATATTCTCTGAATATCGGTACATCTATATTGTTCCCTACCTCTCAAGTGTGGAGGATCAATCTAGGAATCTAGCTAAGAAGTAGAGTATTTTTTCAGAGAGAAGTAATCTGTGCAGTGGTGAGCCCTTTTTTTTCTAGAAGGCCTGTTTATTTCAGATTATGTTATTTCATTTATTTTGGTCTACTGGGGGCTTTGTCCCAGTTTTCAAAGAGTTGTCACTTAATTATATAATAAAGATTTCGCAGACTATTCCAGATGTTGTTTAGTTGATTTCAGATTTCATTCTTTATTGTTAAACTGAACCAAGAGTTTTGACCATGTTTTGGTATTAAATTATATTTCCACCCTTTCTTTTATTATATGAATGTTGTGCATGATTACCAGATAGAGTAGGACGTCCGGGGCTTCATTGTTCGGGATGTCCATCACGGCCAGGGCTCCAGTTCTGGTTGTGACAAATCACCTAGAAGCATGTATCAGAGGTTGGCAACCTAAAAATTTCTTATGTGTAGGAAGGACTTAGTAACTTTTTGAGCTCCTAATATTTGAGGATTTTAATTTCTACCTTCCCAACCTCGGAAATTTAATTTGTAAGTGGATTCATGATTAGGGTTGTCAAGGGTATATCTCGGGTAAGTTTTGGAATTTTTGGACTAGCGTAAGGGTGAGTTTGGATGTCCAAAATAGTGAGGTCTCGAAATTCTGAGCCAAGAATTCCAAGAACCAAGTGTGATTCGGATTCCTCTCTTCCTCCTAAGTAATTTTAGGTATGTGGAACTACTTTAATAACCTTTGTCATAAGTTTAAATGTTTTAACACTATTAAAGGTCCCCAAAGTTTGGTTTATAATGAAGTATATAATATGATTTTCAAAGATTATGCATCATGGAAATGTTTTGACTGAAATACATGTTGTCTTGAACTAGTTTGCATAAAAGTTGAATTGTAACTATATATATATGAATTTCGTGTATTTTATAAGATTTGACTAAGAGCATGAGTATGAAATCCCTCACATGTTGCGAACCAAAGTTATGGTTTCATTGTGAATGTTTTGGAATGCATGCATTTAAGATTTTTAAGGTGATTTTCTCAATATCATGGTGTTTGACACGGCTTATATATGATGAGAGGGAGTTTCTTGCTATAACAACATTCTTTATGTAAAAAAGAAAAAAATTGCATGTGATTGATTAAATTAATATGACCCCCACATGTTTTGCATCTTCCAAAGAGATGATCAATGCATAAGTTTTCCTTACATTTCAAAGTGATGGCTCTATTGTAACATTATGCAATTATGGGTGCTTATGTGCATGCTTTGAATATGATGGGCTGTGAATTTGATATGATATGGACTTGCAAGTCAGGGTTTGATGATACCCAGTTATAGTATTCCCTTAACAGAATAAATTATGACTGTTTTGAATACATGATGACTGATTTTAAAGTACTAAAATTGGGCTTAAAGAGAGGTAGATGGTTACCCGAAGAAGGCATTTTAGTGTAAGGGCTCATCGCCGAAATGAATGAATTTGCTGATTTGGGTGATATGATCGGCTAAATCCAATGTATACTTGTCCCTGAGACACTGGTATACTAGAATAGAAATTAGGACTCCAATCCTTGCGGCATACTTGGATTGGAGGCTTGGCCGACGAGTTAAGGGAAGATTCCATATAGCTCGTGGAAACGTAGGAATGGAAGGTGTACCATCTATCTCAAGATTAAGCTAAAGAGTATTTCATGGTTTCAAAGAAGTGTTTTGGAGTTACTAAAAAATGCCCATGTATTTTACATACATATTATGATCATTGTCTTTATGAAATGCTATAATCTATTTTGTATAAAACATGTTATTTGAAGTTTTTTCACATACCAGTAAAACTATATTGACCCTCTATATTTCAGGGTATGAGGCTCTATCTAGTGGTCCTGCAATGCTTTAGAACTATCCCAACAGAACTGAAGTGTGCAGTTGGTGAGCCTTCTTTATTGCGAAAGGCCTATTTATCACAGATACTTGTTATTTATTTTGTTTTGGTCCACTAGGGGCGTTGTCCCAGTTTCAGACAGTATATTTATTTCATATGTAGTAGAGATTTCACAGACTAAAACAAATGTGGTCTAGATGTTGATAAATTTATTACCATATTTTTTAAACAGAATTCTGAATATGACGATGATTCCATTTATTATAATTTCGTATTTTTTCTTTACTATGTGAGTATAGTGCATGATCACTAGATATAGAAGGGAACCTGGGCCTCCATGGTTTGGGATGCTCGTCACACCCAGTGCCTAGTTCAGCTGGTGACACTATCAATCATTTCAGTAAGGGTTAAAGGTCAATTTTAGAGTTAAGTTGTTTCTAGTCATAGTACTACAAAAAATAGTTCAAATTCCGGGGGTCAATTTTAAAGTTTGTGGAAGGTTTTTAAGCCTCTGCAAATTTCAATTTTGGGGATTCCCAAAACCCCCACAATATAAGCCGTCACAATCAATTTGCGGCAGTTTTTTGCTGGACGCCATAATTAATTTATGGTGGTTATTTTACAGCGGTTCACCCCGTTACTCTAAATTTAATTTTTTATAATAAGTTTTTATTTAAAAATTACATCAGTTCCATAATTTTTTTTATTTAGTGGATCCCATCAATTTTCAATAACTAATAATAGATTCTAACTTTAGCGCAAATTTTATTTTTCCTTTAGACATAACCTACAATTCAATTCATATATCATTAACACTTCAACTAATTAAACATTGTAATTGAAAAGCATATCAAAAATACCTTGAGCATTACACTTCAAAATTAAATTTTCAACATTAGCATCTTCAAACTCCACATTTTCAACATTAACTAGTATCTTCAAACTCCAAAATCAAATTTAAACAAAAAACCTTCAATATTCTAAGATCCACTCCAACCACACAATTTCATCATCATAATAGAATATCTAAGACAATTTACAACAAAATCATCTACTGTCATTAGAATCACTATCATCACGTAATCTCCTGGCATCCCTAGGCGAAATGGTCCAATAGCCACATCACTTGTGTTATAAATTGGTAGAAATAAAGAAAACCACAAGCAAAATAATGAACAAGAACAGACAAATTTATGTGAAAACCCTTGTTGGAAAAACCACAGGAAGAGGCAGAGGATGTTTCACTATAATGAAAGGAGAGGAGTACAGTGTGGAGAATCAGTATTTTCTGAATACACAAAATAACCAACTAAATGCACTTATATAGTACATGCATACAAATAAGTCCTAGGCCCAAAATCATAAAGGTCCTAGTCCTACTAAATACACTATCAGTCTGATCCCTACGCTACCACCACAAACCTCATTGAATATTACAAATATGGGTCGCACCTCAAAACTTTTAGGTATGGCTCAACATAATTCGGGTCACAACTCTAACAATCTCCACAGTGACACAAATTCTAATTTAGAACTAAAATCTATTTCAAGACAAATTCTCCACCTCTTCCACAAAAGCCCCTAAGGACATATCTCAACAGCTAGCACCAACCAAGTCCAACCAATGCTCAAACATGACACTTGGTAGTGTCTTGGTCATCATATTAGTAGGATTATTATGGGTGCTAATCTTTCTTACCACAATTTATCCACAAGCAATAATTTCAGGCGCAAAATGATATCGAACATTGATGTGGTTTGTCCTCTCATGAAACATATGATCTTTTATAAGGAAGGAAGCACACTGACTTGTGCAAAAGATTGTAGTAATCTGTAATTCTTTGTTAAGTTCACCAAATAGACCCTTCAACCAAATGACTTCTTTGAAAGCCTCTGTAACAACCATGTACTCTGCCTCAGTAGTTGACAAAGCAACCGTAGTCTATAAAATAGCTTTCCAACTGATAGCACAACCACAAATAGTGAAAACATAGCCTGTAAGGGACCTCCTTTTATCATGGTCTCCTGCAAAATCAGAATCAACATACCCGATTAGTCCATCTCTATTTTCCCAAACTGTAAGCAAATATCAGCAGATCCATGTACGTATCTGAAAATCTACTGAATTTCTTTATAATGTTCTTGGATACAATTTTCCATGTATCTGCTAATTGCACTGACAAAAGTTGATAAATCTGGTTGGGAACACACCATCGCATACATAAGATACCCAACGATACTAGAGTGTGGAACTCGAAACATATAGTCAGGATCATCATTTATCTTTGGAGATAAAGTGGCTGAGAGTTTAAAGTGAGCTGCTAATGGAGTACTAATAGGCTTGGTATTTTGCAAATTGAACCTGTGAAACACTTTTTTAATACATCGTTTCTAACTCAAATATAACTTATACTTATTTTTATCCCTCATAATCTCCATGCCAAGAATCTTCTTTGCAGCTCTTAGATCCTTTATATCAAACTTCTTACTGAGTTGGGCTTTAACTTTTATTATCTTTCTCATATCCTTTGCTGCAATCAACATATCATCAACATACAAGAGAAGATACACGAATGAACCATCACTTACCTCCTTGAAGTAGACACAACTATCATAGTTTCTCCTATGAAATATATGAGAGGTCATACAAGAGTCAAACGTCTTATACCATTGCCTAGGCGACTACTTTCATCAAGCATACATAGTCCTCCTTTCCTGAGACTAAAAACCCCTCTAGTTCCTACATATAGATGTCCTCCTCAAGTTCTCTCTGTAAGAATGCAGTTTTGACATCCAACTGCTCATGCTCAAGATTATGCATGGCCATACTACCAAGAAATGCTCGAATTAAACTATGCTTTACAACTGGAGAAAACACATCTATGAAGTCAATACCTCGAACCTGACTGTAACCTTTAGTAACTAGTCCTGCTTTGTACCTAGCATCTTCAACTCCCGATGTTCCTTCTTTCCTTTAGAATACCCACTTGCAACGGACAACTTTCTTATCCTTAGAAAATCTCACCAAATCTTGTGTTCCATTCTTATGAAGTGATTCTATCTCCCCCAGCATAGCAATCATCCATCGGCCGGAATCATCACACTAACTGCTTTTGAGTAAGAAGAAATATCTTCACCGGATTCAATAACTTCGGTGACACTCAATGCATAAGAAACCAAATCAGCTTCAACATACTTTTGAGGAGGCTAATATCTCTTTTAGGCCTGTGTTTAGCAAAAGAATATTGTGCCGCCACTGGTGGTGAAAAAGAAATAGTATCACTCTATATCTCTGGGATAGACTGAGAAGTAGGCAGTGGTGTAGAGTCTTCTCCAATTTGTAATTCAATATGGGATCTTAACTTTTGCTGATTCATGCCACTAACCTCATCCGGGGGTGAAGCACTAGATTCGGAGGGAGCCCTGTAATACCCCGAACTTCCCTTAAGCATAAATTTTATGTGTATATGATTAAGGAATAACTTCCTAAGTGAGTAATGTTTAAACCATGTAGAATTTCCCTAATTTTGAATTTTTATCATATGGGAATTTGAATTATCTTTCCAACGATAGCCATTTCGGTAAGATCCAATGTCAGAGTAAAATGATATGGACATTTTACAGAGAACTATTCAAACTGCCCAGGAGCAACAAGAAAGCTAATGGACCATCGTGCAAGCGATGAACTATCGCTCTATCCTTCATAACTGAGGCAGATAACTTATTCATAGCCAACTGCGATGGCCACGCAGACAAACCATCGAGGTAGCAATGGACCATTGCCTAAGACGTTGTAACTAAGGTAGTAAGTACCTATTCTGGTCCAAGTGCAATGGTTAGGCTGACGGACCATTGAGACAGTGATGGACCATCGCACGAGCCATCGCAGGTCCCCTTTAGCATTATAAAGGCATTTTAAAAGGGATTTTTGGTCTTTTTCCATCCTTTTTAACAACTAGATATATCAAAATTAAAAATGGAACTTTAGATTGATCCAAAGCAGTAACAACTAGGGTTTCTCTCAAGATTAACTCTCAAGAGAAAAACCCAATTTCTTCTCCAAGATTTCACCATAGTTTTTGTAAATTGAGTTAAGATTGAAGGTTCCCAAGTTAAAAGCTTCAAGAATCCTCACCCAAGAGTACGAAAAAGAGTCTCAAGAAAGGTTGTTCATCTCAATTCATAATCTAAGGTATGTGGGGTTTGAACAAGGGCAATCCTTTCGTCCTTGTGCCCAAAATTCATTTTAATTACAAAAATATATGGTTTTATATGTTTTCTTATGGAATCAAGATTTTTCATCTAAATTCATAATCTAAGGTATGTGGGGTTTGAACAAGGGCAATCCTTTCTTCCTTGTGCCCAAAATTCATATTAATTACAAAAATATATGGTTTTATATGTTTTCTTATGCAATTGAAGTATGGGTTTATACCCTATGTTGTTGTTCCTTGAGATTATAATGGTTTCAATGTTTTAGAGATTGAAGTACATGAGTATATTGAGATTATAAGGCATATTTCTGGAAATTTTCAGATTTCTATATGATTTATGAATTTTTATGATATCTACTATGCATTTTCATACGTCTTAACTTGAGATTGAATTATGGACCATTAAGCCCTATTTGAGATTGCAATTTTATGAATATTTATTCTATAATAACCCATGATTTGAGTATTTTGAGATTATTGAGAAAGTTTTGACCTTGATGGTCATAGTAGCTTTGAAATCCACTTCATTAAATAAGATTATAGATTTTATAGTTGGGTTCTTTATGAACCATGAGATTATTTTAAAGTGGATTTCCATGAGATGAGTGTAACTAACTAAAAGGAGTAGTATTTAGCAGCGATTCAGGTAGGTTACTACGGTTTCATACCCCTGAACGACGTACCGCCGCAGGATTGACATTTATGGGCCCGAGGCCGAGATAGTGATCACTAAGTTGAGATTATACTCCCTGGAAAGAGTATGATGCCTCTCCCCAATGGGAGATTTCTTCCTTAGAAGTACAAAACGTTGGAATCCATGTTGCTCGCATGATTTATGTCGATTAAGAGAATCTCTCTAATAGTAAGATTTTCAGAGTAGTTTCTTAAAGTATATTTTCCCTTGAAGAAAGTATTTTTCCCTACTAGTAAAAGTAAATAATAAGTTCCTAAAGTAAAGTATGTTCCTTTTAGATGAGTTATTGTTCCTTATAACTTTGAAAGATATCCTGGTCAGTAAAGATTTTTAGATACTAAGCGTAAAGACTCACATACTTATTCAAATATTATTTTACTTGAGATTTCAATTGTAAAGTTACAGTCTTAGTTTTCAGATGCAGAGGTGAGCACTTTACCGCATAGTCTATATGTTTGAGAAGGGAATAGACTACTGATTTCTGAAATAAGTATATTGACTCATGAGATTTATACTACGTGTTCCACTATTAACTATTTGTGAGATTTACATTTTTTAGAGTTATTCAAGCTATGTGAGTCAGTTATAACAACATTTACGATTTCTATAAAGATTGATGATATTGTTGTTTTAATTATTGCATAAACCCCCATATGCTCAGTACATCCTAAAAATACTGATCCCGATATATGTCAGTGTACTACATTGTCTCACAATGTAGGTTCAAGTGCTTAATATCAGCAGCGACAGTGATCTCCTAGCATCTTATCTACATCTTTATCCTTGGTGAGTCTGTTACGACCCGAGCCAAGGCCCTGACCGTGACGAGCATCCCGAACCATGGAGGCCCATTTGCCCTTCTACATCTTCTAATCATGCACAATACTCAAATAATGAATAAAACATGCGGAATTATAATAAATGAAATCATGGTCATAAATCTAAAAATCTATTCGACAATATGGAAATAAGTTCTTCAACATCTAACAACATCTTTCTCAATCTGTGAAACCTCTACTACATAAGACATTAAAAACTTGTCTGAACATGGGAGAAGGTCCCCAGTGGACCTAAACCAAAGTAAAATAACATATGACTAAAATTTAATAGGCCTTCCAGAACAAAGAAGGCTCACCAACTGCACAATTCAATTTTGTCTGAAATAAATCTATGGCTCAGTAGGACCTCTAGATTGAGCCTCAGACCTTACAAGATAGGGGGTCAATACAATTGTACTGGTATGCTGAGAAATCAAAAATAATATACTTTTATATAAAACATAGGAGGGAGCAAGTATGAAACATCATGCATGGTATAGTTTAAAACACATGGGTAATTCTTTGATAGTCATAAAACCTTTCAGTCAATGCAGTTTCTGATCTTTGTATTAATTCTGAGCTAGGTGGCACTCCATACAAGTCTACAACCATACAAGATGTATGGATTCCACCATTAACTCAGCTGGCAAGGCCCCAACCTAAGTTTGCTGCAAGGGTTGGAGTTTCTGTTCTAAATTACCATGGCACTATCTGTATTAGTGTCGTCACACCAAGACTTGCAAGTCATGTTTCTGAGCCATAATGTATTATTCATGGTCTTTTATTAAAACACAATTCAGACCACCGAAGTATGCAAATAGTATAAGAGATTTCATGTTCTAAAAGAACAAGTCAAAACTATGCTAAAGTTCTCATCTTTTCAATAAACATATAGTGGTCATGTAATCTTTGACAAACGATGCAACTCTTTCATTATATATATATATATTCAACATTTATCAACATAAACAACCCTCTCTTTTGAAATCAAAACCATAATCCATATCATATGAAAAGTGGAAATCATCATAACAAGAGAGGGATTCTATTTGAGTCATGCTCTCAATTCAAATATCAACTTTAAACACATACATACATATGTATAGGATTTAAAATCAATTTGGGTAAGGCCTAAAAATCAAAACAATAATGTTACTAAAGAATTCATAATGCAAATCTCAATGTAAATTCCAAAACCCCTTTTCAGACTTCATAATTTCTCAATGATAAAAGTTGCTGAAATAATTTCTTGTGCCCAAGTAATTCTAGGAAAACACCACGTACCTTAGTTGTGAAGAATTCATGAAGAAAATTAGAAAAGATTGGTCCTTTAAGCGTGATTATCCAAACCCTAGTTGATTTCTACTTTTGTGTTCTTAGATGATGAGCTTATGATTTAAGAGAGTTAAAACATTAATAAGGATGCTAATTTCTTCTATAGATATTTAGGGACAATTTTGGAACATAAAAAGATTTGTTTTCCCTTGAAATAACTCAAAATAGAGCTCTAACACATTAAAAATAGGGTTTGCGGCGCAAAACCCATGGAAAACCTTAAGGTTTGCATCGCACAACCTATGGCAAACATTAAAGTTTGTGGCGCCTAAGCCATTGGCAAGCCTGGACAGTGTCTCATTCAAACACTCATAACTTTTGACTCCGAATGCGAATTAATGAATAGTTTAAGGCATTGGAAAGAAGACTGAATGACCTTCATTTGATAGATAGTAGGCCCTCTAATTCATTATATAAAAGGAGTTATGGTTGATGGAAGTTGACCCAAGTTGAACGTCCACTAAAACTTAATTGATAGAAATATTTTCAACTCGTCTTAGAGTTAGGGGATTTTTGTGACCTCAATTGACATTCAAAGGTATTCCCACACTATAGGATTGATCATCACACATATTTTAAAAAGGAATTATTTAGTTCGGGTCTATACACATGGGAACGATGATCTAATTCTAGCCCGAAAGTACGGGGTGTTACATTATCTCCCCATTGGGATCATTCGTACCAGAATGATGGGTAGGGACTTGCTGAAACTCTAAAGGTATGGAATGAGGATCGTATCCTCGCATGAAAATATTTCCTCAACAAAATATGTAAAGGTTCACAACAACTTTATGAAAACCCCTAGTCAAATGCTTAAGCAAGAAACATAGGTAACGAAACTTGACATCAACATGATCTTAGCATGTGTTTTATGGAACATGATCAAAACATTGTAAGACATGAATTTTTCCTAAGTGTCCTCAGCTAAATTAAGATTAGTATAAGACATGAGATAAGACTCTCGCGGAATATAAGAATCTTAGCATCCTCCATCTTACAAGATATAACGAAAATACTGAAACTTAGAGAAACTACTCATCTATGCCCCAACATTAATCAACATACTTCATCATTTCCAACTTACAATTCTCCCATAACACATCTAGCCACAAGAATTTGTGTCCCATTGTATAATACTTCTATGTTGAAGCCTAACTCAGAGGAAAGAGGTGCTAATTTAAACCATGGTACCCTGTACTCTACATCACATTAAGAAATCATCTCACCTTATCACTATAATCCAACAACCTCAAGTCTTAATTAAAAGAATACTAACCGCATGGCACATTGCTTTGTGTTTTCATCAATCACAAAATTTAAGCCCATTGCTACTACACACCACTTCATGGACATCTCCACTAAGACCTCCAAATTCAATCATTTTCACTAAGATTCTCGCCATATTCTTCCCTCCTAACTATTTCACGTAAAGAATATTCATCTCCTTCCTTCCCCTGCGCTTCTAACCTTAGCTCAAGAAATCGTATCAAAATTTTTACCTATAGCAAAATCTACTCCCCCACTTAACACACTTCTATGCTTCCATAACCACCATCATACTAGCATATAGAGGGTCATTAAAAGATCTGAGCAAGAGCATCATGAAAGAGAGTAACACTATTCAGTTATAAAATCTACTGATTGCCATACTCAAGGTGGGATATGAGTTGAAGATACGGTGCAATCATAGAGTGTTTCTTATATCAAGTGTTAGGATCACAAATGGAGATTTCTTCTAGAATAACCTCAACATAAAACGCGTTCTTAGGACAACCACAATGAGAAACATGAGAGCTTCCATCATGAGTCTTATAACATGAGTGTGGAATTCATGAAGTCGACGATTTAGGCAAGAACTTCTATTCAGAGCTAGCACTTCACATTTTCAGAACTGAAATTTTCTTGAGTTCGCACAACTTTATCATTTTGCCTGACCCCGACATAAAATGAACCATTAATATACGAAAAACATAGTTCCTTAGAACCAATCATGATTTGGGACACAAATTTGCTATTCATGAGCAACATAGCATAGAGCTTGAATACTTAGAATACTGAATCATCGAGGGACATAATTTCTTATAGTTTTGAAGTCGGGACATGTCATGAGTTACAGAAAGTGCTCAAACCTTAGACATAGTACCACCATACACAGTACCACTAATCTCTCTGGGATAAACTATACTCTGTAGGTTTTGTTTTTTGGAAATACTACTCTTACTTTTGCTAGCCTCAATAGACATCACCCCATAACCCATACTCATGTAAATGAGATACGCCAACCATTCAAGGAACATGGATACTAGTTAAAGTATTGAGCCTCCTGATATCCATACACCTAATCACAAAGGGGTTCTAACAAACACATGAACACAAACTCTCCTCCATAGAATTTTACAAAGACACTGAATTCATTCTAGAATATACCCATCAGGTACACAAATCCTAATATCCTCCAAACCCCAAAGTCATCTATTTATGGCTAATGTTATCATGGGCATAGACAACCACACTTCTAGGAACACAACACTTCATCTTTAACTCCTTAGGATACTTAGCATTACACCTCTAATCACATATCTTGAATCTTAACAAAGGCATATATTGCCCACTATACCAAAGGCATATATTGCCCACTCATATTTTATCAATTCAACTCTAAATAATGCTATACAACAACTCCCCAATCTTCTCCATACCACAATTTCAAGAACACAAACTAGGTACGTAAAACACTTATACACATAAATGCTAAACTTTCCCTTTTTTAGTATACTCTAAAGGCATTGCTTTCCAAGAACGCTACTCCTAATTTTTGCTATTGTCTATCATCATCAACTTGCAACCCATAGTCCCATGAACATACACAACCTTACTCTTTATCACATAAAAATCCACTCACCACTACTTAACATTCTAACATTAGACCTTTAATCCCATAACTTATATCATAAAATCTTACCTAACGCCATACTACCGGGGAGGTGGGGTGTAACTCATTCTTATATACTTACACCCATATCCACTTAATGACTCATCCGCAATTCATCATTTTACACTAGTCCTCATATACACGTATACCTCACAAATACCACATAAACTTTTCAACAATTATCAATCTAGGCTCTTTCACAAATCATATCAAGCCTACTAATTCATTCCCATAAAGATACATCTTTAATGTTAATCTACTATTCTTACCACCTCATTTTACATCTAAAGTTCAACCCTATAATCTAGCAACATTCACGTACCACCAGTGAAGCATACAACATATTATACCAGTCCATTAAATTTAGATATAAACTCAAAATACTTATATTCTTTAACTATTGTCTACAATCACAACCCCTCTATGACATCACTATTACAACATTAAAATTTACTACATACCTTCTCATATGAAGTACTAGTTTAAAACCACTAAATAAAAAAAGGTCAAGGGGGTAAGGTCACATAATAGACATTGTCAACCTTAATCTTATATTATAACCCAATACGATCTCATCCACCCATTCTACTTTCTCACATCATACTTACTTACCCAAGCATACCTTTAGACTACCTTAAAATTTCACATACAACAATGAGTCTATACTTATAAATTATTGGCTAATCTAACTATTTTCACTCACAGCCTATAAGGAATTTTTGTAACCACCATGACTATCCACACTGGGCTCTTTTCCTATTTTGAATAAGTAAAAAGAAAAACAAAAAGCAAACACTTTCTCCACACACCCCTATACAAGCTACAAGTCTTTCCACAATATTATCCAACCACCATAAATGAGAGAGAACCACCCCTAAATCAAAGGTTTATACAACTAAAACTACTTATTTACGTAATAGTCACCTTTGCTCAGGCTGCTAACCTAATGACTTCATGTTACCAACTTCTGGACCATCTCACTACCATTTAGTCATGACACTTTAACATATACTACTACTCAAGTGGAAATATAGTTCCAACATTTTGCTACACAACATTCCTTACAACAAGAATTTTTGAAAGGGATTGGATGCACAGTTAATACTTTAGGATGGAAAGTATGATTTCATCAGAATCAATGTTTACACAAGAATCAATGCACCTGGAAGCACTAACAGACTGCTCTCAAGTCCTTGCATAATTTATATCTTTTATAACTCAATCAGAAAGGACTATACCATTTAGATTCTAAACTTCTGCACTTGAATCACCTCAATAATGAGACATATTTGAGAACATCAAATAAAGGGAAGAATAGGGATAATTTTATTCTTGTATGGGCGACACCATAGAATGAACTAGAGTATGAAAGACGAACATTCTAACTCCATAGCACAAACTAGAACATGAAGAAAAAGAGACATTCCTAAACACCTTATAGCCTCCTACTTATAAGTGTGGCACGCTACACACCTATAAATAAGACTCTACCAGATGCTATTTCACAGACACCCTAGGCCCATGAACCTAGACCTGATACAATATTTGTCATGACCCAAGCTGAGGCCTTGGCCATGAAGAGCATCCCAAACTATGGAGGCCCGGGTGCCCTTCAATATTTGGTAATCATACATAATATTCAAATAATGAATAAAAGAAGCGGAAGTATAATAAGCGGAATCATGGTCATAAATCTAAAAAATTATTTTGACAATATGGAAATAAATTCTTCAATGTCTAAACAACATTTTTCTTAGTCTACAAAATCTCTATTACATAAAACATCAAAAACTTGTCTGAACCTAAGACAAGGGCTTAGTGGACCTAAACCAAAGTAAAATAACATATGACTGAAATAAATCTATGGCTTAGCAGGACCTCTAGACTAAGCCTCAGACCCTGAAAGATAGGGGGTCATTACAATTATACTGGTACGTAGAGAAATCCAAAATAATGTACTTTTATATAAAAAATAGGTGAGAGAAAGTATAAAATATCAAGCATGATATATTTTAAAACACATAAGCAATTCTTTGATAATCATAAAACCTTTCTGTCGATGCAGTTTCTGATCTTTATATTACTTCTGATCTAAGTGGCACTCCTTACAAGTCTTCGACCCCATGGGCTGTATGAAGTCTGCCATTAACTCGATGGGCAATACCCCAACCTAAGTTATTTCCAAGGGTTGGAGTTTCTATTCTTATACGCCACAGAACACTAAGCCAGTATATAATAATCCTGTATCTACAAAACACGATTTCAGAAATGAGTTTTCTTAACTCGTGTCTTCTTCGGGTATCCACCTAACATCTCTTTGTGTTCATTTTTAACCTTTTATATCATGCATCATTATAGTTTCAAAATTTGAAAATCTGATTTCAAATATGCATTATGTTCTATTCTGAATTACCATGTCATTATATGTATTGGTGTCTTCACACCAAGACTTGCAAGTCATGTTTCTGAGCCATAATGTATTATGCATGCTCTTTAATTAAAACACAATTCATACTAACCAAGAATGCAAATATTATAAGAGATTTCATGCTCCAAAAGCATTAGTCAAAATTATGCAAAGATTCCCATCTTTTCAATAAACATGCGGTGGTCATGTAATCTTTGACAAACCATACAATTCTTTTATTATATATATATATATATATATATATATATATATATTCAACATTTATCGACACAAACAACACTCGCTTTTGAATTCAAAACCATAATCAAGTCATAACACTAAACAAGTCATTTCGTATCATGCTTTTCAAGATGCATTCGAAATAATCCATATCATATGAAAAGTGGGAGACATCATAACAAGAGATAAATTCTATATGATATGCACTCAATTCAAATATCAACTTTAAACACATACATACATATATATAAGATTTCAAATCAATTTGGGTAAGGCCTAAAGACCATAACAATAATGTTACTAAAGAATTCATAATGCAAATCTCAATGTAAATTCCAAAACACCTTTTTAGATTCATAATTTCTCAATGCTAAAATTTGTTGAAACTATTTGTTGTGCCCAAGTAGTTCCAGGATAACACCACGTACATTAGTTACAAAGAATTCACGAAGAAATTTTGAAAAGATTTGACCTTTAAGCTTGATTGTCCAAACCCTCGTTGATTTCTCCTCTTGTGTTCTTAGATAATGAAATTATGATTTAAGTGAGTTAAAATGTTAATAAGTACCCTAATTTTGTCTATATATATTTAGGGATAATTTTGGAATGTAAAAAGACTTGTTTGCCATTGAAATAACTCAAAAAGGAGCTCCCACACTGTAAAACATAAGGTGTGTGGTGCAAACCACATAGAAAACCTTTAGGTTTGTATCTCACAACATATGGCAAACATTAAAGTGTGCGACGCCTAAGCCAAAAGTTGAGTGGTATGTTAACCAAAGTGCAAGAGTAGTGATGCATAGGCTTAGTTAAGTTAGTGTAGTAAAAAATGTCACATATGATCTTCATCTCCCACTTTCAAATTACATATTAAGTACTTGTATTCTCAAAGATTGATATAATGAAGGCATTTCATTCTACTATCCAAACACTGTGTCATCCTTCATTTACCCCATTTGACCTTTAATTCTATTTTCTTTCATAGCCCTCTTTTTGAATCAAGATAGAGTCAACAAAGTTCAAAAAAAATTTCGATTAAAAGAATAGAGTAAGAAAAGTTTCAAAAAAAAAGAGGAGAAAATGTGTTAAAAAAAAGAGTCAAGAAAAATAGAGTGAAAGAAAATCTCAAAGTGAAAAGAGTCAATAAAAAAAGAAATCAAAATAAAGAAAAAGAACGAATAGTCGGAACTATGTGTGACTTGATTCTCCTTTTTTGGGAGCGAGATACGTAGGTTGCCCTACTTTGTCCTTGGTCCAACCAAATAAACAATTTAGAATTTTCCACTCAAAAAACACTGGGGCATTAGTTAATCTTTATTGTTTGAGTCGATTTTGAAGGTTGTAAGTCCCACCCCACTTCAAGTGACGTTTTGTCCTTATGTCATCTTTTTCTTCTAACCCTATACAAAAGACAAGTTGCAACCAAAGAAAGACCTTCAGATCAATCTTTGAGAATGTTAAGGCTAAGAATGCAATGGATATGATGACACATTTTGGGCACTACTTGTCTTCCTCATCAAAAGAACATCAGGAGAGAAATAAAAATATGAGATTCTTATTGGTAAAAAGCCTAGCGGAAACCATAAGGCAATGGTAAGTTGAGAGAAATAAAAATGAGAGAGTCTTATTTGTGAATACTCTCATGGGCACCATACGGTGACAGTGAGCTGAGAGAAAAATGAGAGAGGCTTGTTGCCAAAAATACTTCAAGGTGTCACTAGCCAAATTAGTTCTTAATTTTAATTGAGGAAACAACTCAGTTTCAAGGCCATTAAATCAACAATATTTGTTAGAAAGTTTGGATGGAAAGATCAGACAGCTTAATCCAAAATACATGGAATAATCATTAGAGTTGATTGTCGTTTTTAGATGATTTTTTTTCTTTGTTTCAAATGAGGTCATTTATTGTCTTTTCTTTCTTCTCTTTATTTTTATTTTATTTTCTTGTGTCAGTTATTCAAATAAAAATTATTGTCATTTTTCTCATGTCTTTGTGTACAGTCCATGTCAAAACAAGTGAGAAAAGATGTTACCTCACCTTACCATGTAACCTCACCACATTTTACACTTTCCCCACAAGAAAACAAATACAACAAATCCTAACAAATTAAATCCCCAAATCCAAATATTCCCTTATCCTGACTAATTTTTACACCTTATCCTAACAACCTACCCCACTTCATACCCCCTACCCACGTAGTCCCTACCCCCTCACAACCTTATGTTTTTTTTTCATTATATTTTTCTTTAACATATATAACACACCAAAACATTCAGACAAAATACAGACCATCACATATACATAGAAACTCCAGATTTTTTCTTTATTCTCCACAAAAAAGACCTGGATCACACACATACACAAAAGGAAGTTTTTCCATTGATATAGGAGGCGACACTCTCTGGAAGGAGAAAGCATAAACACATACATATAGCCATAGACATTGAAAGAAGGGGAAATTGAATTATCTTCTCCATTATATCAAATACGTGCACACACACCAAACACTCACCAGTGAGAGGGAAAGATCAAGAGAGAGGAAGAAAGGGGTAAAGAGTCAAATTAGAGAAGAGGTGAGAGAGGGAAGATATCGACAATTGAGAGATTCATTGTCGTCGGAGCTCTGGTGAAAGCACCGGTTCCACCCATCTTAAACTCCTAAATCCCTCGAAATCAGCTCCAAAACCCCCTAAATCTGTTAAATCAGCACCCAGTTATTCTGCTGCCACTATTGTTACTTTTCAAGAATGTAAACCAGTGAGCTCTAGCCGGATATTTTATTATATCCAGAGGAAATCCATTAAAAACCAAGCAAACCAGAACAGTTCGTATGAAACCTGGTGTGGGTCATTCTCTTTTAGCAATTTTAGTTCAAATTAGTGAAAATAAGATCAGGTTGGATAGTTGGGATGTTCGATTAGCGAGTTTTCTTGTGGAGGTTGATTCTAGAATTTCTCTACTAGTTTTGATATTTCTTCGAGTTATGTTTCATTTCTTGACTCATTTGAGGCAAATTTTAGGTTACATTTGAGGTTCTAGATTCACAATGCTCCATTTGATCCTGTAATTCAACTTTTTAAAGTGAAATTTAAGGTCCATTTCTTCTCTCATTCTCTATTTTTATCTTGAATTTTGATTATTTTTGTGGATGAATATTTTGGTGTGCTTACCATGCTTGAATCTTTATTGAGTGTGTGGTTGATGTTGGTTTTAGATGTTGAAGAGAAAAAATGAATTCTTAATCGAAGAATTAGTTAATCGTGTGATTGAGCATGAAATTGGAGCGGCATTGAGAAATTGATAAAAAGGGTGAATTTAGTTTAATTTTGGTTTATTGTTGCTTTGTTTAATTTGGAATAAATATCTAGTTTGTGAACTTGATAGGATCATATTTTAGGTCGAAAGATTAATAGGAAAAAGTTTATTTTGGGTAGGCAAATTTAGGAATGATGTTTTGTTGAATGTTTGAATGTGTGTGTTGAATGTTTTCTAATTTACCATGTTTGATTCAGATGTATTAATTCGCTGGGGAATGGCACAAAGGTATATCGTACTTATCTACTAAGGAATGCCCCAAAGTTTTTATGATCGGAGGACATCCATGATGAATGCCCGAGGCATCAGGTAAAGCGTTGAAACGTAGTCTAGGACTAGTGTAGGTCAGCATAGGTTTACATTTCCACTTTTTTCTACTTCGGGTTGTAATAATTGGAATGAATATTCTATTTTTTTAATTTTTTTGTTTGTTTGTTTGATTGATTATTTATTTGTGTTTTTGTGTGGTTTATACATTCATAATGACAAATTAGCCGATATTATCCACCAAGGGACTATGGTTGAACCACGGGATCGAGGGGTACCTAACTCCTTTTCCTCGATCAACAGAATTCCTTAGCCGAAATCTCTGTTCGCAAACCAGATTAAAGAGTCAAAACCATTTTGGAAAAGGATATCCAAGGGTGACTTGGCACACTAGATTTATCCCAAGTGGCGACTAATATTAAATATAAAATGTCCTTTTTTGAAAAAAATCTACATTTTTTCACTTAATAATAAAAATTCTTTCAAAACATAAATATAATCTTTTTCGGTTAAAAAGGGGGGGTAACAATTTTGTTAAAGGAGAAATTTAGTACAAAGGTTGATTGTGGAAACAAATAATCTATTCAGGAACCTAGTTCTGAATATTTTTTGGTCAATTGATTTTATTTTGATTCAGTAGTCTTTGATTGTAAAACTCTTCTTTGGGAGTTACCAATTTTTCATTCTTTTCTAAGAAATCAATGATTCAGGTTGCTCATTATCTTTCTAAAACATCTGCGTCTAAGTCTGATTGATGGAGTGACATACTAACCCTCCATATGTCATCTTATTTGAATAATACTTGATGAAAAAAATTATTGTAACCCCACCACTTTCGGACTAAAGTTTGACAGTCCTTTCAATGCATATAGACCCGAACCCAATGATTCTTTGTTAATATATGCGTGATAATCAATCCTATTGTGTGTGAATACCATTGATAGGAATTGAGGTCTCAAAAATCCCCAAACTCAAAGACGAGTTGAAAACTCTTCCATCGATTAAGATTAGATGAATGTCTATAAATAGACTTATATACCCTACTATATACCAAATAAAAGTATTTTGAGCCTTCTTTCCAACTCAACTAGTTTCACCTTAATTCAATTTTGTAGTAGAAAGTTATCCTCATTTTACTTCGAAGTGTCTGTTTGCGAAAATGTGACGATGTTACTGACAACCTATCAACTAGGTGATGGCCCATCAGCTCTAGTCGTCATCCTAGGGCAGAGAGTGGTAAAATCCATCCCAAAGGTGACAACCTAGGTGACGGCCCATCAACCTTGGACATCAACTAATGAAGTTCTCCAACATTTTTGGTTTTGTTAGGGATATTTTTGTCTTTTCTCACTCCAAAAACCATTCACACAAATTTAATTACACTCTCAATTTAATCAAAATTCTCTCTTCACTCTTAAATAAAAGGTCAAACTACGGTTTCCTCCAAGAATAAGAAATCAAGAAAAATCAATCCTTAAGTCTAAGATTTACAAAGAACAAATCAAGATACAAGTTCTACACTTCAAACTAAGAAATCTAAGGTACATGGGATTTTCCAAAACTACATGGGCATGGTGAATTTATATTGATAATGTTTAAATATTTAGGAATTATGAATTTGCACTGCGTTTTGAATGTACATTTATGATTGTATATTGTGAAATCCTTTTTATGTTAAAGTTTTGGTCTTGAGGCCTTCCACTAAAATAGATTTTTACTCATATATAAGTACATATGCATTTTTGAGTTCTAATCTTGAATTGAGAGCATGAACAATTAAAATCTCTCCCTTGTTGTAAATTTTCTTGTTTTATATATTAGGAATTATTCAATTGTATATTGAGAAGCATGATTCAAATGTCTTTACTATTATGTAAGCCTTGATTTTGGATATGAACTAAAGAGATGGTGGTTCTTGTTAATATAAATAAAAATGGTGATTCAAAGAAATTGCGTGATTTGTTACAAAGTACATGACCACCACATGCTTGTTGAAATATTGAAATGAGAGAATCCCTGCATAGTTTGAAATATGTTTTGAAAATAAGAACTCTCTTGCATTATTAAATATATTTGGTGGTCAACTGAATTTATTGGATTGAAGGAACTAATGTATATTATTATATAGCTTAGACATACGACTTGCAAGTCATGGTATTACAATACAAAATCAGATAAGGCCATGATAACGTCATAATAGAATACATATGTCGTCTCAGATTTTCAAAATTTGAATTCTGAAAGATGCATGTTCAGAAAAGGTTAAAAATGGGCTCTAAGATAGTTAGATGGTTATCCGAAGTAGGCACAAGTCATATGATTCATTTCCTGAAATCATGTTTTTTCGATACGAGTTTATTATTTCCCCAAAGAGGAATTATATGATGTCCCAGTGACCTATGGCATATCAGATACAAATACTCTAACCCTTGCAGAAATCATGGGTGTAGGGCTTTTCCACCAAGTTAAGGGTGGATTCCACATAGCCCATGGAATTATAGATTTGTAGGGTGTACCATCTAGCTCAAAAGAATAACAAAGATTGTGTCGAGGTTTTCAAGAATTGGTTGGAAATAATAAAATTTGTCCATGTATTTTATTTATGTACTATTCACTGTTATTAAGATATGCTCTCATCTATTTTTTTTTTATAAAACTTGTTATTATGAGTTGTTTCATATGCCAGTACATCTGTATTGACCCCCTATATTTCAGGATCTGAGACACAGTCCTGGGGTCCCGTTCAACAGTATATTCATGTGTCAGAATTTTCAGTTAGTGAACCTTTTCTATTCTGAAAGGACTGGTCATTAAACTTTGTTATTTCTTTTGTTTTATGGTTTGACAGGGGGCTTTTCCCAATCTTTAGATAGATGTTGACTTTCACAGTGTTAGAGATTTTGCAAGCTGGTATCAGATGTTGTATTGAATATTGTGAACTCAAGTTTTGTATTATTCTGTTGAACTAAGTGATTTGACCATGTTACCATATTTATTACCTATTTTCGCATTCGTTAAAGTATATGAATGTTGTGCATGATTTCTTGAAAGAAAGGGGTGCCCAGGACTTCATGGTTCGAGATTCTCGTTAAGGCTAGGTCCCCGATTCAAGTCATGACAAATACCTTTTAGTCGATTCACTCTCCTTTATTAATATAAGACGTACCTTTTAGTTGATCTATTCCCCTTGATTCCTATAAGATGTATCTTTTTAGGTCACATTCGAGGTTCTAGATTCACAATGCTCGATTCGATCCTGTAATTCCACTTTTTAAAAGCGAAATTTGAGGTCTATTTTTTCTCTTATTCTCTATTTTCATCTTGAATTTTGATTATTTTTGTGGATGAATGTTTTGGTGCGTTTACCATGCTTTAATGTTTATTGAGTGTGCGGTTGATGTTGGTTTTGGATGTTGAAGAAAAAAAATAATTTGTTAATCGAAGAATTAGTTAATCGTGTGATTGAACATGAAATTGGAGCGGCATTGAGAAATTGATAAATGGGTGAATTTAGTTGATTTTTTTTTGTTGTTGGTTTGTTTAATTTTGAATAAATATCTAGTTTGTGAAATTGATAGGATCATATTTTAGGCTGAAAGCTTAATAGGCAAAAGTTTAGGTTCAAGTAGGCAAATTTAGGAATGATGTTTTGTTGAATGTTGGAATGTGTGTTGAATGTTTTCTAATTTATCGTGTTTAATTTAGATGTATTAATTTGCTGGGGAATGTCCCACAGGTATATTGTACTTATCTACTAAGGAATGTCCCGAAGTATTTTATGCTCGGAGGACGTCCGTGACGAACGGCCGAGGCATCAGGTAAAGCGTTGGAACGTAGTATAGGACTAGTGTAGGTTAGCATAGGTTTACATTTCCACATTTTTCTATTTCGGGTTGTAATAATTGGAATGAACATTATATTTTTTTTTTAATTTGTTTTGTTTGTTTGTTTGTTTGATTATTTTTGTGTGTTTTTGTTAGTTTTATACATTCATAATGTTAAATTAGACGATATGACCCACCAAGGGACTGTGGCCGAACCACGAGATCGATGGGTACCTAACTCCTTTCTCTCGATCAACAGAACTCCTTAGCTGAAATTTCTATTTGCAAACCAGATTAAAGAGTCAGCCGTTTTGAAAAAGGATATCCAAGGGTGACTTGGCACACCCGATTTGTGCCAAGTGGCGACTCTAAGTTTTAAATATAAAATGTCCTTTTTTGAAAAAAATCTACATTTTGTCACTTAATAATTAAAATTCTTTTAAAACTTAAATAGAATCTTTATTTTATTAAGAAGGGGGTGTGACAATTTTGTTAAAGGAGCAATTTAGTACAAAAGTTGATTTTGAAAACAAATAATCTATTCGTGAAACTAGTTCTTAATTTTTCTTTGGTCAATAGATTTTATTTTGATTCAGTAGTCTTTGATTGTAAAAATCTTCTTTGGGAGTTATCAATTTTTCATTATTTTTTAAGAAATCAATGATTCAGGTTGCTCATTATCTTGCTAAAACATCTGCTTCTAAGTCTGATTGATGGAGTGGCATACTAACCCTTCATATGTCATCTTATTAGAATAATACCTGATGAAAAAAATTATTGTAACCCCGATACTTTTGGGCTAAAGTTTGAACCCTCCTTTCAATGCGTATAGACCCAAACCCAATGATTTTTTGTTAATATGTGCATGATGATCACACCTATTATGTGTGAATACCTTTTAATAGAAATTGAGGTCACTAAAATCCCCAAACTCAAAGATGAGTTGAAAACTCTTCTATCGATTAAGTTTAGATGAATGTCTAAAATTGGGTCAAATTCCATCGACCATAACTTATTGTATATAGAGACTTATATGCCCTACTATATACCAAATGAAAGGTTTTAGAGCCTTCTTTCCAACTCAACTAGTTTCACCTAAATCCAATTTTGGAGTAGAAAGTTTTACTCATTTTACTTCGGAGTGTCTGTTTGCCAAAATGTGACGACGTTACTGACGACCTATCAACTAGGTGATGGCCCATCAGCTCTAGTCATCATCCTAGGGCGGATAGTGGTAAAATCCATCCCAAAAGTGATGACGTAGGCGATGGCCCATCAACCTTGGTCATTAACTGATGAAGTTCGCCGACATTTTTGGTTTTTTAGGGGTATTTTTGTCTTTTCTCACTCCAAAAACCATTCACACAAATTTAATTACACTCTAAATGTTATTAATCAAACATTATAAGTTATACAACATTAAAATTCTCTCTTCGCTCTTAAATACAAGATCAAACTAGGGTTTCCTCCAAGAATAAGAAATCAAGAAAAAACAATCCTTAAATCCAAGATTTCCAAGGAAAAAAATCAAGATGCGAGTTCAACACTTCAAACTAAGTAATCTAAGGTACGTGGGATTTTCCTAAGCTACATGGGCATGGTGAAATTTTTTTGATAATGTTTAAATGTTTAGAAATTATGAATTTGCAATGCATTTTGAATTTACATTTATGATTGTGCATTTTGAAATCCTGTTTATGATAAAGTTTTGGTCTTGAGGACTTCCCCTAAAATAGATTTTTGCTCATATATAGGTACGTATCCATTTTTCAGCTCTAATGTTGAATTGAGAGCACAAATACATATGTTATGAATTATTGAACTGCATATTGAGAAGCATGATTCAAATGTCTTTACTATTATGTAAGCCTTGATTTTTGATATGAACTAAAGAGAGGGTGGTTCTTGTTAATATAAATAAAAGTGGTGATTCAAAGAAATTGCGTGGTTTTTTATAAAGTACTTGACCAGCAAATGTTTGTTGAAATGTTGAAAAGAGAGAATCTCGGCATAGTTTGAAATATGATTTTAAAATAATAACTCTCTTCCATTGTCAAAATTTGAATTCTGAAAGATGCATGTTCAGAAAAAGTTTTAAATGAGCCCTAAGATAGTTAGAAGGTTACCCAAAGTAAGCACGAGTCATATGATTCATTGCCTAAAATCATGTTTTTCCGATATGGGTTTATTATTTCCGGAAAGAAGGATTATATGCTATCCCAGTGACCTATGGCATATCAAATTGAAATACTCTAACCCTTAAGGCAAACATGGGTTTGGGGCTTGGGTGGCATATTAAGGGTAGATCCCATATAACCCATGGGATACTTTTAGATATGTAGGGTGTACCACCTAGCTCAAAAGTGAGATAATGAGTGAGTCGTGGTTTCAAAAATGTGCTTCAATGTCTTTAAAGTATGCCCATGTGTTTTCTTATATTATACATAAAAGTTTTTATGAATTTCTCTCACTTATGTTAAATATACAAATGTATTATTTTTGATTGCTCTGCATATCAGTACATCTATATTGACCCCCTATATTTTAGGACATGGGTCCAGTTAAGAAGTAGATTAGGTTGTCCAAAGTTTGCAGTTAGTGATCCTCTCTTATTTCGGAAGGCATTGTTGATTTCACATTGATATTTTTATTTTGATTTATGATCCGACTGGGGGCCTTGTTCCAGTATTTTGAATGTAGTTTTTTTGAGTTGTTAGAGATTTTGTAGACTAGTGTTCAGTGTTTTTGAATATTTCATGAACCCATTTTTGTATTGTTCAATTGATGCAAAAAAATGGCCATGTTTTCGTCTTGTCATGTTTTTCCACATTTTCTTTATAGTATATGAATTGTGTAAATAATTTCCAGTTAGAGAAGGGCTCTCGGGCCTCCAAGGTATGGGCTCTCCTTCGCCACCAGGGACTTGGCTCGGGTCGTGACAAACTTGGTATCAGAGCATGATTCATGGTCCCAAGGAGTCTACAAAATTATGTCTAGTAGAGTTTTGCTTATGGGTGTATTGTTTACCACACATATAATCTGGAGGCTATCGGGTATTTAGGAGTTGTTTCTTATCCTTTCATACACTAGTTCGTGATATAGTATTGTCCATAAGAAAGTTATCCAAATTTCTTCCTCATTCTAATTTCATGAGCAATGCCTCATTATAGAGCGATATAAGTGTAAAAGTCTAGAAGCGAGGTGGTTCTCTCTAATTGAGTTATCCTTAAAAGTTATGAGATAGCCCAAGGACTTGAGAGGAGTCCATTAGTGTTTCAAGGTGTATTTATTCGAGTGTATACCTTTATCTTGATGAAATCGTGCTTTTTAGCTCGAGGTACAAAGTGTATTTAGTCTCCTTTTATAAAATTCTTATTGAAGATGTCGTGTATAAGGGTAATGATGTATAGCAGAATGTTGGAACTGTATTTCCACCCGGGTAGTAGTATATTAAAAAGTGTTCGACCTATTGGTAGTGTGATTGTCCAAGAAGTTGGTGATATGGAGTCATAAGGTTAGAAGCTAGAGTGAGGATGACTTTTGTGTAAATAAAGAGTTTTAGTTGTATAACTGTTTATTGTGGGATGGTTTGACATTTTATAGTGACAGACTAATGTGGTAGCAATAGTTGAAGATTGTATGGTAGTCTATGAATGAAGAGTTGGGATATTATTTTTATTTATTTAAAATAGCAGAGGATCTCGGAATGGATAGTTATGGTGGTTGTAGAAATTATTCATAGGAGATGAATGAAAAGGTATAGATTAGTCAATAAGTCATGGGTAAAAATTCATTGTTGTAAATGAAATTTTAAAGGTACTGGTGATGTATGCATGGGTAAGTAAATATGATGTAAGGGAGTGGAATAAGTAGATAAGATCATAATGGATTATAATATAAAAGTAAGATCGACTATCCCTATTAGGTGACTTTAGTCCCTTAATTGTCTTTTCTCTAGTAGTTGTAAATTAGTACTACATTGGAGGAGGTATGTAGAAGATTTCGATGCAGAAATGATGTCGTGGAGAGGATGAACTTATGGGCCATAGTAAAATGAAATATGAAACTTAGATTGATATTTCTGTTCGATTGGTTAGTATAGTATATTTCATGTTTCATATGATTGGTGTTATTAGAAAATAGACTTAAACTTTAGAAGTGAAGTATGGTGATAAGAATAGTAGCTTAAGACTAATGATGTGTATTTTAAGAGAATGAACTTGTAGGCTTGATATGAGGTGTGCAATAGCCTAGGTTGGAAACTGGTGGAAAAAGGAGTGGACAATATTGATATATTTATATGCGTAGGGTTAGTGTTAGAACGATGAATTGTGGTTGAGTCATTAAGTGGATAAGAACGTGAGTATAAACGAATAAGCTGAACCCCAGTACCAGGTTGTTAGATAAATTTTTACGTGTATAGGTGTTTAGTGTATCTAGTCTGTGTTCTTGAAATTTTTAGTATGGAGAGGCCTAGGGAAGACTAAGAAGTTGTTGTATAGTGTTCGTTATAGCAGAATTGAGAAAATATAGGTAGGCAATATGTGCCTTTTTTATAGTTTTGCAAATTTTATTAAGTTGTGTGATTCGAGGTGTAAAATTAGCATTCTAAGGAATTGAAGATGTAGTGTTAAGTGCTTAGAAGAGGGGGTGTCTATGTCCATGAGGATGGTAATCATAATTTAATGACCTTGTTGGTTGGAGGAAATTACAATTTATCTCCTTGGAAAGGGGGGGAGGTTCTAGAAAAAATTTAGTATCTTTATATATTTATTAAGGGGAATTTGTGTTCATGTTTATATTGATACCCCTTTATGAAAAGGAGTGTGGATGCGTATGCTCATGAGAGTGGAAGTTATAGAGTAATGTCTATGGAGGTTAGCGGAAGTTAAGAGTAGCATTTGTTGGAAAGCAAGGCCTTCAGAGTATAGTTTGTCAGGGAGAGTTTTGAGATTACATTTATGGTGATGTCTTATTTGCGTTGAGAGTTACGGCTACAGATTTGTCATGTCTGGAAGTCTAGGGGTGTGACTTTGGTCTAAGGGGGAGGCGATGGATTAAATTAGTTCCCGAATTTTTGCTTGTGGTGTCAAGTTTAAAGTAAGAATCATGATAAATCAATTCCTATTCAAGAAAGCTCCTCTTACTTCGATTTGAATGGACATCTACAAATGTCTTATGTATTCAAGTCTTTCCTATGTCTAAGTTTTGGGCTCTCTATGTAACTAATGTTATGTCCCTATCTCTAAAGTAGAAGTAATAATGTCCCTCAGTGCTCCAATATTCCAACTATCCAAGTTATATTTTTCATAATCCATTAAAAGTCCATGTCTCACATAATACTTGGTTGTAAGAAACTATGCTTCCTATGTGTTACCAATCCATTTTATATTGTTTCTAGCCCAAAGTGATAAGGTGCATGCAAAGTCATGAATATCTTAGCTTTGAAAATTATAAACAATAGCTTCAAGTATCAATCCTTGTCTTAATCATTGACTTTCTGAATTCTGGACTTTTGTTATATGACTTATAATGTAAGTGCTCATGTTTCTCAATGTTGTCTGTCCAAAGAAATCATGTAGTGTTGTGTTTATTCCAAACAACTCTTTACTTATGATCTGGACACTTGATATATGAAGAACTTCGAGTCAATTCTCTCGTATCGTCACCTCATGTCACTCCTTGAGTACTGCAATAAGTATAAGTTCTGGTTTGACAAATTTTACTTTTATTCATGAAGTTTATGCTCGGGTCCCTTGATGACCCTCCGTATGTTGGTATGGTGGTTATTGTAGAAGAGTAGTAATGAGTTAGTGTAAGATCCCGCAAAAATCCTACAACTAATTCATCCTCTTAAAGCTTGATGAGGGATCCAACACTAAGAAAAATTTAGCTAAGTGTCAAAGGACCTAGTCTTTTTTTAAGGTTCAGTAGTGTACTAGGAAGTCTGAAATCCGCATCTAGTAGAGTTTTGTGCATGAGTGTGTTGCATACCACATTTATGTACAGGAGGCTGCGAGATGTTTTAGGAAAAAATTCCCTTCTTTCCGTGTTCATATCATGCGAGTGAGCATGATCTTCATTAAACTTTTTGTCTAATCATTCCTTCTCTTCCATTTACAAAAAATGCCTCCAAAGAGGACCAAGAAAAAGGAAAGGGAGCCCATCCAGCCCCTCAGTCCGATCAGCCTAATCCTTTGGGCGAACATGTCTCCCATGCAAAATTTAGAGCTGCATTCACTACTCTATCTCATTCAGTTTCTACATAGAATGAGCGTCCAGTTGCCATTCCGGCTAACCCAGTAGCCAATTGTGTTGCAGCTATGATTCAGGACTTCACCGGAATGAACCCTCAATTCTTTATCGGGTCTAAGTTAGATGAGGACCCTCAGGAATTCCTTGATTAGGTTCATAAGGTTACAAATATCATGGAGGGGTCAACTAGTGAGAGTATTGATCTAGCTGCATACCAATTGCGGGATGTGGTTCAAACAATGGAAAGCAAAGAGGGTCGTATATGCAGGGCCGGTTGAATGAGAAGATTTTACCACTACTTTTCTAGATAAATTCTTTCCCCTAGAGTTATAGAAGCTAAGGTGCTAGAATTTATTAACCTTAGGCAGGGCAACATGACAATGAAAGAGTATTTTATAAAGTTTACTAAACTAGCTAGATATGTTCCTCATGTGATGGTAGATAGCAGATTCTGAATAAGTAAGTTTTTGTCTAGGTAAATAATAGTGTGGTCAAAGAGTACAGGACTACAATGTTGATTAGTGAGATGGACTTGGCTAGGATTATGATCCATGCTCAACAAATAGAGAACTACAAGAATAAGGAGAGCGAGAAGCAGAGGAAGAGAGCTAGAATAGGTAGCTTCAATTTTAATCAGCCTAAGTCATATGGAGGAAATCATTCCCAGTTTCATCCTAAGTCTTTATTTCCAGCTCTATCCTTAGCCTCGGCAGGGACAACAATAGAGATATGGCATCAGGCACTAAACCTCAGGACAGTGTTAGCAGTACCCGAACTAATACTCTTTTGTCAGGCTTGCGGAAAAAACCATCAGAGTATCTGCAAGGCTGGCAGTGATGTTCGTATTAGATGTGGCAAGACAGGCCACAGAGTCAGAGATTGTCCCAGTCAGGTTTCCAGAGTCAGCGTAATCGTCCACTAGCTCAGTCCAGTCGCCCAAATCAGCAGAGTGCCTCATCCAGTGTCACCAGTGGAAAAAACCCAAATAAAATCTATGCTCTTCGATCCCAATAGGATTAGGAAAGTTTTCCTGATGTGTTCACCGGTATGTTACAGATCTTTCATTTATATGTTTATGCTTTGCTATATCCAGGAGCTTCATTGTCTTTTGTTACTCCTTATATAGCAGTTGATTTCGGAGTCAGTTCCAAAATTCTAGTAGATTCTTTTTCAGTATCCACCCCCATGGGTAAATCCATCATAGCTTGGAGGGTATACAGGAACTATCCTGCTATCATATCTCAGAAAGTCACTTCAGCAGATTTAGTCAAATTAGAGATGACTTATTTTGATGTTATTGTCGGTATAGATTGGCTTCATTTTTGCTATTCCACAGTTGACTGTAGAAAAAAAAATTCCAGTTTAAGTTTTTAAATGAACCCGTCCTTGAGTAGAGGGCTAGTACCTCATCATTTAGGGATCAACTTGTTTCCTACCTAAGGGCAAGAAAATTAATATCTAAGGAATGTGTCTATCATCTTGTTCGAGTTAAGGACTCTCGTTCCAAAGCTCCAAATTTTGAATAAGTCCCAGTAGTGACTAAATACTCAGATGCCTTTCCCGAAGATCTTTCAGGAATTCCTCCCTAAAGGGAAATAGACTTCGTCATTGACCTCTTTCCAGATACTCAGCCCAGAACCATTCCGCCATACAGAATGGCACTAGTAGAACTCACAGTATTAAAAGAACTGTTGAAGGATCTCCTAGATAAGGGATTTATCAGGACAGTGTATCCCCATGGGGTGCACCAATTCTATTCGTGTGTAAGAAATATGGTTCTCTCAGAATGTGTATAGATTATCGTAAGTTAAACAAAGTCACGATAAAAAACAAATATCCACTTCCCAAAATCCTATTGGGGCGGACTGGCACCAGTAACCGAGGAGGCCCGGGAGAACCAGCTCATAACCTTATACTTCCCATGCATAACTCTATGACAACCCAAAATTAAGACAATATCACGTCGCATATAAAAGGAAATAATCACCTATATAAGCTCGAGCATACATATATATATATATATATATATATATATATACAGTACTTGCTTGTTGGAGGCATCACGTCTATTAACAAAATGCCACCTTGACTGTACATTAGGTCTACAAAGCCTCTAGACTGAGCACATAGTTTAACTAAGGTCAGGACACACCCCGCCATATAACTAACTTCTATACAGTACCAAAAGCGACTGGATATGACACGGAAATCCCTGAAGCAAACTGGAGCTCACCAAAAGAAGCAGGATATCCTGGCTACTACTTGTCCGGTGTATAAGCTGAGGTACCTGTGCCTGCAGCATGAAATGCAGGTCCCCCGTGGGGGACGTCAGTACAAAATATGTATTGAGTATGTGAAGCTGTGGATAATCATATATGATATAAGAGCTCAATAGAAATCAGAAACAACTGAAGAAATTGTAATAGGAGGGGACCACACTTACTAGAACTTGTAACAACCTCTACATTGTATTTATTCAATCAATTTACCTTCGTTCTTATCATCTTTGTAATCATTACTATACTGTACTATGACCATTAGGCTGCCTCTAGTACATATCAATTGGGATTGACCAATGATAGGCTTATGCCCCTGGGATACTACCCATAAATACATAAATAGGGATTGACCCATGATAGGCTTATGACCCTGGGATACCACCCGATAAGAGAGAACTTCCATCACTTAGTTAAATTAATCTTTGAAATTGTTATTTTGGTCGCAACCGCATTTTTTATACTTTGAAACAATGATACATCAATAAGAGACATACCAATAGACCATCAATGCTATAACAATAAAGTAAGAACTCATTGGAACATCAATGAAGTGTTTTGGAGTCATCAATGCCATAACAATGAAATAGGAACTTATTGGTATATCAATGAAATATTTTGGAGTCATTAATAGAACATGGATCTTGTTTGAGTAATTGGATACCTTCTAACATTCATTAGTGCAATAACCATGTAAGATTTGGAAAACAAGTAAGTATTGGAATGTCTTGACATCTTGTATGGTGGAAACAAGTTCATTGGTAACGTAGGACATCATACAAAACCATTATGGTTCACATTTTATTGAATAACTTTGGAAACTTTCTTAATAGAACAATTATTCACTTTCATGCCAAAGATATGGTATAGAGCATGCTTTACATACCTGACTGGCAACCTTCAATACTAGTCCCAAATGGACTTCCAGTCTTTTCGAATTACTTATCTACAATGAACATATATAGTAATCTAGTATTAGCAACCAAATGTCACAATTCAATTATTTGAATTCACCAAACTAGTGGTTAAGTAGTAAGCCTTAATTATAGCATAAAGGGTGTCACTTTAACCCTCTTATACTCTAATTACATTTACATGCCATGCATATTCATACAACATCCTCCAATATCAAGTTTCGATTCCTTTATCCTTCCAACCAATCCATTAAATCAAATTGAGCTATAGACATAAATAATCATCAATTCAATAGTATATCATCATATCCACCTTCCATAACTCAATTACCATATCCTCCTTCCATAATTCCATACAACCAAACCATGCAAAATAGTCCATAACCCTGTTTCCATCACCTTTCAATAACAACCAATACATATAATCCACTACCACACATATACATATGGAAAAGAACAAAGGAAAACAATATTCATACCATAGAATTCAGCTTTTGATTATGAAATCCTGTTTGCACAAATAATAGGTGTCGTTCGAAGCTCTCAATATGACAAACGTAGTTATCGGATTAATTTGGAATTTCTACGGTTGCATCAAAACAAATTTAAAGGTCAAATTTAGCTAGGTTTTGTTCTTTCTCAATGATTGATGATGAAAATGAGTTTTTGAACTCATATACACATATTCCTTTCCATAATATAATAAGAAATGATCAAAATGCCTTTAAAATTTAAATAATGTCAAATCTGTCCTTTGGTGGACTGTTTTGGTAAGCTAAAGTAGATCGACCATAACTCTTTGCTCCAATATTGGATTTGGGTTAAATTGGTATAGTTGGAATGATAATTCAAAAGGACTTCATATCATATAAAGTAGTCCACACAGTTCGTCCTGTACAAGAAATTATGGTCGTTTGAAGTTGACCCTAAAAAACAGTTTTGATAGGTTGAAGCAAAACGAGTATAACTCCTTACTCAGACGTTGCATTTGGATGAAACCAATTGCATTGGAAAGAAGACTCAAAGATTTTTATTTTAATAGGTATAAACTCTCTAATTTAATTATAGTAAGGGAGTTATGATCATTTGAAATTGACCCAAAAATTCGGCTGGCCTCAGTAGTTTGCGCGCAGGAAATTTTCCTGCACATTTACTATTCCCAAATATCCTGGCCACGATTTTATAGTTTCGAACATGATTGATTATATACGAAACCTATTTATTTTTTGAAATCTTTATATCATTGGAAAGCTTATTCAATAACCTTCGCATGGAACCATCGATCGGCACATTCTGGTATAAATATATAAGAAATTAATTCCATATAAATAAGACCAATACATGTACTTGAATACGATACTTGAATACAGGTTGTTGCATCCTTCCCCACTTTAGGACATTTTTCCTCTAATATTAGCGTAGTTATTCAACCGAAACTAGTTCAATTACATGATTAATATTCACATCATCACATAAATACTATGCATACATAAAAAAACACTTACTTGTTAATATTCTAACTCCGTTTCTTGAACTTTCTCTTCATATTTGAACGAATGAGGGTACTTAGATTTCATTTCTTCCTCAGCTTTCCATGTAATCTCTTCCCTTTGACGATTTCTCCAACGTACATTCATAGATGCTATCTCTTTATTTCTCATCTTCTTAACTTGGCGATCTAGAATAGCAATAGGAACTTTCTTATAGGTAAGATCTTCTGCAACTTGAACATCCTCAGTAGATGTGATATGTGATGGATCTCCGATGCACTTTCAAAGCATGGACACATGAAATACCAGATGTACTAATGAGAGCTCTTAGGGTAGCTCTAATTCATATGCAATTTGTCCAAACCTTCGAGTGATCTTATACGGTCCTATATAACATGGACTCAGCTTCCCTTTCTTGACAAATCTCATTACCCCTTTCATTGGTGATACCTTCAAAAATACCCAATCACCTATAGAAAACTCTATCCCTCTCCTTCTACAATCCGCATATAACTTGTTTTGACTTTGGGCTATTTTCAGTCATTGCTGAATTACTTTAACCTTCTCTATGGCTTGATAAACAAGATCCGGTCCGAACAAAAGAGTTTCACCCACTTCGAACCATCCTATTGGTGATCTACACTTCCTTCCATATAAAGCTTGCCATTTTGATAATTAAATGATAGCTATTATTGTAGGCAAACTCAATAAGAGGTAAATGATCATCCTAGTTGCCCTTAAAATCTATTACACAAGCTCGTAGCATATCTTCAAGTGTTTGGATGGTACGTTCTTCTTGTCCATCTGTTTGAGGGTGAAAAGCTATACTCAACTTTACTTGTGTTCCAAAACACCTCTAAAAAGACTTCCAAAAGTTTGTGGAAAATTGCGTTCCCCGATCTGATATAATAGAGATTGGCACTCCATGTAATCGGACTATCACTTTAATGTACAGCTGCGCATACTCTTCAACTATGTAAGTGTTCCTAACTGGTAGGAAATGTGTGGATTTGGTAAGCCTATCAACAATCACCCATATAGAATCAAATTTTTGGGATGTACGAGGAAAACCAATAACGAAATCCATGTTGATCATGTCCCACTTCTAGCTTGGAAGATCAATGCATTGCATATAACCTCTGGGTTTTTGTTACTCAACTTTAACTCTTTGAAAATTTGGACATTCAGTTACAAACTCTACAATGCTCTTCTTCATGTCATTCTACTAATACATATCTCTCAAATATTGATACATTTTTGTTGATCCTAGATGAATGGAATACCTTGAACAATGTGCCTCTGTCATAATCTTCTTTCTTATCCCATCTACATCCGGCACACATAATCAGTTTTGTCAGTTAAGTACTCCTTCCCGCGTAAGATCAAATGCCTTGGTTTCACCACTCTGAACGTTCTCCTTAAGCTGCAATAAAATAGGATCTGCATATTGCTTCTCTTTCACTTCAACTACTAATGAAGATTCCGTAGCATTATGCATGATAAGCTTTTTTTCGGAGTTTCAAAAAGGCAAACTCCTAAACTAGCTAACTGGTGAAGATATTTAATCATCCCCTGCCTTTTTATAGGCTCCATCATAGCCTTACGACTTAACGCATCAGCTACCACATTTTCTTTCCTTGGATGGTACAAGATATCAATATCGTAGTCCTTTAATAATTCAAGCCCTATCTGCTACCTTATATTTATATCTTTCAAATTAAAAATATATTGTAAGCTCTTATGGTCAGTATATATATCAACATGAACCCCATATAAGTAGTGACACCATATCTTTAAGGCAAAAATAACTTCTGCCAGCTCAAGATCATGTGTAGGATAATTTTTCTAATGTGGCCACAATTGTCTAGAAGCATTTACTATTACCTTACCATACTGCATCAATACACATTCTAAACCAATTATGGAAGCATTACAATACACTGTATACCCTTCGGTGCCTTTTGGAAGTACCAACATGGGTGTAGAAATCAACTTGTTCTTTAAATCTTGAAAACTTTTCTCACAGGCATCATTCCATCGGAATTTGGATGTTTTATCAGTTAGCTTGGTTAAGGGTGCTGAAATGGAAGAAAAGCCTTCAACAAACCTTCAATAATAACCAGCCAACCCAAGAAAACTAAGAATCTCTGTAGGCATTGTGGGCCTTGGCCAGTTCTTCACAGCTTCTATCTTTTGAGCATCAATCTTTATCCCTTCACTAGATACAATATGACCCAAAAATGCCACCGACTTTAACCAAAACTCACATTTAGAGAAATTTACATAAAGCTTACAACCACGAAGATTCTGCAATGTCTGTCATAAGCGATTGGCATGGTCCTCTTCTGATCTAGAATAAAATAGAATATCATCTATAAAAACTATCACAAATACATTCAGGAATGGCTTAAACACCCTATTCATCAAATCCATATTAGTTGCGGGTGCATTTGTTATCCCAAATGACATAACTAGAAACTCATAATGACCATACCGTGTTCGGAAAGCTGTCTTAGGTATATCCTTCTCTTTGACCCTCACTTAGTGGTAACCTCCTCAAATCAATCTTAGAAAAGCACTTGGAACCCTGTAAATGATCAAATAAATCATCAATTCTTGGGAGAGGATATTTATTCTTAATAGTCACCTTATTTAATTTCCAATAATCAATACACATACTCAGCGAGCCATCCTTTTTGCGCACAAATAACACCGGTGCTCCCTAGGGGGACATACTAGGCCTTATGAATCCCTTCTCTAGAAAATCTTTCAATTGCTTTTTTAATTCTCATAATTCTGGTGTGGCCATTCTTTAAAGAGGAATAGAGAT
This sequence comes from Capsicum baccatum var. pendulum, assembly GCA_030864225.1. NCBI lineage: Eukaryota > Viridiplantae > Streptophyta > Magnoliopsida > Solanales > Solanaceae > Capsicum > Capsicum baccatum. The sequence goes on along the minus strand of CM061559.1, from coordinate 16,586,413 downwards.
TGGTTTGGTTCCTGTTATTACATCAATACCAAACTCTACTTCTCGTCTAGGAGGCACACCTGGAAGATCTTCAAGAAATACATCAGAAAATTCATTTACCACCAGAACAACATGTATCCCTTACTCTAACTAAATGATATATGTATCCCTTGGAAATCATTCTTTTTGCCTTCAAATAGGAAATAAATCTACCTCTTGTTGCGCCTATTTCACCTTTCCATTCAAGGACTGATTCATTTAGAAAATGGAAATATACCTTTTTTCGTGCAGCAATCAATTGTGACATAACAAGATGCCAACCACTGCATACCCACTATAACATCAAAATCTACCGTTTCTAACTTTACAAGATCAGCCATCTTATCACGACCAAACAGTTACTATGCAGTTTTGGTAAACCCTTCTAGCTATAATACACTCCCCAACCAGTGTGGACACTTCAAATGGCTTAAATAACAGTTCGGGTATTCTTTTGAACTTTCCAGCAACCAATGGATTAATATAAGATAATGTAGAACCGGGATCATTTAAGGCATATACATCGAATAAAAAGATAGAAAACGTACTCGTAACCACTTCTGGGGAAGCCTCCAAATTCTGTCGATCCACTAGAGCATATGTATAATTTTTAGCCCCAATAGAACTCGTAGCTCCTCTATCACCTCTAACATGACCCATTGGTTGTGCACCCCTTCCTGAATAAGGCATCGATGTTGATAATGCAATTAATGACCCCGTAGGTCATGCCATACCCACTATGCCCCTTCATGGGCATTCTCTCATCATATATCCCGACATACCACACCAAAAGCAAACATTGGTCCCCAGCCGACATGCGCTCAAATGATACCTTCCACGTTTATTGCATGGCTCTCGAGGAGGTCTCGATTGGCTCATATTCCCTTGTCCTTGGTACCCTATTGTCCGCAAACTCTGACGCTCTCTTCTATGCCCAAATAGACTTTCTCTGGATGCTTACAACTGTGGTGGGGCATTAGCTGTAGAATAAGAAGGTAATGACCTAGGTGGTCTAGCAGAAAACTGTGGTCTAAACCCTCCTTGGGATGCCATGAACTGCCCTGTAGATCTGTACCTCTTGGAATATCATTTTTCTAATTCCTGTGTTATTCTCCTCTACCTCTAATCTTCCATTTTCTCTACAAAAGCTTGGATCCTCCCTATGTCCACATCTCTGTTCAAAGCGGCACTAGTACAATTTCTAACCAGATATGGATCCTGTCAATCCACATATTGATGAACTCTGTCATCCATAGTAGCTACAACATTAGGAGCATATCTCGACAAGGAATTAAATCAAAGACTGTACTCCCTCACGCTCATATTCCCCTGACGAAGTTTAAAAATGGATCTACACGGGCCTGACGAACCTCAAATGGAAGATAATAATTAAGAAATGCCTCTTTGAACTCTTTCCAAGTAGCTAGGGGTGTATCAATACCCCTAGATCATTTCCAGTCCTCGTACCAATATATAGATTCCCCTTTGAATCTATACACCGCTAACTCCACTGTCTCTCTACCCGTTACATGCATAACATCTAAGGCCCTTTAAATTTGATTAATAAAGTCCTGTGGGTCCTCGTTAAGATCTGATCCAGTAAAAGTGGGAGGTCCATCTTAAGAAAATCCTGTGTTTGAAGGCTAGCTGCCCTATCTTTACCACTAGGACCCGTGGTAGGAATAGCTTGCCCTTGAGCTTGCCCAACAACTATACGAATCAAAAGTTGTACTACATTTCTAAGAGCTTGATCAGCAGCATTAATAGGTGGCTCTGGGGATATAGCTCTCCTCTCCCTTATTTCTTCCAGAGTGGAAGAAGTTTATGATGCATGCTCAACTGGAGCCTTACTTTTATTCGTTGGAATAGTGAGTGACTTACTAGTTCCCTCTCTGGTACCCACATCTACTTGCTTACCGGTATTCTTGCTTCTGGTAACCGGCATCATTACTATAATAACAGAAACACATAGATTTAGTGGCCAACTATGACTTCATATACAATATGGTCTCTATCGCACGATCTAAAACATGAAAAAAAAACAATTCCTAAATGTCCATTGCCTCCAGTGTATAGATGCGGTGTATGTCACACCGATAAACAAGGCTCTACGTAAACACGGTTTTGAAGACTCACTAGTACAAACTTCTCTAATACCACTTTTGTCAAGCCTCAAATCCTATTGGGGAGGATTCACACCCAAAACTGAGGAGGCCCAGGAGAACTAGCTCAAAACATTATACTTCAATGCATACCTCTATGACAACCCAAAATTTGGACAACATCATGTCCCATATAAAAGGAAATAATCACATGTATAATATCAAGCACACACATATATATATATACAATACTTGATCATTGGAGCCATCACGTCTAATAACAAAACACCACCTTGACTATACATTAGGTCTACCAAGCTTCTAGACAATACACAGAGCTTAACCAAGGTCGGGACACACCCCACCATATAACCAACTTCTGTATAATATCAAAAGTGATTGGATATGACACAGAAAAACCCAAAGAAAACTGGAGCTCACCAAAAGCAGCTGTATATCCTAGCTTCTTCTTATGCAGTGTATAAGCTGAGGTACCTGTGCCTGCATTATGAAATGCAGGTCCCCCATGGGGGACTTCAGTATGAAATATGTACTGAGTATTTAAAGATATAGATAATGCAAATCAGAAACTAGTGAATAAATCATAATAGGAGTGGACCACACTAACTAGAACTTGCGACAACCTGTACATTGTATTTATTCAATCACTTTACCTTCGTTCTTATCATCTTTGTAATCATTATTATACTGTACTGTGACCATTAGGATGCCTCCATTATATATCAACTGGGATCGACCCATGATAGGCATATGCCCCTGGGATACCACCCATAAACACACAAATAGGGATCGACCCATGTAAGGCTTATGCCCCTAGGATACCACCCGATAAGAGAGAATTTCCATCACTTAGTTAAATTAATCTGTGAGATTGTTATTTTTGTGGTCACCGCATTTTTGATACTTTGAAATAATGATACATTAATAAGAGACATATAAATAGACCATCAATGTAATAGCGATGAAGTAAGAACTCATTGGTACATCAATGAAGTGTTTTGGAGTCATCAATTCCATAACAATGAAGTAGGAACTTATTGGTATATCAATGAAACATTTTGGAGTCATTAATATCACATGGACCTTGTTTGAGTAACAGGATACCTTCTGAGATTCATTAGTGCAATAAACATGTAAGATTTGGAAAACAAGTAAGTATTGGAATGTCTTGACATCATGTAGGGTGGAAACAAGTTCATTAGTAACGTAGGACATCATACAAAACCATTATGGATCATATGTTATTGAATGACTTTGGAAACTTTCTTAATAGAATGATTGTTCACTTTCATGCAAAAGATATGGTATAGAGTATGATTTACAAACCTGTCTGTCAACCTTCAATACTAGTCCAAAATGGACTTCCCATATTTCCGGACTACTTATCTACAATGAACATATATAGCAATCTAGTATTAGCAACCAAATGTCACAATTAAATTATTTGAATTCACTACACTAGTGGTTAAGTATTAATCCTTAATTACACCATAAAGGGTGTCACTTTAACCCTCTTATACTCCAATTACATTCACATGCCATGCATATTCATACAACATCATCCAATATCAAGTTTGGATTCATTTATCCTTCCAACCAATCCATTAAACCAAATTGAGCCATAGACATAAATAATCATCAATTCAATATTATATCACCATATACACCTTCCATAATTCAATTACCATATCCACCTACCATAATTAAATACAACCAAACCATGAAAAATAGTCCATAACCCTGTTTCCATCATCTTTCAATAACAAGCAATACATATGATCCTCTATAACACATATACATATGGAAAAGAACAAAGAAAACAATATTCATACCTTAGAATTCACCTCTTGATTATGAAATCTTGTTTGAACAAACAATAGGGGCCTTTCGAAGCTCTCGAGATGACAAACATAGTTATCGGATTACTTTGGAATTTCTACGGTTGAATTAAAAGCAATTTAAAGGTCAAATTTGTCTAGGGTTTGTTCTTTCTCAATGATTGATGATGAAAATGAGTTTTTGAACTCATATACATGTATATACACATATTACCGTCCATAATATAATAGGAAATGACCAAAATGCCTTTAAAATTTAAATAATGTCAAATCTGTCCTTTGGTGGACTATTTTGTTAAGATAAAGTAGATCGACCATAACTCTTTTCTCCAATATCAGATTTGGGTGAAATTGGTATCTTTGGAAGGATAATTCAAAGGCATTTCATTTTATATAAAGCAAGACACCCAGTTTGTCTTGTACAAGGAGTTATGGTTGTTTAAAGTTGACCCTAAAAATCTGTTTTGGTAGGATAAAGTGTAACGAGTGTAACTCCTTACTCAGACATTGCATTTGGATGAAACAAATAGCATTGGAAATAAGACTCTAATATCTTTCTTTTAATAGGTCGCACCTCTCCTATTTCATTGTCCTGCACATTTATTATTCCCAAATATCCCGGCCGTAATTTTATAGTTTTGAACATGCTCGATTATATCCGAAACCTATCCACTTTAGGAAATCTTATTTAATAACCTTCGCATGAAACCATCGACGGGCAAATTTCTATATAAATAAAATAAAAAGAAAAAATTCCATATAAATAAGATCAATACACGTACTTGAATACGGGGTGTTACTATTGCAGACTCTCGAAAATCATCAGTTCTTTGCCAAATTTAGTAATTTCAATTTTTGGCTAAGTTCAGTAGCATTCCTTGGTCATATAGTTTCCAGTGATGGCATTAGAGTTGATCCTCAAAAGACAAAAGTAGTGAGAAACTGGCCCGGAGAGCCATCTTTCCATCAGATATCAGAAGTTTCTTGGGTTTAGCTAGCTAATACTATCGGTTTGTTGTTGAAGTGTTTTTCTCTATTGCATCCCCTATGTCCAAATTGACCCAAAATAAAGTCAAATTTTAATTGTCAGATTCATGCGAGAAGAGTTTTCAGGAGTTAAAGACTCAACTCACCTCAGCTCCAATTTTAACTCTACCAGATGGTCCAGATGGGTATGTTGTGTACTATGATGCATCCACAGTAGATTTGGGTTATGTCCTCATGTAGTATGATAGGGTCATAGGCTACACCTCGAGATAGCTTAAGCCACATGAGAAGAACTATCCAACTCATGATCTTAAGTTAGCAGCAGTAGTGTTTTGCCTTAAATATTTGGAGGCACTACTTATATGGTGTGCATGCAGATTTGTTCACAGATCATAAGAGCCTTCATTATATATTTTCTTAGAAATATCATAACCTCAGTAAGAGAAGGTTATTAGAACTCTTGAAAGATAATGACATGAGTGTCCTTTATCATCCAGGCAAGGCCAATGTAGTGGTTGATGCTCTTAGTAGACTGTCTATGGGTAGTGTTACTAATATTAAAGATAGTAAGGGAAAGTTAGCTTAGGAAGTACATCAACTTGCCCGACTAGGTGTCCACTTAGACGATTCAATAGAAGGTAATATGTGGGTGCAGAACTGTTCAGAATTATATCTAGTTTTTGAGGTAAAGGAAAAAACAAAATAGATATCCCAGTTTAGTCAAGTTGAAAGAGTCAGTTAGAGATCAGAAGGTTGAGGCTTTATACCAAGGGGTAGATGGTGTTCTTCATTGTCAGGGTCGTCTGTGTGTACTAGGTATAGATGACTTGAGGCAACAAATTCTTGCAGAAGTGCATGGTGCGCATTACACTGTTTATACAGGGGCCAAAAATATGTACCATAATTTATGGGAGATCTATTAGTGGAGTGGGATGAAGAGAGATATTGCAGAGTTTATGGCTAATTGATCAACATATTAGCAGGTTAAGATTGAGCGTCAAAATCCAAGTGGGTCCATCTAGGAGTTTAATAGTCCCACTTAGAAGTAGGAATAATTAAACAGGGACTTTGTGATGGGTTTACCTCTCACTCATCATCAACATGATTCAGTTTGAGTCATTGTAGACAAGATGACCAAATCAACTCATTTTATTCCAGTTCATACCTCTTATTCAGCTGAGAATTGTGGCAAACTCTATATCAGGGAGTTGGTTTGATTGCATGGTGTTCCATTGTCCATTATCTTAGATTGAGGTACATATCTTACCTCTCATTTATGGAAAATGTTCTAAAAGGGTCTTGGCACCCGAGTTCACTCAGTATAGCCTTTCATCCTCAGACAGATAGTCAAGAAAAAAGGATAATTCAAACCTTAGAAGATATGCTAAGGCATGTGAAATTGAACTTAAAGGTAGTTAGGATGACCACTTACCGTTGATAGATTTTGTATACAACAACAACTATCATTCTAGTATTCAGACGGCTCCATTTGAAGCTCTTTATGGTAGGAGTTGCAGATCTCTAATCGGTTGGTTTGAAGTCGATGATGCTGCAGTTGTTAGGCCTAATTTAGTATCTGATACCTTATAGAAAGTTCAGTTGATCAGAGAGAGGTTCAAGACAGCTTAAAGCCAACAGAAATTGTACATAGACGTGCGCAAAAAGGATCTCGAGTTTGAGATTGGTGATTTTGTGTACTTGAAAATCTCTCCCATAAAGGGAGTGAAGAGGTTCGGTAAGAAGGGAAAGCTCGGTCCCTGATATGGCAGTCCCTTTAAAATTCTCAGATGCTTTGAGTTACTTTCGGATATAGCCTCAGTGTATCCAGTCTCTTACGTCTCTTTGCTTAAGAAACTCATAGGTGGCCCAGCAGTCATGGTCCCTATAGAGGGAATAGATATTCAAGAAAAACCTCTCTTTCAAAGAGATCCCAGTCAAAATCCCTGACTATCAAACTCGTCGACTAAGGAACACAAAAGTCCCTATATTCAAAGTTCTTTGGTGGAATCAGTCTGTTGAGGGAGCTACTTGGTAACCAGAAACAGATATGCAAACAAGTATACTCACCTCTTCTCCACAAACTCAGACTCAGCCCAAGGTAATAGCTTTCCTTAAGCTTACTCAGTTTAATATTAAGATTGTTATTATAAATTTGGTATCAATTACCATTGCATGTTCAATTGACCAAAATAGTGAGTCAGCATGATGTTGGCATACTGCATCGTCAATCACGTTGATAGATGAAATTTTCCTCAACTCAAGGCAATTTCTAGTGAACCGCTGCAATGTGATGCATCGCATCGATTATCGTGTTGGTACCCTTAATGCGTCACGTCGGCTATAGCATTGCTGGGCATAATTTTCTGTCTTTAAAACTCGCGTCCTTAAAGGTAAATAGGTCTTTTTCTCCCGACCTTTAGCCCTCATAACACGAAATCTATCCCTCTTTTGGCTAATTATATTCATGATTTCACAATTGGTAAAGAACAAGAAAACCCTGGGTGATTAATTTCAAATTAAGAACTAAAGATTACCTCCATTAAATTTAAAGAATTCTCCAACAAAGGTATGCAAAGTGTTCATCCAAGGGTCCCTTCCACCCTTGGAGTTCAAGAATCTTCTTTTTAAAAGTTAAATCATGATTTTTATGTTGTGGGTTGAATTAAATCCATGTTGATATTGTAGTATGATTTCCAAGTTGGAATTTGTGATGTATTTTATGAAATTATGTTACCATGTGGGTTGAAATCTATGAGTTTGAGTTGATTAATGCAAATCATGCTGTATTGGTTTAATGTTCATGCCTAAGCCTAAAATTATGCATCCTATGTGTTTGATAAAATGCCTAAGTGAGCAAAATTGTGTATTATGACTCAATTGTGATCTAGACATGAATCCATGCTATATTCTCATGTTCAAATTGATTCCTGTTCTAATGTTATGACTTGTAGTGGTTTGATAGAATGCTCATGAGATTAGATTTATGAAATCATGATAGGATAGAATGTAATCCTATTCATGTACTGGATTATGATTACCAAGTACTTCATGAAATTCCTTAATGATTGTATTATGAATTGTTGATTATAGTCATGTGTTCAAAAAGTGTCATGTCCTATTTATATCCATGCTATAGAGTCCTGGAGGTACTTGATACTCAAAAATTTAGATATATGCCTAGAGCCAGTGTCAGTTTTCAAGATAATCTATGCAAGCCATGATCAGTAGAATTTCGTCAATCTCAGAACTCAGGAAAGTTTAGTAGTATTCAGTTTAGTCCTCGGGAACTCAGTTAATAGAATTCAGTAGTTTTTCATCAGTCAAAGGAACTCAGTCCAGTTTAGTCCAGTATACTCAGTTCAATGTCTATTCAGATAGGAGTAGGATTCAGCATCGAGTGAACCCAAGGATGGAAACTCACCTTCCAGCAGATGGTGTGATTCTAAGAAGCAATCTTTCCATTTCAAAACTACGTAGCCAGCATAGGTTGATACATCAAAACCTTTTAGATGAGGGTGGATGAGGTGGCTTAACCTGTCAGGTGAGGGTCCCACCATTTTCATTCGAGAACTTGTCAGATGAAGGTATCTCTTTGGTATCTTATCAGTGGTGCGGTACTCATACCCTTCCAACTGGGGTTACAAGTTGGACCCCAAATCTAGATAGAAAAGTGGCATGTAGGTTAGATGATTACTTCCCATAGTCTCAATCTCAATCTTCAGTAAAGAACTCAGATAGTTCTATAGATTTCAGGACTGTCATATACAATCACTCAGCTCAGTATAGAAATCTGCTTGTTCTATCGGAATTAGGACTATCAGTAACAGTCATTCAGTTATCTGTATATCAGATATTATTTACATCAGTTATTGGTATATCAGACATTAGTTACATCAGTTATCAGTAATCCATGTTATCAGTAAACTCAGTATTAAGAATCCTCATGTTTTTAGTTATAGTATGTATTCATGCATGTAACCTCATGCAGTAATGTTCATGTTATTCAGTCAGTCATAGTTCATGCATATGAACCCATGCATACAACCTACCCCACTTTGCATACCAGTACATTCACACATACTGATATATACCTTTCTTTTGCGCTATGGTGTTTTATACCATAGGTTTAAACGTATGAGCTCTAGAGCTCCCTAAACAGCTTAGATTCTCAACAGTAAACTAGCATTGAGTCCTCATCATTCGAGGATAATATGATTTTTTCATTATTTTATTATTTTAGTTTAGTAGATGGAGTTAGTTAGGGACATGTCCCATTAACTGCATAGTTCAGAAAATTTTAGAGGCTTTCACACTAGAGTGTTTCAAACAGTTGTTTTTAGTTTTTGTATTATTATACCTTGTTCAGACATCATTTTATTCAGTATTATTCATATTAAACCTTATGGTAGATTTCCACTAGATTTATGTATTTATTTTAGTCATATTGTTTATTGTAGTATTACTATTATGCAGTACTCATAACAGGTACTATTCATGGTCTAGCTAGTGGTTCTTTGGGATTGTTAGAATTGTGTAGCATCCAGGATATGTGGATACATGTTCTTGAAGGTGAAATTTTTTATGTGGTTACTTGAGATAAGTCTATAGGAAAAAGGGGGAAAGGAGATGAACTTTCATTATGAGAGATAGTTAAGAAGGAGTTATGTGGCAAAACCCTTAGTGAGAATAATTGAATTGGTCGGTCTTAGTTGGGAGGTCTATAAAGTGGGTGTAGTAATGATAGTCTTGAATGTTGTGATTGATGAAAATGCAAACCGATGGGTTATGTGGTTGGTGATCCTTGATTTAAAACTCCACTTTGGTTGATGGTGGTGAAAAGGTGAATTAATTCTCTAAAGCTAGAACCTCTTTCCTCTAAATTAGGCTTCAACATAAAATTACTATGTAGTGGGACTCAAACTCGTGTGTTTAGAAGAGTATTGGGAGAATTGTAAGTTGGAAATGATGAGGCATGTAATTTATTGTTTAGGGCATAGACAAGTAGTGTCTCTAAGTTTAAGTCTTTTCGTTATATCTTGTAAGGTAGAGAATGTTTTTATTCTTATGTCCCGTGAGAATCTCATCTCATATCTTGTACCAATCTTAATCTGGCCGAGGGTTCTTAGGAAAATTCATGCATTACAATGTTTTGATCATGTTCCATAAAATACATGTGAAGATCATGTCGACATCAAGTTTCGTTATCTTATGTTTCATGCTTATAACATTTCCCTAAGGGTTATCATGAAGCTCATTGGCTGCCTTCACATATTTTATTGAGGAAAAATTTTCAATACGATGTTACATTCTTTTTCTACACATTTAGATCTTCAAAAAGTCCCTACCCATCATTTGGGGATGAATGATCCCAAGGGGGAGATAATATAACACCCCACACTTTCGAGCTAATGTTTGAACCATCCTTTCTATGTGTATAGACCCAAACCAAATTATTCTTTGTTAATACATTTGTAATGATCAATCCAATAGTGTGTGAATACCTTTGAATAAGAATCCAGGTCACAATAATCCTCAAACTCAAAGACGAGTTGAAACCTCTTCTATCGATTAAGTTTTAATAAATATCTAAACTTGGGTCAACTTACATCGACCATAGCTTCTACTATACTATGAGTTATATGGCCAATTATATAACAAATGAAAGTTTTTTAAGTCTTCTTTCCAGCGCAACTAGTTTCACCATAATTCGATATTGGAGTAGAAAGTTATGCTAATTTTACTTTGAAGTGTTTGTCTGCCAAAATGTGACGACGAGGTTGACGACCTATCAACTAGGTGATGGTCCCTCATCCCCAGTCATCATCCTAGGTCAGAAATTGGTAAATTCCATCGCAAAAGTGACGACCTAGGTGATGGCCTTCCACCTGAGTGACGGTCCATCAACCTTGGTCATCAACTGATGAAGTTTTGCATCTTTTTGGTTTTCTTAGGTATATTTGATCTTTTTCTCACTCAAAAAATCGTTCCCGCTAATTTAAATAAACTCTAGATGTTATTAATCAGTTATTATCAGTTATACAACATCAAAATTCTTCTTCACTCTCAAATACATGATCAAACTAGGTTTCCTCCAAGAACAAAAAATCAAGAAAAGTCAATCTTTAAGTCCAAGTTTTCCAAGGAACAAATCAAGATTTGAGTTCTACTCTTTAAACTAAGTAATCTAAGGTACGTGGGATTTTTCTAAACTACATGGGTATGGTAAAATCGTTTTGATACTGTTTAAATACTGAGAAATTAAGAATTTGCAATGGGTTTTGAATTTTGATTTACGATTGTGCATTGTGAAATCCTTTTTATAATAATGTTTTGGTCCTGATGCCTTCCCCTAAATTAGATTTTTACTTGTATATAAGTATGTATGCATTTTTGGGTTCTAATGTTGAATTGAGAGCATGAACAATTAAAATCCCTCTCTTGTTGCCAAGCCTCTTATTTCATATGTTATGATTTTTCAATTGCATATTGAGAAGCATGAGTCAAATGTCTTTGCTATTGTTAAAGCCTTGATTTTGCATATAAACTGAAGAGAGGGTTGTTCTTGTTAATATAAATTAAAAGTGGTGATTTAAAAAAATCACCTCGTTTGTTACAAAGTACTTGACCACCACATGTTTGTTGAAATGTTGAAAAGAGAGAATCCCTGCATAGTTTGAAATATTTTTTGAAAATAAGAAATCTCTTGCATTGTAAATGTTTTTGCTAGTCAACCGAATCGATTGGATTGAAGGAACTAATGAATATTATTATATGTCTTAGACATACGACTTGCAAGTCTTGGTATGATGATACCAAATTAGATAAGGCCATGACAAACTCAAATAAAATACAGATTTCATCTCAGATTTTCATAATTTAAATTCAAAAAGATGCATGTTTAGAAAAGGTTAAAAATAGGCCCTAAGAGAGTAAGGTGGTTACCCAAAGAAGGCACGAGTCATATGATTCATTGCCCGAAATCATGTTTCTATATACGGGTTTATTATTTTCCCAAAAAGGGATTATACACAGGTCAAGTGCCCTGTGGCGTATCAGATTTGGATATTCCAACCCTTGAGGCAAAATTGGGTAGGGGGCTTGGCCGCCGAGTTAAGGCTGGATCCCATATAGCTCATGGGGTACTTTCAGATATGTAGGGTGTACCGCGTAGCTCAGAAGTAAGATAAAGAGTGTGTTGTGGTTGCAAAGAAGTGTTTCAAAGTCTTTAAAGCATTCCCGTGTGATTTTATATATTATACGTAAAAGGTTTTATGAATCACTCTCACTTATGTTATGTATATATAAATGTATTATTTTGGGTTTCTCTGCGTACCAGTACATCTGTGTTGACCCTCTATATTTCAGGATCTGAGACACGGTCCTGGGGTCTAGCTAAGCAGTAGATCGGGTTGTCCGAAGTTTGCAGTTGGTGAGCCTCCCTTATTTCGGAAGGCCTTGAAGATTTGACATTGATAATTTTATTTTTGTTTATGGTCCGATAGGGGGACTTGTCCGAGTATATAGACTATAGTATTTTTGAGATGTTAGAGATATCACACACTAGTGTCAGTGTTTTTGAATGTTTCATGAACCCATTTTTGTATTGTTCAGTTGAAGCAAAGGAATGACTAGTATATGAATTGTTTTCATGATTGCCAGTTAGAGAAGGGCTCTCTAGCCTTCACGGTTTGGGATGTACATCGTGATCAGGGCCTCGATTCGGGTCGTGACAATTATTTAAAAAATAAATTGAAATAGGGTATCTTTAAGTGAAATACATATAATTTTCTACGGATTATTGTTCAATAATACTGACATGTTTAACTTATTTTACATTGAATGGACCACGAAAATTGAAAATGATAAATAAAATTTAAATTTTTATGTTTGAATTAGATTAGATTATGTGTGCATATATAGGATTTGTGTTCACGTGTTGAGAGTGGACCACTAAGCTTTTATTTTTTAATCTGATTCACCACATATATTGAAGATATATATTAGCATTCATGTACCACAAACAAATGAAGGTATTTGATAATATTTATTTAAACTTTTAAAAAATGAAATACGAATTTTTATAGTTGAATTATATTTGATTATTTGTTCATATAGGGTTTGTTTTCACTTGTGGATAACTGAAAGTTTAATTTTTTAAGTCTTATTTACTATATATTAGGAATTCTGAACCATAAAACAATGAAGGTGTTAGATAATATTTGGTTAAATATTATGTAGATAAAAGGGCATCCCGGTGTACTAAAACTCTTGCTTGCGCAGCATTCGGGGAAGAGCCCTACCACAGGTGTGTATTGTTTGTAGCTTTTCCTTACATTACTGTCAGAGTATGTTTCCAACGCTTGGACTCGTGACCTCATGGTCACATGATAGTAATAAAGATGGTAAGATTATTAGTGACGTGATGTAGTTCTTCCTTGCTTTACAAATATTTTTTTTTTTTGCATTTCTAATAATATCTATCCTTGTTCCTATTTTGACATTTTTCATTTCATCAGTGTTAGCCCCTAGCAAAGCACCAGAAAATCTTTCTACTTATGAGTCAGGTATAGAATCAATAGGCAATACATGGTTACAATTTTTAATGTGTTACTATCTGTTTGCTTTACTTTTTGTTGTTTTTGATGTTGAAACGGTTTTTATTTATCCATGGGCAATGAGTTTCGGCGTCTGAATTGTAAACCATCAAGCATTAAAATCAATATATACTAAAGCATAATTTGATTATCGGATAACAATCTGTACACTATAATATGTAACATATAACGAGAAAAAACATCCGAAATTGAATGAAATATCATTCTTACAGACTGATACCACTTTAATCATGTTCAGTGTTACCTGATAGAATATTTATCGAAAAAAACTTCTCTACCACACAGAAGAGTTGGGGTAAGGTATGCATATACCTCACCCATTTGTGGACGATGGTTCTTAGGAAAATTCATGTATTACAATGTTTTGATCATGTTCCATAAAACACATGCGAAGATCATGTCGACGTCAAGTTTGTTATCTTATGTTTCATGCTTACACATTTCCCTAAGGGTTATCATGAAGCTCATTGGGTGCCTTCACATATTTTGTTAAGGAAAAATGTTCAATACGATGTTACGCTCTTTATTCTACACATTTAAAGCTTTAAAAATCCCCTACCCATCATTCGGGGACGAATGATCCCAAAGGGGAGATAATATAACACCCCGCACTTCCGAGCTAAAGTTTGAACAATCCTTTCTATGTGTATAGACCCAAACCGAATGATTCTTTGTTAATACATGTGTAATGATCAATCCGATGGTGTATGAATACCTTTGAATAAGAATTGAGTTCACAAAATCCCCAAACTCAAAGACGAGTTGAAAACTCTTCTATCGTTTAAGTTTTGATGAATGTCTAAACTTGGGTCAACTTACATCGACCATAGCTTCTTGTATACTGCGAGTTATATGGCCAATTATATAACAAATGAAATTTTTTTGAGTCTTCTTTCCAACGCAACTAGTTTCACCTTAATCCGATATTGGAGTAGAAAGTTATGCTCATTTTACTTCGAAGTGTTTGTCTGCCAAAATGTGACGACGAGGCTGACGACCTATAAACTAGGTGACGGCCCCTCATCCCCGGTCATCAGCCTAGGGAAGAAAGTGGTAAAATCCATCCCAAAAGTGACGACTTAAGTGACGACCTAGGTGATGACCTGCCACCTAAGTGACGACCCATCAACCTTGGTCGTCCATTGATGATGTTTTTTGTCTTTTTTGGTTTCTTAGGTATATTTTGATCTTTTGCTCACTCCAGAAACCTTTCCCACAAATTTAGTTAAACTCTAAATGTTATTAATCTATCATTATCAGTTATACAACATCAAAATTCTTCTTCACTCTCAAATACATGATCAAACTAGGTTTCCTCCAAGAATAAAAAATCAAGAAAAATCAATCCTTAAATCCAAGATTTCCAAGGAATAAATCAAGATTCGATTTCTACTCTTTAAACTAAGTAATCTAAGGTATGTGGGATTTTTCTAAACTATATGGGTATAGTAAAATTGTTTTGATAATGTATAAATGTTGAGAAATTAGGAATTTGCAATGGGTTACGATTGTGCATTGTGAAATCCTTTTTATGATAAAGTTTTGATCTTGAGGCCTTCCCCTAAATTAGATTTTTAGTTGTATATAAGTATGTATGCATTTTTGAGTTCTAATGTTGAATTGAGAGCATGAAGAATTAAAATCCGTCTCTTGTTGTCAAGCCTCTTGTTTCATATGTTATATGTTATGATTATTCAATTACATATTGAGAAGCAAGATTCAAATGTCTTTACTATTGTTTAATTCTTGATTTTGGATATAAACTGAAGAGACGATGGTTCTTGTTAATATAAATGAAAAGTGGTGATTCAAAGAAATCGCTTGGTTTGTTACAATGTACTTGACCACCACATGTTTATTGAAAAGAGAGAATCCTTGCATAGTTTGAAATATTTTTTGAAAATAAGAACTCTCTTGCATTGTTAAATGTTTTTGCTGGTCAACTGAATCGATTGGATTGAAGGAACTAATGCATATTATTATATGAATTAGACGTACAACTTGCACGTCTTTGTACGATGATACCAAATTAGATAAGGCCATGATAAACTCAAAACAAAATATAGATTTCATTTCAGATTTTCAGAATTTGAATTCAAAAAGATGCATGTTTAGAAAAGGTTAAAAATGGGCCCTAAGAGAGTTAGGTGGTTACCCAAAGAAGGCACGAGTCGTATGATTCATTGCCCAAAAGCTTATTTTTTTTATATGGATTTATTATTTTTCCAAAGAGGGATTATACGCTGGTCCAGTTTCCTGTGGCGTATCAGATTTGGATATTCCAACCCTTGCAGCAAAATTGGGTTGGGGCCTTGGCTGCCGAGTTAAGAGTGGATCCCATATATCCCGTGGGATAATTTCAGATATGTAGGGTGTACCACCTAGCTCAAAAGTAAGATAAAGAGTGAGTTGTGGTTTCAAAGAAGTATTTGAAAGTCTTTAAAGTATGCCCATGTGTTTTTATATATTATACATAAAAGGTTTTATGAATCTCTCTCACTTATGTTATATATATATATATATATATATATATATATATATATATATATATATATATATATATATATATATATAAATATATATAAATGTATTATTTTGGTTTGCTCTGCATACCAGTACATCGGTGTTTACCCTCTATATTTCTGGATCTGAGACACGGTCCTGGGGACCGGCTAAGCAGTAGATTGGGTTGTCCGAAGTTTGGAGTTGGTGAGCCTCCCTTATTTAGGGAGGCCTTGTTGATTTGACATTGATAATTTTATTTTTGTTTATGGTCCGATAGGGGCCTTGTCCCATTATATAGACTACAGTGTTTTTGAGTTGTTAGAGATTTCACACACTAGTGTCAGGTGTTTTTGATTGTTTCATGAACCCATTTTTTTGTATTGTTCAGTTAAAGCAAAAGAATGACCAGTATATGAATTGTTTTTATGATTGCCAGTTAGAGAAGGGCTCGCGGGCCTTCACGGTTTGGGATGTCCATCGCGATCAGGGCCTCAATTCGGGTAGTGACAATTATTTAAAAAAATAAATTGAAATAGGGTATCTTTAAGTGAAATAGATATAATTTTCTATGTATTATTGTTCAATAATATTGACATGTTTAACGTATTTTACATTTAATATACCACTAAAATTGAAAATGATAAATAAAATTTAAATTTTTATGGTTGAATTAGATTAGATTATGTGTGCATATATAGGATTTGTGTTCACGTGTTGAGAGTGGACCACTAAACTTTTATTTTTTAATCTGATTTACCACATATATTGAAGATACATATTAGAATTCATGCACCACACACAAATGAAGATATTTGATAATATTTGATTAAACTTTTAAAAAATGAAATACGAATTTTTATAGTGGAATTATATTTGATTATTTGTTCATATAGGGTTTGTTTTCACTTGTGGATAACTGAAAGTTTAATTTTTTAAGTCTTATTTACTATATATTAGGAATTCTGAACCATAAAACAATGAAGGTGTTAGATAATATTTGGTTAAATATTATGTAGATAAAAGGGCATCCCGGTGTACTAAAACTCTTGCTTGCGCAGCATTCGGGGAAGAGCCCTACCACAGGTGTGTATTGTACGTAGCCTTTCCTTACATTACTGTCAGAGGATGTTTCCAATGCTTGAACTCGTGACCTCATGGTCAAATGGCAGTAATAAAGATGGTAAGAATATTAGTGATGTGATATAGTTCTTCCTTTGTTTACAAATACTTTTTTTTTTTTGTATTTCTAATAATATTCATCCTTGTTCCTATTTTGACATTTTTCATTTCGTGAGTGTTAGCCCCTAGCAAAGAACCAGAAAATCTTTCTACTTATGAGTCAGGTATAGAATCAATGGGCGATACATGGTCACAATTTTCAATTCGTTACTATCTGTTTGCTTTACTTTTTGTTGTTTTTGATGTTGAAACGGTTTTTATTTATCCATGGGCAATGAGTTGCGGCGTCTGAATTGTAAACCATGAAGCATTAAAATCAATATATACTAAAGCATTATTTCATTTTTGGATAACAATCCGTACACTATAATATGTAACATATAACGAGAAAAAACATCCGCAATTGAATGAAATATCATTCTTACAGACTGATGCCACTTTAATCATGTTCAGTCTTACCTGATAGAATATTTATCGGAAACAACTTCTCTACCACACAGAAGAGTAGGGGTAAGGTATGCATACACCTCACCCTCTTCAGACCCTACTTGTGGCATCACAGTGACTATCTTCATTGATACAATTGAATAGTCACCTCTACCAGCAAACAGCCTGGAAATAGTTCTTGCAGTTCTTGTCCAAAAAAATTACTGTAATTGCTTTGCCCATATAATAGGCTGGATGCTAACCAGATAACCAAATTTTGTGCTCCTTGACTCATTCCACAAGATATCTTCCACCTCCTACCGCTCACCAGCAACAGTACCAGGTAGCTCTGTCTACCAAGGCAAGGACAGATCAGATGAAATCACCTAGTTTTCTTATCTCTGCGGTGATCAAATCTACTAACCAACTGCCATCATGTTGGAAGCTGAAAGGAAACAGCAAAGAAACCATAACTCACCCAGCTATGAAGACCTTCAACCTTGGTCATTTTACCATGTATAGAAATCCAAGGATTTGTGACAGGTAACTTTGAGAAAACCTTGTGTAGGAGAATTTCTTCCCATTATCAAAGAGAATATTGAAGCAATAAGGATTTGTATATTAAAAAAAATGATACACTTTCCTTTTTAGTCTGTATAAAAAAAATGATTCTTTTCTTTTTTTTTGGCAAGACCACAAGATTAAAGTACATTTTGATACATTTGATATAACTTTAATTTAAGACTACAAGATTTAAATTTTTCTTTATTTTCTTAAATTACGTGCCTAGTCAAACAAAGGATTATTGTTTAATAAGGTTGACACATTTAACATATTTTTTATAGAATGTACCACTAAAATAAAAAATGATAAATGAAATTTGAATTTCTATGAATGAATTATATTTGATTATTTGCGCATGTAGGATTTGTATTCACGTTTTTGAGAGTGGACCACTAAACTTTTGTTTTTTAATATTATTTACCACATATATTGAAGATATATATTTAGAATCATGTACCACATACGAATGAAGGTGTTAAATAATAATTGATAAAAAATTTAGAAAAACTAAAATTTGAATTTTTATAATTGAATTATATTGAATTATTTGTTCATATAGGGTTTGTTTTCACTTTTGGACAAATAAATATTTAATTTTTTAGTCTTATTTATTAAACAGTTAATACATAAAAATGACCCTAAACTTGACACCAAATTATAACTTTGACCTTAAACTTTGACAGTGCATAAATATGACCTTTAACTATTCAAAACTGCACAAATATGACCTCCAATCCTACGTGACAAAATGCGTGTTCAACACGCAAAATTGGGCGTGTCTAGCTCAAAATCATAATACATAAATATGACCTTAAACTCTGACAGTGCACAAATATGACCTTTAACTATTCAAAACTGCACAAATATGACTTTTAAATGACTCTTCACTATTATTTTTTCATTATTTTTGTCTCAAAGATGAAAATGGCATCTAATTTCTTTTGTCATTGTGGAAAAAGAGCAATATTGAAGATTTATTAATTAGGCGGGTCAGTCTCATATGAAAAAATCGAGCGGTGATGTGTATATATTATAAAGCAGGGGACAAATTTAAGTTATATAATATATCTAAATATTATTTATTTAAATATTAAATTAAAGATGAAACTATACTAATAATAAAATTATAGTTTTAATAAAACGTTATTAAATTAATGTTATTAAGGATAGTAGTTGTAGTATATTAAATTAACGTTACAAAATTAACGTAATTAAAATGATATTAAATTAACATTATTAAAACGTTATTAAATTAACGAGGGGTTGACCTATGTGGCCATGGGGTTCCCCCGAAACCCCTCGGTAAGAAAATTACGTTCTATATATATAAGATAGAAAATGTATATTTATGTACGTATATTAATGTTAAACCACATGAAACAAGGCATTTAGATAGCCAAGTGGTGATATTTACTCTTCTTGGGCGCTTCCTTCAGCCTACTGTGCCGTTTCAATCCCTACTAGTGGTTTTTTTTTAATTAAAAAAAAAGCTAGGTGCTGCAGCTATAGAAATAAATAAAAAAATAATAATAATGATAAATTTTTTAAATTAAAAAAAAAGTTAGGTGCTGCTACTATAGAAATAAATAAAATAACTTTTACTATAATAATAATAATAATAATAAAAACGATGACGTTTTAACACAAAAAATAAAACTTTGACAGTGCATAAATATGGCCTTTAACTAGTCAAAGTTATGATTTGGTGTCAAGTTTAGGAGCATTTTTTTGTGTTAATTCATTATTAAATATTAGAGATATGAATTATGTGTCATACACAAATTAAGGTGTTAGATAATATTTGATTGAATTTTTAAAATAATTATTAATCTATGGACCATTAAAATTGAAGTAATAAGACAAAATTTAACTTATTTTTGGTTGAATTCTACTGGATTATTTGTTCAAATAGAATTTCATTTATCCGTTTAGAGTGGATTGTTGGTATTTTTTTACTTTCAGGTGAACAATACATCGCGATCGCGATATCTATCATGTGATCACGAGGATCAACATTGACCGGCATTTAATTTGTTCATCGCGATCACGAAAGGAGGCACTCGCGACTGCGATGGTGAAACTCGACTCGGTCCACTATTTACTCATCGTGGCACCACCACCACCCGATCGCGATGAAGACAATTGAGGCCCACGATCGCGATGAAGGGATTGATACACTAGAAAAAATGCACCAACAGTTTGATGTTTTTTGAGAATTGTCCCGATTGAACCCTCAGAAATTATTCGGGACCCCACAAAAATAAAACAGATATTCTACTAGGCTATTTTTGATGTTTCAGGCTCAATAGAACATCAGGTTTATAAAAGGAGGTCGTTTACAATAGTTCAGCCCCATGACCCCTTTACGCTTATATAAATTAGTTTTTATCAAAAGGGTCAAAATACAAAATAAAGACTAGGGAACCAAACTAACTATGTTACTAATCCAAAATTGATATTTTCGATCTAATAAACTGTCCAATTCACCATCTAACACCCGAAATATGAAATATTGACGGCAATCAAACTCATGGTTTTAAAAACCTCTAAAAGTCTTAAACTCACCAAAAATACTCTCGAATGCATCGGGTACTGCATCGACCAATCCCACATCTCACAAATAACATGTACTAACAACTACGTACGAGGAAGAATAAGATGGTCAGAACACATAAAAGATGAAATTCATCTTCGATTGTTGCACATACTTTACACACGTTTGATAGAATATATTAGGCCACGAAAAATAAAACAAAGTAAAAGAAATTTAGAAATTTTATTGTTGAGGTGGACCTCTTCTACATGTTTGATAGTATGTTTTTTACTAGTTGATGTACTCTTCTACATGTTTGAGTTTTTATTTTACTTGTTGAGAATGTGGACCATACTGATTCATGTAAATTTTGTTTTGTAAATTTTGTTTTCATTGGATTCATCATTCCTTTTGTTGAACCTTTCTTATTTATTTGCGTCAGAATTTTCAACGGCAAAGTTAAAATATCAACAAGTAAACACACGATAAAGTCAAGAAAGTTCAGTATATAACACATAAAATACGACGAATGTTAGCATTATGAACCTAAAATACCAGGGCGGTCACTGAAATTATCTTATCTTTTTTAGCCTCAAAAACATAGACATAAGAAAAAATAGAATATATTAAGTATCAAGTCAACAAAAAACTAGTTGAGAAGCTATAGTTTTATGGATTCTTGTTCAATAATATTAGCATGTTTAACATATTTCCCATAGAATGGGGCAGTAAACTTGAAAGTGATAAATATGAAATTTGAATTTTTATGGTTGAATTATATTAAATTATTTGTTCATATAGGATTTGTCATCACTTGTTAAGAGTGTACCGTTAAAATTTTATTTTTAATCTTATTTACTACATATTAGAGATATATTATTTTTATGTACCATACACGAATGAAGGCGTTGGATAATATTTGATTAAAATTTTAAAAATATATTCTATGGACCACTAAAATTGAAAGTGATAAATAAAAATTGAATTTTACGATTGAATTATACTAGATTATTCGTTCATATTGATTTGTTTTGACTTGCTAAGAATGGATCACTAAACTTTTGTTTGTTTTAATCTCATTTACCACATATTGGAGTTTATATAATAGGAAAATGTACCATATGCAAATTAAGATGCTAGATAATATTTGTTTAAAATTTTCAAAAAGCCATTCTGAGTTTGAAGGCAAACAATAGTAGAGCAAAAAGGATATTAAGGAAAAAATATTTTGTCTTATTTTGACTTGTTTGGAGTTGAGATTTTAGGGAAAAGAAAAAAGTAAACAACATTTAATAAGTTACTACAGAAGGATGGGATTTTACATTCAAATTTTATTCTCATCACTGCTCCATATATACATTAATGTAATTGTTTTACCTATCTATATGGTGTAATTTTCTAACGAAGGGGTGTTAAATGACACCTCAAGGACAAGAATGACTCTATCAGTGGTCGAACAAAAATCCTCCATCACACGCATTATCACATCTTATCTAGATCTAAGTACAATCTAAAAAACTTTGCTTTTACACTATATCTTTGCTCTATAAATAGTGCACTTTGAGGATCTTATTTTCACATCAACCAAAATAAGAATACCGTATAATCTAACTCACTATTCCTCTCTCTTTCAATGGCATTGAAGGTTGTAATGGTGTTGTTCCTTGCAATGCTTGTGTTGACAGAGCATAATGCTATGGCCCAAGAAAAACTTGACCCAATATGCATGGCAAAGTGTGTATAAAGTGCGGAAAAAAACCGTGGTGCCTAACTAAGTGCATTGCCGGTTGCGTTTTAATTACGAACACAGATGAATCAGTTGATATTGAGGTTGCAACTCGTAACCATGTTTGTAATATTGGATGTTCCGTTGGTCATTGCTCCAAGTTTCTCATCCAATATGGTAACTAACACTCCTCTTGTCTTGCTACTCGTGTTTTTTGCAATAGTCAGATGAAACTCAACAAAATTGGTGGCTTGAAGATAAACGTTACCATAAGACACCTTAAACATGTGTAGGCATAGTTCATGAGTTGGTTTTCGTTACAAAATTATTTTTTTGACTTTGAGTAAAATAAAATGCTTCCCAAGCACATATGCTTAAGGTGCAACATTGTTGTATTGCTATAAGGTGAAATCTTTGCTTCAAATAATTTATAGATATTTGGACAATTTATATAAGTATCTCTCTACTTATACAAGTTGTTTAGTAATTTTTCTGTTTAATTCTGCAGATAATGAGAAGTTTGGAAGTTGCATGACAAACTGCAGAGAGAACTATTGCTTTGACAATGCTCTAGAGAAAACTGCAGCTTAAGAACAAGTTCCAATATAAATAAGTCGAATTATGGCCACTATGTGTCTATGACACTATGTTATGTACTAAAGCTACTAAATGCTTTTGTGGTTGTAATTTTGTATGTTATGTGTGTAATTTTGTTCTATCAAATAAAACTCTAGTGCTTCCTACTAAAGCACTAAAGAAGTTATTTCCGATAATATCTCTCAGTGGCAATGAAAGTTGCAATTGTGTTGTTTCTTGCAATAGTTGTGTTGACAGAACATAATGCATTCTAGGGTGACAAATTTCTCTAGGCTATTGTTACAAATTTCTCGTCCAATATGGTAATTGACACTCTTTTCTTACCTTGCTACTTGTATTATTGGAATACGTAGGGATGACTCAATTAAATTTGCATACTTTAATTTGACGCAGTATTTAAAAAAAAAAAAGAAGACTTTTGTAACTTGTAGTTTAAAACACCTTAATATTTATGTGACTATCTGTAACGCCACGTAAGTTTTCTCGACTTGATATCACCTAGAAGCATGTATGAGAGGCTAGCAACTTGAAAATTTCCTTAGTGTAGGAAGGACTTAGTCACTTTTTGAGCTCCTAATCTTTGAGGATTTTAATTTCGACCTTCCTGACATCGGAAAGTTAATTTGTAAGTTGATTCATGATTGGGGGTGTCAAGGGTATATCCTGGGTAAGTTTTAGAATTTTTGGACTAGCGTAAGGGTGAGTTTGGAGGTCTAAAACAGTGAAGTCTCGCAATAGGCCCGCGAGGCGAGACCTATTGCCTATTTCTGCGAGTCGCGATGCGAGCCTATTCCCATTTCTTGGCGTCACGACGTGAGACTCATTCCCCATTTCTGGGTGTCGCGACAAAAATGTGGCCTTGCTCTGCATTATTTTATTTGCATTTTTAAGGGCAATTGAGTCTTTTTCCTCACCCTAATCCATCCAAACATGAGATTCAATGATAATCTAAGAACATGAGGCTTGATTTCGTCAGAAAATACTTCTATTACCTCAAAGGTAAAACCCTAGTTCCTTCTTCTAAGATCAAGAGTTCATCATTCCGAGCCAAGAATTCCAAGAACTAAGTGTGATTCGGATTCCTCTCTTCCTCCTAAGTAATCTAAGGTATGTGGGACTACTCTAATAACCTTGGGCATAAGTTTAAATGTTTTATCAAGATTAAAGGTCCCCAAATTTTGGTTTATAATGAAATATACGATATGATTTTTGAAGATTATGCATCATGGAACTGTTTTGACTGAAATACATGTTGTCTTGAACTAGTTTGCATAAAAGTTCAATTGTAACTATATATATATATATATATATATAATATATATATATGAATTTCGTGTATTTTATAAGATTTGACTGAGAGTATGAGTATGAAATCCCTCACTTGTTGCGAACCAAAGTTATGGTTTCATTGTGAATAATTTGGAATGCATGTATTTAAGAATTTAAAAGTGATTTTCTCAATATCATGGTGTTTGACATGACTTATATATGATGAGAGGGAGTTTCTTGCTATAACTACATTCTTGTTGTAAAAAATAAAGGAATTGCATGTGATTGATTAAATTAACATGACCCTCACATGTTTTGAATCTTGCAAAGAGATGATAAATTTTGGGTGGTCATGTGCATGCTTTGAATATGATGGTCTGTTGTATTTCAGTAAATCATCATGACTCCTCATCGCTCTAATGATCAGAACGCCCAAACTGATGAGGTCCGTCCCACCCATAGGATGAGGATATGCAATAGGGCTCACACTCTAGAATTTTTCGCTGCTCCGGGAGTCCCTCCTATTCAGACCAGCCCACCCATATACCTAAGGCTCCCCGTTATGGTACTAACCATACCCAACCTCCCAAGATAGATATGAAATGCTAAGTTCAGACAGTCGATGCATATGCTTGCACAGATGGTGGCTATACAGACTCGATGGTCAAAGGATGGGGTCTATATATAGTGCATTCGAGACTACTAGGGTGAGTCAGTTTATGAGGTTGAACCCACCTAAGTTTATAGGTACAAAGGTAGAGGAGGATCCACAAGAGTTTGTGGATGAGATGGAGAAGATTTTTAGGGTGATGCATGTGGATGAAGTAGAAAGGGTTGAACTAGCGTCATACCAACTTAAGGAGGTAGCGAATCAGTGGTACAATGAGTGGGAAGATTCAAAGGGTGAGAATGCAGAGCCTTTGGTGTAAGGCGAATTTGAGAAAGTTTTCCTGGACCGATTCTTTCTTCAGGAGTTGAGGGAGTCCAAGGCTGAAGAGTTCATGAACTTAGACTAAGGAAAGATGAGCATCAAGGAGTATACTATGAAATTCAATCAACTAGACTGTTATGCTCCTAGGTTGACAGGAAACATGAGGGCCCATATGAGGAAGTTTGCATTTGATCTTTTAGATGACTTGATGTTAGAGTGAAAGGGGGAAATATTGAACAAGGATATGGGCTTCTCTAGACTGTCTATTCACACGCAATAGGTGGAGGAGAATAAAAAGAAGGTTTTGGAATCAAGGGAGAATGACAGACAGGACAAGAGGGCCAGACCTGCAGACCAAAACCATAGTCAGTCACTGAGTGGTAATTTGGGTAACAGGTGGCAGAAGAAAAAGTTCTAGAGTGATGCTCAGCCTGCATACAATGCCCTAGCTCCTAGAGCTCCAGCTGACTGAAGGTTTTAGAATTTCTAGCCTAGCCATGGACCTAGAGTGTAGGGAATTCATTATCAAGGGAGTGTGGCTCAATCATATAGGTCATATCCTCGTTGTGGACACTACGGAAGGAACCATCCGAAAAAGTGTATCTATGATGAGTGTGTATGTTATAATTACGATAAATCAGGTTATTTCAAAAAAGATTGCCCCACTGATAGAGATAATATGGGAGGTAATAGATCCCAAGCTAATTCCTTCTCTCCACTACCACCCCCAAAAGATGCTACTTTAGCTTTCAGAAGTAGACGAAACCGGTTGTATGCCTTGTCAAATCACCAAGAGGCAGAGGCCTAACCATATGTAGTCACGGGTATGTTACGAATATTTTATCATGATATATATTTGTTACTTGATCTTGGATCTACCTTATCTTATGTGATTCCATATGTGGCAGTCGATTTTGGGTTTGAGCCCGAAGTTATTGTAGAACCTATCGCTGTTTCCACTCCTGTAGGTGATTCTGTTATGTCTAAGAGAGTATATAAAAATTGTTTTATGTCTATTTGTAGCCGTGATACCGTGGTAAACCTCATAGAGATTGATATTGTTGATTTTGTTGCTAATCTAGGAATGGACTGACTCCATTCGTGTTATGCCACTCTAGATTATAGAACCCGAAAGGTTACTTTCTCTTTTCCGAATGAACCAGTAATAGAATGGAAGGGAAATTCTTTAGCACCTAGAGGTAATTAATATCTTACCTCAAAGCCCACAAACTTATATCTAAGGGTTGTTTATTTCATCTTATTCAAGTAAAAGATTCTAATATTGAAAGTCCTTCTTTTTAGTCCATCCCTGTGGTAAATGAATTCCTAGAAGTCTTTAGCGATGATATCCTAGGGCTACTACCTGATAGGGAGATGGATTTTCGTATTGATTTATTGCCGGACACCCCTCCAATTTCTTTTCCACCTTATAGAATAGCTCCTGCTGAATTGAAAAAATTGAAAGAACAACTAGAAGATCTTCTTGATAAAGTCTTTATCCATCCTTGTGTTTCTCCCTGGGGTGCCCCTGTGCTCATTGTGCGTAACAAAGACGGTTCCCTCTACATGTGTATAACTATCGTCAGTTAAATAAGGTCACTGTAAAAAACAAGTACCCTATTCCAAGAATTTATGATCTCTTTGACCAACTTCAGGGTGCTAGGTGTTTCTAAAGATGGACCTTCATTTGGGTTATCATCAGTTGAAGGTTAGGGAGGCTGACATTCCCAAAACAGTTTTTCAAACCCGATATGGCCATGAAGAATTCTTAGTCATATCCTTTGGATTGACTAATGCCCCTATAGCTTTCATGGACCTAATAAATTGGGTGTTCTGTCAATTTCTAGATCTATTTGTCATAGTTTTCATTGATGACATTTTGATTTATTCTAAGAGTGAGAAGGATTATTACAATCACCTCCGAATCATCCTTCAGAACCTCAAAAATCATAAGTTGTATGCAAATTTTTCCAAGTATGAATTCTTGCTTAATGGTATTGCTTTCTTGGGGAATATTATATTTAGTGAGACAATTAAGGTTGATCCCCAAAAGATTGAGGCAGTGAGAAAATGGCCCAGACCCATGACTCCAACTGACATTCAGAACTTCTTGGTTTTGGCGGGGTATTACAGATGGCTCATATATATTTTTTCTTCCATAGCTGCTTCACTTACTAGGTTAACACAGAAAAACGTGAAATTTGTATGGTCTGACTCTTGTGAGAATAACTTTGAAAGATTGGAGGACAAGTTGACTACTGCACCTGTTTTGACCATTCCGTAGGTAACAGGGGGTTTTGTTGTGTACTGTGATACATCTTGAGTGGGACTTGATTGTGTGCTTATTCATCATGGTAAGGTGGTAGCTTTTGCATCTAGACAGTTGAAGATGCACGAGCGATACTACCCCATCCATAACTTGGAGTTGGCGGCTGTGGTGTTCGAACTTAAAATATGGCACCACTATTTTTATAGGGTATATGTTGATATTTTCACCGACCATAAAAGTTTGTAGTATGTATTTTCATAGAAAGAGATGAATCTTAGGCAAAGACGTTGGTTAGAATTATTGAAGGATTATGACATGAGCCTATAGTACTATCCGGGCAAAGAGAATATGGTGACCGCCATCTTCACCAGATTATCTATAGGCAGCCTTTCACATGTTTAGGAAGGAAAAAGAAAAATGGTGAAGGATCTTCACCGGCTCGCAAATCTAAGGGTGCGACTTCTGGATTTTGAAGATGGAGGGGTAGTTGTGCATTAAAGAGATAAATCTTCCTTCTGTGCATAATTTAAGGAGAAGCAAGTTCAAGACCCCGTCTTGATGCAGATCAAGAAATATATGGGTCAACAGTAGGTTATGTCTTTTGAAATTGGCGGTGATGGGATTTTGAGATATCAGGGTAGACTATGTTTGCCAAATATGGATAGATTGCATAAAAATATTCTTGACGAGGCTCATACTTCAAGGTACTTTGTTCACCCAGGCTCTACAAAAATGTACCATGATCTTAAAACTAAATATTGGTGGAGTAACATGATGCGTGATGTGGCTGATTTCGTATCCAAGTGTTTGTATTGTCAGCAAGTTAAAGTGGAACACTTCAGACCAAGTGGTACTTCCCAAGAAATAGCTTTGGCTATGTGGAAGTGGGAGATGGTCAAAATAGATTTCACCACGAGCTTCCAAGGTCCCAAAATCAATATGATTCCATTTGGGTGATTGTGGATCGGCTAACCAAGTCAGCTCACTTTTTGTCTGTAAGGACTAACTATTTGGGAAATGATTATGCCAAGCTATACATTAAGGAGATAGTCCGTTTGTATGGGGAACTTGTATCTATTATATCCAATTTAATTATGAAATACTTTTCATAGTTTTGGAGATCTTTTCAGAGGGGTTTAGGTACCCAAGTGAACCTAAGTACTGCATTCCACCCTCAAACGGATGGGCAAGATGAACACACCATTCAGACCCTTGAGGATATGTTGAGGGCCTGTGTAATTTATTTTAAAGGTAGTTGGGTAGATCATTTGCCATTAATAGAGTTCGTCTATAATAATAGCTACCATGGCAGTATTAAGATGGAACCTTTTTAGGAACTTTATGGGAGGAGATATGGATTACCCATTGGGAGGTATGAAGTAGGTGAAACACGGTTGTTTGGACCTGATCTCATTTATCAGGAAATGGAGAAGGTGAAAATCATCAGTGTATGACTCAAGACAGCTCAGAGTCATCAGAAGTCCTACGTCGATGTTAGAAGAAGGGATTTGGAATTTGAGGTTAGTGGATGGGAGTTTCTAAAAGTCTCCCCTATGAAGGGAATCATGCTGTTTGGGAAGAAATGTAAGTTGAGTCCTGTCTATATAGGACCATATCAGATTGTGAGAAGGATAGGCGGAGTCTCTTATGAGTTAGAATTGCCTGCAAGTCTGGGTTACATGAATCCAGTATTTCATCTTTCATCTGTCCATGTTGAAAAAGTGCATTGGAGACCATTCCTTAGTTCTGCCCATAGAGAAAATCCATGTGAAGGACTCCTTGTCATATGAAGAAGAACCTGTTGCCATTCTATATCATCAAGTCTAGAAGTTGAGAAACAAGGAAATAGTATAAGTTAAGGTGCTATGAAGGAATCCAAAAATTTAGAAAGCTACTTGTGAGTTAGAGAACGATATGCGAGCAAGATACGCAAATCTGTTTGATTCGATAAATGATTAAATGGAAGGTACAATCATTGTCTTATTCCTTTTATCTTTTATTCACTGAGATAAATCATACTTACCTGTTTTTTGCGTCATCATTCAAGGATGAATGATCCAAAGGGGGGATAATGTAACGCTTCATAGTTTTTCGCGACCAGATATGTAACACCCCATATTTCGGGCTAGAACGAAAAATTATCATTTATATGCGTAGGTGATCCAAAAGCCACAGATCCTATGCAAATTTAGCATTTTAATCAATTATGTAGTGTGGAAACCTATTTGAGCATAAATTGAGTTAATAGAGGTCCCCAAACTCAAGGACGAGTTGAAAACTTTCCAATCATTCGAGTTTGAGTGAGCGTTGAAACTTGGGTCAGACTCAATCGACCATAAATCCTTGTATATGAATAAATGGGTGCCCTACTATATATCAAATGAAATATCTTTGGATTAGATTTCCATAGATACCAATTTTTCCCAAATCCTAGATCGGAGTAAAAAGTTATACCCATTTTACTTCAGCGTGTCTATCTGTCGACAAGTGACGAACTGAGATGATAAATTATCACATATGTGATGACCTATCAGCCATGTCGTTAGCCCAAGGTAGTAAATCACAAAAATCAGCCTCTGAGTGACGACCTTGTGTGTTAAGTTATCACATATGTATGAATTTCGTGTATTTTATAAGATTTGACTGAGAGCATGAGTATGAAATCCCTCACATGTTGCGACCCAAAGTTATTGTTTCATTGTGAAAGATTTGGAATGCATGCATTTAAGATTTTTAAAGTGATTTTCTCAATATCATGGTGTTTGACACGACTTATATATGATGAGAGGGAGTTTCTTTCTATAACAACATTCTTTTTGTAAAAAAGAAAAGAATTGTATGTGATTGATTAAATTAACATGACCCCCACATTTTTTGAATCTTCCAAAGAGATGATAAATGCATAAGTTTTCCTGAGATTTCAAAGTGATGTCTCTATTGTGACGTTATGAAATTTTGGGTGTTTATGTGCATTCTTTGAATATGATGGGTTGTGAATTTGATGTGATATGGACTTGCAAGTTAGGGTATGATGATACCCAGTTATAGTATTCCCTTAACAGAATGCATGATGAATGTTTTGAATGCATGATGAATTGTTTTAAATAACTAAAATTGTGCTTAAAGAAAGGTAGATGGTTACCTGAAGAAGGAATTTTAGTGTAAGGGCTCATCGCCGGAATAAATGAATTTGCCGATTCGGGTGATATGATTGGCTAAAGCCAATGTATACTTGTCCCTAAGACACTGGTATACTAGAATAGAAATTAGGACTCCAATCCTTGCGGTATACTTGGATTAGAGGCTTGGCCGCCGAGTTAAGGGAAGATTCCATACAGCTCGTGAAATCGTAGAAATGTAGGGTGTACCATCTATCTCAGGATTAAGCTAAAGAGTATTTCATGGTTTCAAAGAAGTGTTTTGGAGTTACTAAAATATGCCCATGTATTTTACCTACGTATTATGATCATTGTCTTTGTGAAATGTTTTAATCTATTTTGTATAAAACATGTTATTTTGAGTTGTTTCACATACCAGTAAAACTGTATTGACCCCCTATATTTTAGGGTATGAGGCTCTGTCTAGTGGTCCTGCTATGCTGTAGAATTATCCCAACAGAAGTGAAGTGTTCAGTTGGTGAGTCTTCTTTATTGCGGAAGGCCTATTTATCTCAGATACTTGCTATTTATTTTGTTTTGGTCCACTAGGGACGTTGTCCCAGTTTCAGACAGTATAGTTTTTTCATATGTAGTAGAGATTTCACAGACAGAAACAGATGTGGTCTAGATGTTGATAAATTTATTTCCATATTGTTAAACATAATTCTGAATATGAAGATGATTCCGTTTATTATAATTCTTCATTTTCTTCTTTATTATGTGAGTATAGTGCATGATCACTAGATATAGAATGGCTCTCGGACCTCCATGGTTTGGGATGATCGTTACGGCCAGTGCCTAGTTCGGTTCATGACACTATGAATCATTTCAGTAAGGGTTAAAGGTCTATTTTAAAGTTAAGTTGTTTCTAGTCATAGTACTACAAAAAATGGTTCGAATTGTAGGGGTCAATTTTAAAGTTTGTGGAAGGTTTTTAAGCCTCTGCAAATTTCAATTCCGGGGATTCCCAAAACCCCCACAATATGAGCCATCACAATCAATTTGCGGCAGTTTTTTTCTGGACGCCACAATTAATTTATGGTGGTTATTTTGCAGCGGTTGACCCCCTGTTACTCTCAATTTAATTTTCTTATAATAAATTTTTATTTAAAAATTACGTCGGTTCCATAATTTTTTTTATTTAGTGGGGCCCATCAATTTTCAATAACGAATTATAGATTCTAATTTTAGCTCAAATTTAATTTTTCCTTTAGACATAACCTACAATTCAATATTTATTCAATTCATATATCATTAACACTTCATAACTAATTAAACATTGTAATTGACAAGCATATCAAAAATACCTTGAGCATTAAACTTCAAAATTAAATTTTCAATATTAGCATCTTCAAACTCCACATTTTCAACATTAACTAGTATCTTCAAACTTCAAAATCAAATTTAAACACAAAACCTTCAATATTCTAAGATTCACTCCAACCGTACAACTGCATCATCATAATTGAATATCTAAGACAATTTACAACAAAATCATCGACTATTATTAGAATCACTATCATCACGTAATCTCCTTGCATCCCTAGGTGAAATGGGCCCACTAGCCACATCACTTGTGTTATAAATCGGTAGAAATAAAGCAAACCACAAGCAAAATAATGAACAAGAACACACAAATTTACGTGAAAACTCTTTCTGGAAAAATCACAGGAAGAGGCAGAGGATGTTTCACTATAGTGAAAGGAGAGGAGTACAATGTGGAGAATCAGTATTTTCTGAATACACAAAATAACCCACTAAATGAACTTATATAATACATGCATTGAAATAATTCCTAGGCACAAAATCATAATGGTCCTAGGCCTACTAAATGCACTATCAGTCTGATCCCTACGCTACCACCACAAACCTCATTGAATATCACAATATAGGTCGAGCTCAAAACTTTCAGGTCTGTCTCAACATAATTCGGGTCACAACTCTAACAATCTCCACCTTGAAATGAATTCTAATTTAGAACTCAAATCCAATTCAAGCCAAATTCTCCACCTCTCCCACAAAAGCCCCTAAGGACATATCTCAACAGCTAACACCAACCAAGTCCAACCAATGTCAAACATGGCAGTTGGTAGTGTCTTGATCATCATATCAGTAAGATTATTATGGGTGCTAATCTTTCTTAGCACAATTTATCCACGAGCAATAATTTCACGCACAAAATGATATCAAACATTGACGTGCTTTGTCCTCTCATGAAACATATGATCTTTCATAAGGAAGGTAGCACTATGACTGTTGCAAAAGATTGTAGTAATCTGTAAGTCTTTGTTCAGTTCACAAAATGGACCCTTCAACCAAATGACTTCTTTGAAATCCTCTGTAACAGCCATGTACTCTGCCTCAGTAGTTGACAAAGAAGCCATAGTCTATAAAATAGCTTTCCAACTGATAGCACAACCACAAATAGTGAAAACATAGCCTATAAGGGACCTCATTTAATCATGGTCTCCTGCAAAATCAGAATCAACATACCCGATTATGCCATCTCTATTTTGCCCAAACTGCAAACAAAAATCAGTAGATCCATGCGCATATGTGAAAATCCACTGAATATCTATATAATGTTCTTTGATACGATTTTCCATGTATCTGCTAACTGCACTAACAAAATTTGATAAATCTAGTTGGGAACACACCATCGCATACATAAGATACCCAATGACACTAGAGTGTGGAACTCGAGACATATAGTTTGGATCATCAATTGTCTTTGGAGATAAAATGGCTGAGAGTTTAAAGCGAGCTGCCAATGGAGTACTAATAGGCTTGGCATTTTGCAAATTGAACCTATTAAACACTCTTTTAATATATCCTTTCTGAATCAAATATAACTTACAATTATTTCTATCCCTCATAATCTCCATGCCAAGAATCTTCTTTTATGCTCTTAGATCCTTTATATCAAACTCCTTACTAAGTTAGGCTTTTAACTTTTATTATCTTTCTCATATCCTTTGCTGCAATCAACATATCATCAATATACAAGAGAAGATACATGAATAAACCATCACTTACCTCCTTGAAGTAGAAACAAATATCACATTTTCTCCTATGAAATATATCATAGGTCATACAAGACCTCTTATACCATTGCCTAGGCGACTGCTTTCACCAACCATACATAGTTTTCCTTTCTTGAGACTACAAAGCCCTCTGATTCCTGCATATAGATGTCCTCTTCAAGTTCTCCCTGTAAGAATACAGTTTTGACATGCAACTGCTCATGCTTAAGATTATGCATGGCAATAATACCAAGCAATGCTCGAATTAAACTATGCTTTGCAACTGGAGAAAACACATATGTGAAGTCAATACCTCAAACCTGACTGTAACCATTAGTAACTAGTCTTGCTTTGTACCTAGCATCTTCAACTCCCGATGTTCCTTCTTTCTTTTTGAATACCCACTTGCAATGGACAACTTTATTATCCTTAGGCAATCTCACCAAATCTTATATTCCAATTTATGAAGTTATTCCATCTCCCCCAACATAGCAATCATCTATCAGCCGGAATCATCACAACTAACTGCTTCTGAGTAAAAAGAAATATCTTCACTGGAATTAATACCTGCGGCTACACTCAATGCATAAGAAACCAAATCATCTTCAACATACTTTTGAGGAGGCTAATATCTCTTTTATGCCTGTATTTAGCAATAGAATATTGTGGCGCCGCTGGTGGTGAAAAAGAAATAGTATCACTCTATATCTCTGGGATAGATTGAGAAGTAAGCATTGGTGTAGAGTCTGCTCTAATTTGCAATTCAATATGGGATCTTGACTTTTGCTAATTCATGCCACTAACCTCAAATTTCCCTAATTTTAAATTTTTATCATGTGGGAATTTGAATTATCTTTCCAACAATAGCCATTTCGGCAAGATCCGATGTCAGAGTTGAATGATATGGACCTTTTATAGAGAACTATTCAAACTATCCAGGAGCTATAGGAAATCTAATGGACCATCGTGCAAGCGACGAACTATCGCTCCGGCCGTCGTAACCGAGGCAGATAACTTATTCATTAGCCAAATGCGATGGCCAGGCTGACAAACCATCGAGCTTGTAATGGTCCATTGCCTAAGCCGTCATAACTAAGGTAGTAAGTACCTATTCTGGTCCAAGTGCAATGGTTAGGCCGACGAACCATCGAGACGGTGACGGACCATCGCATGAGCCATCGCAGGTCCCGTTCAGCATTTTAAAGCCATTTTTAAAAGGGGTTTTTAGTCTTTTTCCATCCCTTTTAACACCTAGATATATCAAAATGAAGCATAGAACTTCAGATTGATCCAAAGCAACAAGAACTAGGGTTTCTGTTAAGATTATCTCTCAAGAGAAAAACCCAATTTCTTCTCCAAGATTTCACCATAGTTTTTGCAAATTGAGTTAAGATTCAAGGTTCCCAAGTTAAAAGCTTCAAGAACTCTCACCAAAGAGTACGAAAAAATATTCTCAAGGAAGCTTGTTCATCTAAATTCATAATCTAAGGTATGTGAGGTTTGAACAAGGGAAATCCTTTTGTCTTTGTGCCCAAAATTCATTTTAATTACAAAAATATATGGTTTTATATGTTTTCTTATTCAATTGAAGTATGGGTTTATACCCTATATTGTTGTACTTGAGATTATAATGGTTTCAATGTTTTGGAGATTCAAGTACATTTGTATATTGAGATTATAAGGCATATTTCTGGAAATTTTCAGATTTCTATATGATTTATGAATTTTTATGATATCTACTATGTATTTTGATACGTCTTAACTTGAGATTGAATAATGAACCATTAAGCCCTATTTGAGATTGGAATTTTATGAACTTTTGTTCTATAATAACCCATGATTTGAGTATTTTGAGATTATTGAGAAAGCTTTGACCTTGATGGTCATAGTAGCTTTGAAATCCACTTCATTAAATGAGATTATAGATTTTATAGTTGGGTTATTTATGAACCATGAGATTATTTTAAAGTGGATTTCCATGACATGAGCGGAGCTACTAAAGGGAGTATTATTTAGGACCGAGTCAGGTACGTTTCTATGGTTTCATACCCCTAAATGACGTACCGCCGTAGGATTGAGATTTATGGGCCCGAGACTGAGATAGTGATCACTTAGTTGAGATTATACTCCCTGGAAAGAGTATGACTCGTCTCCCCAATGTGCGATGTCTTCCTTAGAAGGACAAAACATTAGACTCTATGTAGCTCGCATGATTTATGTCGATTAAGAGAATCTCTCTAATAGTAAGATTTTCAGAGTAGTTTCTTATAGTATATTTTCCCTTGAAGAAAGTATTTTTCCCTACTAGTAAAAGTGAATAATCAGTTCCTAAAGTAAAGTATGTTCCTTTGAGATGAGTTATTCTTCCCGATAGCTTTGAAAGATATCCTGGTCAGTAAAGATTTTTAGATACTAAGCGTAAAGACTCACAGACTTATTCAAATATTATTTTACTTGAGATTTCATTTGTAAAGTTATAGTCTTAGTTTTCAGATGCAGAGGTGAGCACTTTACCGCATAGTCTATATGTTTGAGAAGGGAATAGACTACTGATTTCAGAAATAAGTATATTGACTCATGAGATTTATACTACGTGTTCCATTATTAACAATTTATGATTTTTACATTTCTTAGAGTTATTCAAGCTATGTGATTCAGATATAACAGCATGCACAATTTCTATAATGATTGATGATATTGTTGATTTAATTATTGCATAAACCCCCATATGCTCAGTACATCCTCAAAGTACTGATCCAGATATATGTCAGTGTGCTACATTGTCTGACAATGTTGGTTCAAGTGCTGAATCGCAGCAGTGACAGTGATCTCCGAGAATCTCATCTACATCTTTATCCTTGGTGACTCTGTCATGACCCGAGCGGGGGCCCTGACCGTGACGATCATCCCAAACCATGGAGGCCCAGTCGCCCTTAAACATCTGCTAATCATGCACAATACTCAAATAATGAATAAAATATGCGGAATTATAAAAAATGAAATCATGGTCATAAATCTAAAAATCTATTCGACAATATGGAAATAAGTTCTTCAACATCTAAACAACATCTTTCTCAGTCTGCGAAATCTCTACTACATAAGACATTAAAAACTTGTCTGAATATGGGAAAAGGTCCCCAGTGGACCTAAACCAAAGTAAATAGCATATGACTAAAATTGAATAGGCCTCCAGAACAAAGAAGGCTTACCAACTGCATACTTTAATTCTGTCTGAAATAAATCTACAGCTCAGCAGGACATCTAGATTAAGCCTCAGACCCTACAAGATAGTGGGTCAATACAATTGTACTGGTATGTAGAGAAATCCAAAATAATATACTTTTATATAAAACATAGGTGGGAGAAAGTATGAAACATCATGCATGGTATAGTTTAAAACATATGGGCAATTCTTTGATAATCATAAAACCTTTCAGTCAATGCAGTTTTTGATCTTTGTATTAGTTTTGAGCTAGGTGGCACTCCCTACAAGTCTACAACCCCACGAGCTATATGGAGTCCGCCATTAACTCAGCTGGAAATCCCCCAAACTAAGTTTGCTGCAAGGGTTGGAGTTTCTATTCTGAATTACCATGGCATGATCTTTATTGGTGTCGTCACACCAAGACTTGCAAGTCATGTTTCTGAGCCATAATGTATTATTCATGGTCTTTTATTAAAACACAATTCAGACCACCAAAGGATGCAAATAGTATAAGATATTTCATGTTCCGAAAGAACAAGTCAAAACTATGCAAAAGTTCTCATCTTTTCAATAAACATGTAGTGGTCATGTAATATTTGACAAACCATGCAACTCTTTCATTATATATATATATATATATATATATATATATATATATATATATATATATATATTCAAAATTTATCAACATAAAAAACCCTCTCTTTTGAAATCAAAACAATAGTCAAGTCATAACACTAATCAAGACATTTTGTATCATGCTTTTCAGGATGCATTCGAAACAATCCATATCATATGAAAAGTGGAAAACATCATAGCAAGAGAGGGATTCAATATGAGTCATGCTCTCAATTCAAATATCCACTTTAAACACATACATACATATATATAAGATTTCAAATCAATTTGGGTAAGGCCTAAAACCCAAAACAATAATGTTACCAAAGAATTCATAATGCAAATCTCAATGTAATTTCCAAAAGACCTTTTTAAACTTCATAATTTCTCAATGCTAAAAGTTGTTGAAACAATTTCTTGTGCCCAAGTTGTTCTAGGAAAACACCACGTACCTTAGTTCTGAAGAATTCATAAAGAAAATTCAAAAAGATTGGTCCTTTAAGCGTGACTATCCAAACCCTAGTTGATTTCTCCTTTTGTGTTCTAAGATGATGAACGTATGATTTAAGAGAGTTAAAACGTTAATAAGGACCCTAATTTTGTCTATAGATATTTAGGGACAATTTTGGAACGTAAAAAGATTTATTTGCCCTTGAAATAACTCAAAATGGAGGTTCTACACAGTAGAAAATAGGGTTTGCGGCGCAAACCCCATGGCAAACCTTAAGGTTTACGTCGCACAACCTATGGCAAATATTAAAGTTTATGGCGCTTAAGCCATCGGCAAGCCTTGACAATGCCTCATTCAAACACTCATAACTTTTGACTCCGAATGTGGATTAACGAATAGTCTAAGGTATTGGAAAGAAGCCCGAATGACCTTTATTTGATAGATAGTAGGCCCTCTAATTCGTTATATAAAAGGAGTTATGGTCGATGGAAGTTGACCCAATTTGAACATCCACTAAAACTTAATCGATAGAAATATTTTCAACTCGTGTTAGAGTTAGGGGATTTTTGTGACCCCAATTGACATTCAAAGGTATTCCCACACTATAGGATTGATCATCGTACATATTTTAACAAGTAATCATTTAGTTCGGGTCTATACACGTGGGAACGATGATCTAATTCTAGCCTAAAAGTACAGGGTGTTACATTATCTCCCCGTTGGGACCATTTGTCCCCGAATGATGGGTAGGGACTTGATGAAACTCTAAAGGTAAGGAATAAGGATCGTATCCTCGCATGAAAATTTTTCCTCAACAAAATATGCAAAGGTTCAAAACAATTTTATGAAAACCCCTAGTCAAATGCTTAAGCACAAAACATAGGTAACGAAACTTGACATCAACATGATCTTGGCATGTGTTTTTTGGAGCATGATCAAAACATTGTAAGACATGAATTTTTCCTAAGAGTCCTCATCTAAATTAAGATTGGTATAAGACATCAGATAAGACTCTCGCGGAATATAAGAATCTTAGCATCCTCCATCTTACGAGATACAACGAAAATACTTAAACTCGAAGACACTACTCATCTATGCCCCAACATTAATCAACATACTTCATCATTTCCAACTTACAATTCTCCCATAACACATCAATCCACAAGAATTTGTGTCCCATCGTATAATACTTCTATGTTGAAGCCTAAGTCAGAGGAAAGAGGTGCTAATTTAAACCATGCGACCTGTACTCTACATCACATTAAGAAATCATCTCACCTCATCACTATAATCCATGAACCTCAAGTCTTAATTCAATGAATGCTAACCGCATGGCACATTGGTTTGTGTTTTCATCAATCACAAAATTTTAGCCCATTGCTACTACACACCACTTCATGGACATCTCCACTAAGACCTGCAAATTTAATCATTTTCACTAAGATTCTCGCCATATACTTCCCTCCTAACTATTTCACGTAAAGAATATTCATCTCCTTCCTTCCCCTGTACTTCTAACCTTAGCTTAAGAAATCACATCAAAATTTTCACCTACAACGAAATCTAGTCCCCCACTTAACACTTCTACCCTTCCATAACTACCATCATACTAGCATACAGAGGGTCATTAAAAGATCTGAGAAAGAGCATCATGAAAGGGAGTAACACTATTCGGTTATAACATATACTGATTGCCATACTCAAAGTGGGACATGAGTTGAAAATACGGTAAAATCATAGAGTATTTCTTATATCAAGTGTTTGGATCACAAATGGAGATTTCTTCTAGAATAAACTCAACATAGCACGAGTTCTTAGGACAACCACAATGAGAAACATGAGAGCTTACATCATGAGTCTTATAGCATGAGTGTGGAATTCATGAAGTGGACGATTTAGGCAGGAACTTCTATTCAGAGCTATCACTTCACATTTTCAGAATTGAAATTGTTTTGAGTTCGCACAACTTTATCATTTTGGCTAACCCCGGCATAAAATGAACCATTAATATACGAAAAACATAGTTCCTTAGAACCAATCATGATTTGGGACACAGATTTGGTATTCATGAACAACATAACATAGAGCTTGGGTACTTAGAATACTGGATCATCGAGTGACATTATTTCTTCTAGTTTTGAAGTCGGGACATGTCATGAGTTACATAAAGTACTCAAATGTTAGACATAGATAGGAATTTGAAACATAATAGTGAGACATTAGTAGAGTGACTTCTTTGATCGAGTAGGAGGAGTTTGCTTGAATTGTAATAGATTTATCATGAATCTTACTTAAAACTTGACACCATAAGAAAATGTGAGAACTATTCTAACTCATCATATCCCCCTTAGATCAATGAAATAATACTAGACTTGTAGATATAACCTCTCATAAAATATATATCCACAAATCTCAACACAAAAGATATACCACAATACACAGTACCATTAATTTTTTTGGGATAAATAATACTCTGTAGTTTTTGTTTTTCGGAAATACTACTCTTACTTTTGCTAGCCTCAACAGCCATCACCCCTTAACCCATACTCATGTAAATGAGATACGCCAACCATTCGAGGAACATGGAGACTGGTTGAAGTATTGAGCCTCCTGATACCCACACACCTAATCACAAAGGGGTTCCAACAAACACATGAACACAAACTCCCCTCCATAGAATTTTAAAAAGACACTGAATTCATTAGTTACACAAATCCTAACATCCTCCAAACCCCAAAGTCATTTATTTATCATCTTTAACTCCTTAGGATACTTAGCATTACACCTCTAATCACATAACTTGCATCTTAACAAAATTTGTAAAACTATACCAAAGGCATATATTTCCCACTCATTTTTTATCAATTCGACTCTAAATAATGCTATACAACAACTCCCCAAACTTCTCCATACCACAATTTCAAGAACACAAACTAGGTATGTAAAACACTTATACACATAAATGCTAAACTTTCCTTTTTTAAGTATACTCTAAAGGCATTGATTTCCAAGATCGCTACTCCTAATTTTTGCTATCGTCTATCTTCATCAACTTGTAACCCATATTCCCATGAGCATTTACAACCTCACTCTTTATCACATGAAAATCCACTCACCACTTCTTAACATTCTAACATTAGACCTTTAATCACAAAACTTATATCATAAAATCTTACCTAAAGCCATACTACTGGGGAGGTGGGGTGCAACTCATTCTTATATACTTACGCCCTTATACACTTAATGACTCATCCATAATTCATCACTTTACACTAATCCTCATATACACGTATACCTCACAAATACCACTTAAACTTTTCACAAATTATCAATCTAGGCTCTTTCACAAATCACATCAAGCCTACTAATTCATTTCATAAAGATACATCTTTAATGTTAATCTACTATTCTTACTACCTCATTTTACGTCTAAAATTCAAGCCTATAATCTAGAAACATTCACGTACCACCAGTTAAGCATACAACATATTATACTAGTCCATTGAATTGAGAAATAAACTCAAAATACTTATTTTCTTTAACTATTGTCTACAATCACAACCCCTCCATGACATCACTATTCCAACATTAAAATTTACTACATACCTTCTCACATGAAGTACTAGTTCAAAACCACTAAAGAAAAGAAGGTCAAGG
The DNA here is from genome assembly GCA_030864225.1 of Capsicum baccatum var. pendulum. Lineage (NCBI taxonomy): Eukaryota > Viridiplantae > Streptophyta > Magnoliopsida > Solanales > Solanaceae > Capsicum > Capsicum baccatum. The sequence continues at coordinate 16,544,721 of CM061559.1, read as the reverse complement.
GGGTAAGGTCACATAATAGACATGGTCAACCTTAATCTTATATTATAACCCAATACGATCTCATCTACCCATTCTACTTTCTCACATCATACTTACTTACCCAAGCATACCTTTAGACTACCTTCAAATTTCACATACAATAATGAGTTTATACTTATAAATTATTGGTTAATCTAACAAATTTCATTCACAGCCTATAAGGAATTTTTGTACTCACCATAACTATCCACTCTGGGCTCTTTCCCTATTATAAATAAATAAAAAGAAAATAAAAGGCAAACACTTTCTCCACACACCCCTATACAAGCTACAAGTCTTGCCACAATATTATCCAACCACCATAAAGGAGAGAGAACCACCCTTAAATCAAAGGGTTATATAACTAAAACTACTTATTTACGCAATAGGAACCCTTGCTCAGGTTGCTAACCTAATGACTTCATGTCACCAACTTTTGGACCATCTCACTACCATTAGGTCATGACACTTTAACATATACTACTACTCAAGGGGAAATATAGTTCAAACATTTTGCTACACAGCATTCCCTGCAACAAGAATTTTTGAAAGGGACTGGATACACAATTAAAACTTCAGGATGGAAAGTATGATTTCATCAAAATCAAAGTTTACACAAGAATTAATGCACCTGGAACCACGAAAGGACTCCTCTCAAGTCTTTGCATAATTTATATCTTTTATAACTCAATCAGAAAGGACCATACCATTTAGATTCTAAGCTTTTGCACTTGAATCACCTCAATAATGAGACATATTTAAGAATATCAAAGTAAGTAAAGAATAAGGATAATTTTACTTCCGTATGGGCGACACCATAGAATGAACTAGAATATGAAAGATGAACATTCTGACTCCAAAGCACGAACTAGAACATGAAGAAAGAGAGACATTCCTAAATACCTTATAGCCTCATGCTTATAAGTTTGGCATGCTACACACCCATAAAAAAGAATCTAACCGATGCTATTTTGCAGACACCCTAGGCCCATGAACCAAGCTCTGATACAAAGTTTGTCACGACCCAAGCCGAGTCCTTGGCCGTGATGAGTATCCCAAACCATGGAGGCCTGGGTTCCCATCTATATCTGGTAATCCTGCGCAATACTCAAATAAGGAATAAAAGATACGAATTATATTAAGCAGAATCATGGTCATAAATCTAAAAGTCTATTTTGACAATACAAAAATAAATTCTTCAATATCTAAACAACATCTTACTCAGTCTACAAAATCTCTACTACATAAAATATCTAAAACTTGTCTGAATCTAAGACAAGGGATTAGTGGACGTAAACCAAAGTAAAATAACATATGACTGAAATTGAATAGGCCTTCCAAAACAAAGAAGGTGCACCAACTGAACACTTTACTTCTTTCTGAAATAAATTTATGGCTTAGCAGGACCTCTAGACTAAGCCTCAGGCCCTGAAAGATAGGAGGTCAATACAATTGTACTGGTATGCAGAGATATCCAAAATAATGTACTTTTATATAAAAAAATAACTGAGAGAAATGAAACATCAAGCATGATATAGTTTAAAACACATAGGCAATTCTTTGATAATTATAAAACCTTTCTGTCAATGCAGTTTCTGATCCTTATATTACTTACGAGCTAGGTGGCACTCCTTAAAAGTCTTCGACCCCATGGGCTGTATGAAGTCCGCCATTAACTTGACGGGAAAGCCCCCAACCTATGTTTGCTACAAGGGTTGGAGTTTCTATTCTGATATGCCACAGGACACTAAGCCAGCGTATCTGCAAAACACGATTTCAGAAATGAATTTTATTAACTCATTCCTTCTTTGGGTATCCACGTAACATCTCTTTGTGCCCATTTTTAACCTTTTATAGCATGAATCATTCTAGTTTCAAAATTTGAAAATCTGATTTAAAATATGCATTATGTTCTGTTGTGAATTACCTTGTCATTATCTGTATTGCTGTCTTCACACCAAGACTTGGAAGTCATGTTTCTGAGTCATAATGTATTATGCATAGTCTTTCATTAGAACACAATTCATACCCCCCAAGAATGTAAATTGTATAAGAGATTTCATGTTCCAAAAACATTTGTCTAAATTATGCAAAGATTCCTATCTTTTCAATAAACATGTGGTGGTCATGTAATCTTTGACAAACCATACAATTCTTTTATTATATATATATATATATATATATATATATATATATTCAAAATTTATCAACACAAACAACACTCTCTTTTGAATTCAAAACCATAATAAATTCATAACACCAATCAAGACCTTTCGTATCATGCTTTTCAAGATGCATTCGAAATAACATATATCATATGAAAAGGGGGAAACATCATAACAAGAGAAGAATTTTATATGATTCATGCTCTCAATTCAAATATCAACTTTAAACACATACATAGATATATATAAGATTTTAAATCAATTTGGGTAAGGCCTAAAGACCATAACATAATATTACTAAAGAATTCATAATGCAAATATCAATGTAAATTCCAAAACCCCTTTTTAGACTTCATAATTTCTCAATGCAAAAAGTTTTTGAAATAGTTTCTTGTGCCCAAGTAGTTTTTGAAAACACCACGTACCTTAGTGGTGAAGAATTTATAAAGAAAATTCAAAAAGATTGGTCCTTTAAGCGTGATTATCCAAACCGTAGTTGATTTCTCCTTTTGTGTTCTTAGATGATGAACTTATGATTTAAGAGAGTTAAAACGTTAATAAGGACCCTAATTTCGTCTATAGATATTTAGGGATGATTTTGGAATGTAAAAAGACTTGTTTGCCCTTGAAATAACTCAAAAAGGAGCTCTCACACTGTAAAACATAAGGTTTGTGGTGCAAACCCCATAGCAAACCTTAAGGTTTGTATCTCACAACCTATGGCAAACATTCAAGTGTGCGACGCCTAAGCCAAAAGTGGAGCAGTATGTTGACCAAAGTTCAAGAGTAGTGACGCATAGGCTCAGTTAAGCTAGTGTAGTAAAAAATGTCATACATGATCTTCATCTCCCACTTTCAAATTACATATTATGTACTTGCATTCTCAAAGATTGATATGATGAAGGCATTTCATTTTGCTATCCAAACACTGTGTCATCTTTCATTTACCCCATTTGAGCTTTAGTTCTATTTTCTTTCATACCCCACTTTTTGAAAGAAGAAAATGTGTTAAAAAAAGAGTGTCAAGAAAAATAGAGTAAAAGAAAATCTCAAAGTGAAAAGAGTCAATAAAAAGAGAAATCAGAATCAACAAAAAGAACGAATAGTTGGAACTACGTGTGACCTGATTATCCTTTTTCGAGAGTGAGATACGTAGGTTGCCCTACTTTGGGCTTGGTCAAACCAAATGAACTATTTAGAATTTCCCAATCAAAAAACACTGGGGCATTAGTTAATCTTCATTGTTTGAGTCGATTCCAAAGGTTGTAAGTCCCACCCAACTTCAAGTGTCGTTTTGTCCTCATGCCATCTTTTTCTTCTAACTCTATACAAAAGCCAAGTTACAACCAAAGAAAGACCTTCAGATCAATCTTTGAGAATGTTAAGGCTAAGAATGAAATGGATATGATGAAAAATTGTGGGCACTACTTGTCTTCCTCAGCATAAGAAAATCAGGAGAGAAATAAAAATGAGAGTCTTATTGGTGAAAACCCTAATGGAAACCATAAGGTGACAGTAAGTTGAGAGAAATAAAAATGAGAGTCTTATTGGTGAACACCCTCATGGGCACCATAAGGCGACAGTGAGCTGAGAGAAAAATGAGAGAGGCTTGTTGCCAAAAATCCTTCAAGGTATCACTAGCCGAATGAGTTCTTAATTGTAATTCAGGAAACAACTCAATTTCAAGGCCAAAATGACAATTGCACAAAGTAACTTGTTATCAACTTCTTCAATTGCACAAAGTAAGACAAAAGGACAACACATAAAAGAGACATAATTGTAAGCCAAAATGAGGAATGCAGAAAGTTTTTTCAATAGACAAGTCTGGGAACTCATGAAATACCAAGGTTTAAAGGGCTTTATCTGAGAAATATGTAAAAGCATAGATACTGTGTTTATTTTAGAGTCAGTCTTAATAATCTGAGTTTGGATCAATGAAGCAGCATGTCAATGACATATACTAATGGTTGGAAGCAAGGTTAAATGTGATGAGGGTAAGAGAGTTCGCCGCAAAAGCTAAAGCCACAAACCAACCACCCTGTTTTAAACTCACAAGTTTTCTTTGATGAAATAGGAAACATATTACCTTCAAAGCAAGGACTTCAGAGCATAAATATCAAGGGCTACAATGCCTCATTTTACAAATTCAGGAAGCAATGTTGTTTCACAGGTTTGATAATAAAATCATGGTATAAATTCATCATCCTATATCTCTTGGCTACACACTCTCTTGTCCAGGGATTGCAATTTTCATTTAATAGGGAATACACTTCTTAAATTGAACCTTCACTTATAGAAGACCTTCCTTCTATTCGATTCATTCCCCTTCACACCTACAAGACATACCTTCTAGTTAAGTTATTCCCCTTCACTTCTAGAAGATGTACCTTCTAGTCGAGTCATTCCCCTTGACTCCCAAAAGATGTACCTTTTGGTCTAGTTATTCCCCCAATTCCAATAAGACATACGTTTTATTCAAGTCATTCCTTTTGATTCCTATGACATACGTTTTAGTTGAGTCATTCCCCTTGATTACTATAAGACATACATTTTAGTTGAGTTATTTCCCTTGATTCCTATAAGACGTATTGTAACATCCTCGTATTTTTGAGCTAGAAATTAGAATGTTATTCCTACATGTGTAAACTATAATAGAAATGATTTCCAAGTGATCATAAGTTTCATGATTGTTATATTCATCTTGAAGTGCTTTCGAGGTAAAAAACTGTAATACCCTGTACTTTACATAGTTCAGTTCAACTCCTAGTGCTTGCACAAGAGGCTAAAAACTTTAAAATTTATCTATGTATGGAGGACTTAACCATTTTTAAGACCTTCTACATTTGTGGAATTTAATTTGACCTTCTGGACTCCTAGACAATGGTTCTTGAGTGTATTGATGATCATGGGAGTTAGGAATAGCATCTCAAAAGAGATTTCTGTTTTTTAGACTAGGTTTGGATTGTTTTAGGGTTGGGATTATAGTATCTCACTACAATTCCATCGTTTCATGGTGAGTATAGTGCCAATAGTCCCAACATGTCATGATGGAGTGTTAAAAGGCAATTGTCAATTTATAATGACTCACCAAAATTCCATCGCGTCGCGGTGAGTATAGCGACGGGGGGATCACTGCGTCGCGGTAAAGGTGTATTTTTCATGTTATTAATCCATAATTTGAATGCATATGTCATGAAATTTATCCTAAGTGTGTGAAGTGCTTATTAGGTCAAGAGTGTTCATAGAAATCACTTAGAGCTAAGCTGAGCTAAAATCCTTTAATTCATCCAATGTTTCGTGTTCAATTCCACAAGGGTTAACTTTGAAAGTGTATAAATTTTGATGTATGTATAATTTTTCACCTGTATACCCACCAAATTATAGATAATTGAATTACCTTTACAACGATACAAATTTTGCCAAAATACAAAACTCGAGTAAAAAAGTTATGACATTTTTCGTATGAGGCAGTAAGTCACCGTGATTACACCATGTCACGGTGGCCCTTCAAACAACAAGATGGGACACAAATTTTTTTCATAAATTATCGAGGGGCAATGGGTTCTTTTCCCACTTCAACCCAAAGAACAAACCCTAGTCAATTTCCTCAAGAATCATTTATTTCATCTTCTTCTCTTTAACAAAAAGATCAAGAATTCCAAGATACGGATCAAGATTCGGGTTCCCATCTTTCAAATTTTATAATCTAAGGTATGTGGGACTGCTCTAAAAACCTTGGGCATAAATTTAAATATTTTCTCAAGATTAAAGATTCCCGATTATGATTCATAATGATGTATTTAATATGATTTTCAAAAAGTATGCATCATGGGACTGTTTTGATGAAAACAATTGTTGTCTTGAATCACTTTTCATGGAAATTGAAATATAACTATATGTATATATGATTTTGTGTATTTTTAAGATTGATTTAGAGCATGAGTATAAATTCCCTACCTTGTTGCAAATTCAAGTTTACATTTTCCTTTGTTAATGAAGTTCCTTCCTTAAGATTTGAAAGTGATCTTCTCAATATCATGGTGTTTGACATGGTTTATAGATGATGAGAGGGAGTTTCTCGTTATCACAACATTCTTGTTTTCAAGGGAAAGAATTGCATGTAATTGAATAAATTGACATGACCACCAAATGTTTCCAATCTTGCAAAGAGAGGTTAACTGCCTAAGTGTTCTTGAGATTTCAAATAAATGACTTTATTGTGATGTTATGAATCTTGTGTGGTCATATGCATATTTTGAATATGATGGTCCGTGAATTGGATATGATATTGACTTGCAAGTTAGTGTAAGACGATACTCGGTGATTAAATGCCCTAACAAGATAAGTATTGAATGTTTTGAAAGTATGAAGCATGTTTGTTTTTAATAACTAAAAGATAGGATTAAGAGAGCTAGTAAGTTACCCAAAGAAGGTACGAGTTAAAAGACTATGCTAGAAATCGTGATTTTCTGACATGGGTTTATGGTACTATGCTTGCGATCTTGTGTACCTTGATTCATGTCATCCCAAATTGGGACTATGGTTATGAGCCCCGATTTATGATCTTATGCACTACCATGATATATTGATTTAATTGGGGATTTTGGCACCCTACTGTGTGATCTTGCATGTCCCCCTTATAGATACTCCAATCCTTCTGGCAAACTTGGATTGGGGGCTTGGCCTCCGATTTAAGGGCAGATTCCACATAGCCCATAGAATTATAGATTTTTTGGGTGTACCAACTAGCTCAGAAGAATAAAAAATAGTGAGTTAAGGTTTTCAAGAACTTTGCTGAGGGCGAGTCATTCTCCTTGATTCCTATTGGGCGTACCTTTTAGCTGAGCCATTCCTATTAATTTCTATAATATGTATCTTTTCAGTTGACTTATTCCCCTTGATTCCTCTAAGACATACATTTTAGTCGAGCCATTAACCTTGATTCCTATAAGACGTACGTTCTAGTTGAGTCATTCCCCTTGATTCTTATAATATGTACCTTCTAGTCGAGTCATACAACTTGATTCTGATAGGACGTACCTTTTAGTTGAGCCATTCCCCTTGATTCCTATAATACGTACCTCCTAGTCGAGTCATTCATCTTGTTTCCTATAATCCGCACATTCTAGTCGAGCCATTCCCCTTGATTCCTTTAATATGTACCTTCTAGTCGAGTTATTCAACTTGATACTTATAAGACATAACATTTAGTCGATTCATTCCCCTTGATTCCTATAAAACGTACCTCCTATCGATTCATTCCCCTTGATTCCTATAAGATGTACCTTTTAGTCGAGTCACTCCCCTTATTCCTAGAAGATTTACCTTTCAGTTGAGTCATTCCCCTTGATTCCTATAATACGTACCTTTTAGCCAAGTCATTTCCAATGATTCCTATAAGACATACCTTTGAGTCGAGTCATTCCCCTTGATTCCTATAAGATGTACATTTTAGTTAAGTCATTCCCCTTGATTCCTATAAGACATACCTTTTAGTCGAGTCATTCCCCTTGATTCCTATAAGACGTACCTTTTAGTTGAGTCATTCCCCTTAATTCCTTAAAGATATACCTCTTGGTTGAGTTAGTCCACTTGATTCCTAGAAGATCTACATACTATTCGAGTCAGTCCCCTTGATTCCTAGAAGATGTATTTCTTGGTCGAGCCAATCTCCTTGATTACTAGAAGATGTACTTCCTAGTCGAATCATTTCCCTTTGATTCCTAGAAGACGTACCTCCTAGTCAAATTATTCTCATTGATTCCTATAAGACGGACCTTTTAGTCGAGTCATTCCCCTTGGTTCCTATAAGACATACCTTTTAGTTGAGTCATTCCCCTTGATTCCTATAAGACATACCTTTAAGTCGAGTCATTCCCCTTGATTCCTATAAGACGTACCTTTTAGTCTAGTCATTATCCTTGATTCCTATAAGACTTACCTTTTAGTCGAGTCATTTTTCTTGATTCCTATAAGACGTACCTTTTAGTCAAGTCATTCTCCTCGATGCCTAGAAGATATACTTCCTGGCCGAGTCAGTCCTCTTGGCTCCTAGAAGGTGTACTTTCTAATCGAATCATTCCAAGTAACCCATAGAATATGCATATCCTTGTTTGGGTTTTTCAAGTAGTTATGATGTGACTTTCATAAAAGTCTTTTGATGATAAGCTGGAGCAAAAATTTAATTTCTATTGTTCGCAACTTCACTTTTCCGGCAAATGGAATCTCTCTTTATAATAATATTTGTTTAGGATAATTTTCATTTTAGTTTTGATGTGATTTTAGGAGCCCGTTTGAGCAATAAGTGAAGCAATTGAAAACCAAATGACAAGTTGAAGAAGTTGCAAGTCAGGAGCTCGCCTGGAGAACAGGGTGATGAAATAACAAGTCAGGAGCCCTCCTGAAGAACATGGTGATGAAATAACAAGTTAGAAGCTTTCCTAAAGAATAGGATGATAAAATTTATAGTCAAGCAAAAAAGTGAAGAAATTAAAATTCAACAGATTGAAAAATAGCAAGACAGGAACCCACTTGGAGAATAGGGTGAAGAAATGGAAAGCCAAGCAACAAGGTGAAGAAATCGCAAGTCAGGAGCCCGCTTGAAGAATAGGGTGATGAAACTCAAGTAAGAGTCCAAGGGAAGCTGTATATATAGGATTTTGTAATTTCATTTATATTTTTAACTTGTAATTTTCATTTTTGAAGTAATGAAAGAGCCATAGACCGGAACTTCGAAGGGACCTCACTCACTCTCCAACTCGGTTGTCTTTTTTCCTTATATTCCTTACTTCAAAAAAATGGTCAGGTCAAAGTTTTGTCTAGTTGTCTACTTTTTGGTGTGAAAAAACTTTGTGTTTACACCCAAAAAGGGGCATGATGTAGATATCTAATTTTGTCTCTCCCGAAGTTCAATTTTGTTCATTGTTAGCTCACCTTACCATGTAACCTTACCACATTTTGCACTTTCCCCACAAGAAAACAAATACAAGAAATCCTAACAAATTAAATCCCCAATCCCAAATATTCCCATACCCTGACAAATTTTTACACCTCATCCTAACAGCCTAGGCTACCCCACCCCACACCCCCTACCCACGTAGTCCCCACCCCCTCACAACCTTATTTTTTTTTTTCATCATCTTTTCCTTTAACAGATATAACACACCAAAACATTCACACAAAATAGAGAGCATCACATATACATAGATACTCCAGATGTTTTCTTTCTCCACAATAAAAAGACACGGATCACACACATACACAAAAGGGAGTTTTTACATTAATATAGGAGACGACACTCTCTGGAAGGAGAAAGCATAAACACATACATATAGCCATATACATTGAAAGAAGGGGAAATTGAATCATCTTCTCAATTTTATCAAATACATGCACACACATGGAACACTCACTAGTGAGAGGGAAAGATCAAGAGAGAGGGAGAAAGGGGTGAAGAGTCAAATTAGAGGAGAGCTGAGAGAGGGAAGAGATCAAAAATTAAGAGATTCGTCGCCGTTGGTCATCAACTGATGAAGTTCTCCGACATTTTTGGTTTTGTTAGGGCTATTTTTATCTTTTCTCACTCCAAAAACCATTCACAAAAATTTAATTACACTCTAAATGTTATTAGTCAATCATTACAAGTTATACAACATCAAAATTCTCTCTTTACTCTTAAATACAAGATCAAACTAGGGTTTCGTCCAAGAATAAGAAATAAAGAAAAATTAATCCTTAAGTCCAAGATTTCCAAGGAAAAAATCAAGATGCGAGTTCTACACTTCAAACTAAGTAATCTAAGGAACGTAGGATTTTCCCAAACTACATGGGCATGGTGAAATTGTTTTGATAATGTTTAAATGTTTAGAAATTATCAATTTGCAATGCATTTTGAATTTACATTTACGATTGTGTATTCTGAAATCCTTTTTATGATGAAGTTTTGGTCTTGAGGCCTTCCCCTAAACTAGATTTTTACTCGTATATAAGTACGTATGCATTTTTGAGTTCTAATGTTGAATTGAGAGTACAAACAATTAAAATCTCTCTCTTGTTGTAAATCCTCTTGCTTCATATGTTTTGAATTATTCTATTGCATATTGAGAAACATGATTCAAATGTCTTTACTATTATGTAAGCCTTGATTTTTGATATGAACTAAAGAGAGGGTGGTTCTTGTTAATATAAATAAAAGTGGTGATTCAAAGAAATTGTGTGGTTTGTTATAAAGTACTTGACCACCAAATGTTTGTTGAAATGTTGAAAAGAGAGAATCCCTACATAGTTTGAAATATGTTTTGAAAATAAGAACTCTCTTGCATTGTTAAATTTTTTTGGTGTTCAACCTAATCGATTGGATTGAAGGAACTAATGTATGTTATTATATATCTTATACATACGATTTTCAAGTCATGGTATTACAATAGAAAATCAGATAAGGACATGATAAACTCATAACATTATACATATGTCATCTCAGATTTTCAAAATTTGAATTCTAAAAGATGCATGTTCTCTAAGATAGTTAGATGGTTACCCGAAGTAGGCATGAGTCATATGATTCATTGCCTGAAATCATGTTTTTCTGATACGGGTTTATTATTTCCCCAAAGAAGGATTATATGTTGTCCTAGTGACCTATGGCATATCAGAGTCAAATATTCTAACCCTTGCAGCAAACATAGGTTTGGGGCTTGGGTGCCATGTTAAGGGCAGATCCCATATAACCCATGGGGTACTTTCATATATGTAGGGTGTACCAGCTAGCTCAGAAGTAAGATAATGAGTGAGTCGTGGTTTCCAAAATATGATTCAATGTCTTTAAAGTATGCCCATGTGTTTTCATGTATTATACATAAAAGGTTTTATGAATTTCTCTCAATTATGTTAAATATACAAATGTATTATTTTTGATTGCTCTGCATACCAGTACATCTATATTGACCCCCTATATTTTAGGACCTGAGACATAGTCCCAGGGTCCAGTTAAGAAGAAGATTGGGTTACCCAAAGTTTGCAGTTGGTGATCCTCTCTTATTTCTGAAGGCATTGTTGATTTGACGTTGATATTTTTATTTTGATTTATGATCCAACTGGGGGCCTTGTCCCAGTATTTTGATTGTAGTGTTTTTGAGTTGTTAGAAGTTCCTGAACTAATCCTTTTTGTCAGACTTGTGGACAGAACCATCAGAGTATGTGCAGGGATGACAGTGATGTTCATTTTGGATGTGGCAAGACAGTCCATAGAGTTAGAGATTGTCCCATTCAGGCTTCTAGAGTCAGTGTAACCATCCTACAGCTCATTCCAGATGCTCAAATCAGCAGGGTGCCTCATCTAGTGGCACAAGTGGAAAATTCCCAAATAAACTCTCCGAACAGTATTGATGTCATATCTCAAATCCTATAGGGGCAGACTGGAACTAGTAACCGAGGAGGCCCGGGAGAACCAACTCATAACCTTATAATTCCCATGCATACCTTTATGACAACTCAAAATTCGGACAGCATCATGTCGCATATAAAAGGAAATAATCACCTGTATAAGCTCGAAAACACATATATATATACATTCAATACTTGGCTGTTAGAGCTATCACGTCTATTAACAAAACACCACCTTGACTGTACATTAGGTATACAAAGCCTCTACACAATACACAGAGTTTAACTAAGGTTGGGATACACCGCGCCATAGGATATGACACAGAAAGCCCCGAAGCAAACTGGAGCTCACCAAAAGCAGTAGGATATCCTGGCTCCTACTTGTGCGGTGTATGAGCTGAGGTACCTGTGACTAAAACATAAAATCTAGGTCCCCCTTGGGGGACGTTAGTACAAAATATATACTGAGTATGTAAAGCTGTAGATAATCACATATGATATAGGATCTCAATAGAAATCAGAAACAACTGAATAAATTGTAAAAGGAGGGGACCACACTTACTAGAACTTGTGATGACCTATACATAGAATTTATTCAATCACTTTACCTTCGTTCTTATCATCTTTGTAATCATTACTGTACTGTACTGTGACCATTAGGCTGCATCTAGTACATATCAACTGGGATCGACCCATGATAGGCTTATGCCTCAAGGATACCACCCATAAACACATAAATAAGGATCGACCCATGATAGACTTATTCCTCTGGGATACCACCTGATAAGAGAGACCTTCCATCACTTAGATGAATTAGTCTTTGAGATTGTTATTTTTGTCGCCACCACATTTTTGATACTTTGAAACAATGATACATCAATAAGATACATATAAATATACCATCAATGCAATAACAATGAAGTAAGAACTCATTGGCACATCAACAAAGTATTGTAGAGTCATCAATGCCATAACAATGAAGTATGAACTTATTGATATATCAATGAAACTTTTTGGAGTCATTAATAGAACATGGATCTTGTTTGAGTAACTGGATACCATCTGACATTCATTAGTGCAATAAACATGTAAGATTTGGAAAACAAGTAAGTATTGGAATGTCTTGACATCTTGTAGGGTGGAAACAAGTTCATTGGCAACGTAGGACATCATACAAAACCATTATGGATCACATGTTATTGAATAACTTTGGGAACTTTCTTAATAGAACAATTGTTCACTTTCATTCCAAAGATATGGTATAGAGTATGCTTTACATACCTGACTGTCAACCTTCAATACTAGTCCCAAATGGACTTCCCGTCTTTTCGGATTACTTATCTACAATGAACATATATAGCAATCTAGTTTTTGCAACCAAATGTCACAATTCAATTATTTGAATTCACTAAACTAGTGGTTAAGTATTAAGCCTTAATTACACCATAAAGGGTGTCACGTTAACCCTCTTATTCTCCAATTACATTTACATGCCATGCATATTCATACAACATCCTCCAATATCAAGTTTGGATTCATTTATCCTTCCAACCAATCCATTAAACCAAATTGAGCCATAGACATAAATAATCATCAATTCGATAGTATATCACTATTATCAACCTTCCATAACTCAATTACCATATCCACCTTCCGCAATTCAATACAACCAAAACATGCAAAATAGTCCATAACCTTATTTCCATCACCTTCCAATAACAACCAATACATATCATCCTCTATCACACATATACATATGGAAAAGAACAAAGGCAAACAATATTCATACCTTAGAATGCAACACTTGACTATGCAATCCTGTTTGCACAAATAATAGGTGTCGTTTGAAGCTCTCGAGATGACTAACGCAGTTATCGGATTACTTTAGAATTTAAACGGTTGAATCTAAAGTAATTTAAAGGTAAAATTTGGCTAGGGTTTGTTCTTTATCAATTATTAATGATGAAAATGAGTTTTTGAACTCATATACATGTCATAGGAAATGACCAAAATGCCTTTAAAATTTAAGTAATGTCAATTTTGTCCTTTGGTGAACTGTTTTGATAAGCTAAAGTAGATCGACCATAACTCTTTGCTCCAATATCAGATGTGGGTGAAATTGGTATCGTTGGAAGGATAATTCAAAGGGATTTCATTTTATATAAAGTAGGCCACCCAGTTCGTCCAGTTTATATAAAGGATAATCTATTTTGGCAGGCTGAAGTAAAATGAGTATAACTCCTTACTCAGATGTTGGATTTGGATGAAAAAAATTGCATTGGAAAGAAGACTCAAAGATATTTCTTTTCATAGGTAGCAGCTCTCTCAGTTCATTAAATTATGGGAGTTATGATCATTCGAAGTTGACCCAAAAATTCGGCTAGCCTCAATAGTTTATGTGCAGGAAATTTTCCTGCACATTCACTATTTCCCAAATATCACGGCCACCATTTTATAGTTTTGAACGTGCTCGATCATATCCTAAACCTATCCATTTTTGGAAATATTTATATCGGTGTAAATATTATTCAATAACCTTTGCATGGAACCATCGACGAGAAAATTCTGGTATAAATAAAATAAAAAAATTAATTCCATATAAATAAGACCAATACACGTACTTGAATACGCCAATACACGTACTTGAATACGGGGTGTTACATCCTTCCCCACTTTAGGACATTCGTCCTCGAATATTAGCGTAGTTATTCAATCGAAATAAGTTCAAGTACATAATTAATATTTACATCATCACATAAATGCTATGCATACATACAAAAAAACTTACTTGTTAATGTTCTAACTCCGTTTCTTAAAATTCCTCTTCATCTTTGAAGAAATGAGGGTACTTAGATTTCATTTCTTCCTCAGCTTCCCATGTAATCTCTTCCCTTTGATGATTTCTCCAACGTACTTTCACAGATGCTATCTCTTTATTTCTCATCTTCTTAACTTGGCGATCTAGAATAGCAATAGGCACTTCCTTTTAGGTAAGCTCTTCTGCAACTTGCACATCCTCAGTAGAAGTGATACGTGATAGATCTCTAATGCACTTTCAAAGCATTGACACATGAAATACCGGATGTAATGATGAGATCTTTTGGGGTAGCTCTAATTCATATGCAACTTGTCCAAACCTTCGAGTGATTTTATAGGGGCCTATATAACGTGGACTCAACTTCCCTTTCTTTCCAAATATCATTACCCCTTTCATTGGTGATACCTTCAAAAATACCCAATCACCTATAGAAAACTCTAGCCCTCTCCTTCTACTATCCGCATATGACTTGTATCGACTTTGGGCTATTTTCAGTCATTGCTGAATTATTTTAACCTTCTCTATGTCTTGATAAATAAGATCCGGTCCGAACAAAAGAGTTTCACCCACTACGAACCATCCTATTGGTGATCTACACTTCCTTCCATATAAAGCTTCATATGGTGCCATTTTGATACTTGAATGATAGCTATTATTGTAGGCAAACTCAATAAGAGGTAGATGATCATCCTAGTTGCCCTTAAAATCTATTACACAAGCTCGTAGCATATCTTCATGTGTTTAGATGGTACGTACTTTTTGAGGGTGAAAAGCCGTACTCAACTTTACTTGTTTTCCCAAACACCTCTGAAAAGACTTCCAAAAGTTTGCGGTAAATTGGGTTCCCCAATCTGATATAATAGAGATTGGCACTCCATGCAATCAGACTATCACTTTAATGTACAGCTTTGTATACTCTTCAACTGTGTAAGTTGTTCTAACTTGTAGGAAATGTGTGGATTTGGTAAGCCTATCAATAATCATCCATATAGAATCAAATTTTCGGGATGTATGAGGCAAACCAATAATGAAATCCATGTTGATCATGTCCTACTTCCAGCTTGGAAGATCAATGCATTGCATATAGCCTCCGAGTTTTTGGTGCTCAACTTTAACTCTTTGACAATTTGGACATTCAGCTACAAATTCTACAATGCTCTTCTTCATGTCATTCCACTAATATATATCTTTCAAATCTTGATACATTTTGGTTGATCCTGGATGAATGGAATACCTTGAACAATGTGACTCTATTATAATCTTCTTTCTTAGCCCTTCTACATCCGACACGCATAATCGGTTTTGGCACTTAAGTACTCCCTCTCGCGTAAGCTCAAATGCGTTGGTCGCACCACTCTAAACATTCTCCTTAAGCTGCAATAAAATAGGATCTGCATATTGCTTCTCTTTCACTTCAGCTACTAATGAAGATTCCGCAGCATTATGTACGATAAGCTCTTTTTTTAGATTTTCAAGAAGGCGAACTCCCAAACTAGCTAACTGGTGAAGATCTTTAATCATCCCTTGCCTTTCTATAGGCACCATCATAGCCTTACAACTTAACGCATCAGCTACCACATTTGCTTTCCCTGGATGGTACAAGATATCAACATCGTAGTCCTTTAATAGTTCAAGCCATCTCTGCTTCCTTAAATTTAGATCCTTCTGGTTAAAAATATATTGCAAGCTCTTATGGTCAGTATATATATCAACATGAACCCCATATAAGTAGTGGTGCCATATCTTTAAAGAAAAAATAACTGCTTCCAGCTCAATTTCGTGTGTAGAATAATTTTTCTAATGTGGCCGCAATTGTCTAGAAGCATTTACTATTACCTTACCATACTGCATCAATACATATCCTAAACTAATTCTGGAAGCATCACAATACACTGTATACTCTTCGGTGCCTTTTGGAAGTACCAACATGGGTGTAGAAATCAACTTGTTTTTTAAATCTTGAAAACTCTTCTCACAGGCATCATTCCATTGGAATTTGGATGCTTTATGGGTTAGCTTGGTTAAGGGTGCTGAAATGGAAGAAAAGCCTTCAACAAACCTTCTATAATGACCAGCCAACACGAGAAAACTACAAATCTTCGTAGGCGCTGTGGGCCTTGGCCAGTTCTTCATAACTTCTATCTTTTGAGACTCAACCTTTATCCCTTCACTAGATACAATATGACCCAAAAATGCCATCGAATTTAACCAAAACTCAAATTTAGAGAACTTTGGATAAAGCTTACAATCACGAAGATTCTGCAATGTCTGTCGTAAGTGATTGGCATGGTCCTCTTCTGATCTAGAATAAAATAGAATATCATCTATAAAAACTATCACAAATACATTCAAGAATGACTTAAACACCCTATTCATCAAATCAATAAAAGTTGAGGGTGTATTTGTTATCCCAAATGACATAACTAGAAACTCATAATTACCATACCGCGTTTGGAAAGCATTCTTGGGTATATCCTTCTCTTTGACCCTCACTTGGTGGTAATCTGACCTCAACTCAATCTTAGAAAAGCACTTGACGCCCTGTAACTGATCAAATAAATCATAAATTCTTGGGAGAGGATATTTATTCTTAATAGTCACCTTATTCAATTGCCGATAATCAATACACATCCTCAGCGAGCCATCCTTTTTGCGCACAAATAACACCGGTTCTCCCCAGGGGGACATACTAGGCCTTATGAATCCCTTTTCTAGCAAATCTTTTAATTGCTCTTTCAATTCTCGTAATTCTATTGGGGCCATTCTTTACGGAGGAATGGAGATTGGTTGGGTTCCTGGTATTACATCAATACCAAACTCTACTTCTCGTTCAGGAGGCAAACCTGGAAGATCTTTAGGAAATACATCAGAAAATTCATTTACCACCGTAACAGCATAAAGAGTTGGTGGCTCCACTTCTGTATCCCTTACTCTAACTAAATGATATATGTATCCCCCGGAAATCATTCTTCTTGCCTTAAAATAAGTAATAAATCTACCTCTTGGTACGCCTATTTCACCTTTCCTTTCAAAGACTGATTCATTTGGAAAATGGAAATATACCTTTTTCGTGCAGCAATCAATTGTGGCATAACAAGATGCCAACAAGTACATACCCAATATAACATCAAAATCTACCATTTCTAGCTTCACAAGATCATCCATCGTATCACGGCCACAAATAGTTACTATGCAGTTTTGGTAACCCCTTCTAGCTATGATAGATTCCCCAACCGGTGTGGACACTTCAAATGGCTTAACTAACAGTTCGGGTATTCTTTGGAACTTTCCAGCAACTAATGGAATAACATAATATAATTTAGAACTGGGATTATTTAAGGCATATACATCGAATCAAAATATAGACAACGTACCCGTAACCACATCTAGGGAAGCCTCTAAATTCCGTCGATCTGCTAGAGCATACGTACGATTTTGAGGCCCACTAGAACTCGTGGATCCTATATCACCTCTAACATGACCCATTGGTTGTGCACCCCTTCCCAAATAAGGCATCGATGATGATGATGTAGCAAATAACCCCGTA
Source organism: Capsicum baccatum var. pendulum (assembly GCA_030864225.1). Taxonomy (NCBI): domain Eukaryota; kingdom Viridiplantae; phylum Streptophyta; class Magnoliopsida; order Solanales; family Solanaceae; genus Capsicum; species Capsicum baccatum. The sequence continues at coordinate 16,526,792 of CM061559.1, read as the reverse complement.
GGTCGTGCCATATCCCCTATGCCCCTTCGTGGACATTCTCTCATTATATATCCCGACATACTACACCAAAAGCAAACATTGGTCCCCACCCGACATGTGCCCAAATGATACCTTCCATATTTATTGCATGGCTCTTGATAAGGTCTCTATTGGCTCATATTCCTTTCCCATTGGTACCCCACTATCTAGGATCTCTGACTCGCACTTCTGTGCCCAAATTGATTTCTTATGGACCCTTGGAACTGTTGTGGGGCACTAGCTGCAGAATAAGAAGGTAATGGCCTAGGTGTTCTAGCAGAAAATTGTGGTCTGAACCCTTCTTGGGATGCCATAAATTTCCTTATAGATCTATCCCTCTTGGAATATCCTCTTTCTAATTCACGTGTTCTTCTTCTCTGCCTCTGATCTTCCATTTTCTCTGCAAAATCTTGGATCCTCGCTATGTCCATATCTTTGTTCAAAGTGGTTAAAGTACAATCTCCAACCATATATGGATCCTGCCTGTCCACATATTGATGAACTCTGTCATCCATAGTAGCTACAACATTACGATCATATCTTGACAAAGAATTAAATCGGAGACTGTACTCCCTCACGCTCATATTCCCCTGATGAAGATTTAAAAACTGATCTGCACGGGCCTGATGAATCTCGAATGGAAGATAATAATCTAGAAATGCCTCTTTGAACTCTTTCCAAGTAGTTGGGGGAGCATCAACACCCCTATATCATTTCCAGTCCTCGTACTAATATATAGCCTCCCCTTTGAATCTATACACCGTTAACTCCACTGTCCCTCTACCTGTTACATGCATAACATCTAAGGCCCTTTGAATTTGATTAATAAAGTCCTGTGGGTCCTCGTTAAGATCTAATCCAATAAAAGTGGGAGGATCCATCTTAAGAAAATCCATTGTTCGAATGTTTGCTGCCTTATATGTACCACTAGGACCCGTGGTAGGAATGACTTATCCTTGAGCTTGCCCAGCAACTTTACGAGTCAAAAGTTGTACTACATTTCTAAGATCTTGATCAGCAGCATTAATAGGTAGCTCTGGAGATATAGTTCACCTCCCCTTTATTTCTTCCTGAATGGACGAAGTTTTTGATGGATGCAAAATTGGAGCCTTACTTTGATTAGCTGGTATAGTGGGTGACTTACTAGTCCCCTCTCCGGCAGCCACATCTACTTTCTTATCGGTATTCTTGCTTCTGGTAACTGGTATCATTACTATAATAAGAGAAACAAATGGATTCAGTGGTCAACTATGACTGCATATACAATATAGGCTCTATCGCACCATCTAAGACATAAAAAAAAGAAACAATTCCTAAATGTCCATTGCCTCCTTTTATAGATGCGGTGCATGTTACACCGATAAACAAGACTCTACGTAGACAAGGATTTGTAGACTCACTAGGACAAAATATCTGATACCACATTTGTCACGCCTCAAATCCTATTGGGGCGGACTGGCACCCATAACCGATGAGTCCCAGGAGAACTAGCTCATAACCTTATACTTCCTATGCATACCTCTGTGGCAACCCAAAATTCGGAAAGCATCATTTCATATATAAAAGGAAATAATCACCTGTATAAGCTCGAGAACATATATATATATATATATATACAATACTTGGCCGTTGGACCCATCACGTCTATTAATAAAACACCACCTTGACTATTCATTAGGTCTACCAAGCCTCTAGACAATACACAGAGTTTAACTAAGGTCGGGACACACCCTGCCATATAACTAACTTATATAGAATACCAAAAGTGACTGGATATGACACTGAAAGACAAGAAGAAAACTGGAGCTCATGAAAAACAGTTGGATAACCTGGCTCCTACGTGTGCAGTGTATGAGCTGAGGTACCTGTGCCTGCAGCATGAAATGCAGGTCCCCCATTGTGAACGTTAGTACAAAATATGTACTGAGTATGTAAAGCTGTAGATAATCAGAAACAAGTGAATAAATCATAATAGGAGTGGACCACACTAGCTAGAACTTGCGACAACTTGTACATTGTATTTATTCAATCACTTTACCTTCGTTCTTATCATCTTTGTAATCATTACTGTACTATACTGTGACCATTAGGCTGCCTCCAGTACATGTCAACTGGGATCATCCCATGATTGGCATATGCCCCTGGGATACCACCCATAAACACATAAATAGGTATTAACCTATTATAGGCTTATGCCCCAGGGATACCACATGATAAGAGAGAACTTCCATCACTTAGTTCAATTAACCTTTGAGATTGTTATTTTAGTCGCCACCGCATTTTGGATACTTTGAAAAAATGATACATTAATAAGAGACATATACATAGACCATAAATGCAATAACGATGAATTAAGAACTCATTGGCACATCAATGAAGTGTTTTGGAGTCATCAATGCCATAACAATGAAGTAGGAACTTATTGATATACCAATGAAACGTTTGGGAGTCATTAATAGCACATGGATCTTGTTTGAGTAACCGGATACTTTATGACATTCATTAGTGCAATAAACATGTAAGATTTGGAAAAAAAGTAAGTATTGGAATGTCTTGACATCTTGTAGGGTGGAAACAAGTTCATTGGCAACGTAGGACATCATACAAAACCATTATGGATCACATGTTATAGAATAACTTTGGAAACTTTCATAATAGAACAATTGTTCACTTTCATGCCAAAGATATGGTTTAGATTATGCTTTATATATATTACTGTCAACCTTCAATACTAGTCCCAAATGGACTTCCCGTCTTTTCGGATTACTTACCTACAATAAACATATATAGCAATCTAGTATTAGCAACCAAATGGCACAATTCAATTATTTGAATTCACCAAACTAGTGGTTAAGTAGTAAGCCTTAATTACACCATAAAGGGTGTCACTTTAACCTTGTTATACTCCAATTACATTCACATTCCATGCATATTTATACAATATCCTTCAATATAGAGTTTGGATTCATTTATCCTTCCAACCAATCCATTAAACTAAATTGAGCCATAGACATAAATAATCATCAATTCAATAGTATATCACCATATCCACCTTCTATAACTCAATTACCATATCCGTCTTCCATAATTCAATACAGCCAAACCATGAAAAATAGTCCATAACCCTGTTTCCATTACCTTTCAACAACAACCAATACATATAATCCTCTATCACACATATACATATGGAAAAGAACAAAGGTAAACAATATTCATACCTTAGAATTCACCTCTTGATTATGCAATCCTGTTTTCACAAATAATAGGTGACGTTCAAAGATATCGAGATGAAAAACGCAGTTTTGGATTACTTTGGAATTTCTACGGTTGAATCAAAAGTAATTTAAAGGTAAAATTTGGCTTGGTTTTGTTCTTTCTCAATGATTAATGATGAAAATGAGTTTTTGAACTCATATACATGTATATATACACATATTCCCGTCCATAATATAATAGGAAATGACCAAAATGCCTTTAAAATTTAAATAATGTCAAATTTGTCCTCTGGTGGGCTGTTTTGATAAGTTAAAGTAGATCGACCATTACTCTTCGCTCCGATATAGGATTTGGGTGAAATTGGTATCGGTGGAAGGATAATTCAAAGGGATTTCATTTTATATAAAGTAGGCCAACCAGTTCATCCTGTACAAGGAGTTATGGTCATTTGAAGTTGACCCTAAAAATTTATTTTGATAGGATGAAGTAAAACGAGCATAACTCCTTACTCAGAGGTAGCATTTGTATGAAACCAATTGCATTGGAAAGAAGACTCAAATATATTTCTTTTAATAGGTTGTAACTCTCCCAGTTCATTATATTAAGGGAGTTATGAACGTTTGAAGTTGACCCAAAAATTCAGCTGGCCTCAGTAGTTTGTGTGCAGGAAATTTTCCTGCACATTTACTATTCCCAAATATCCCGGCCACAGTTTTATATTTTCTAACTTGTTCGATTATATCTGAAACCTATCGAATTTTGGAAATCTTTATATCATTGGAAAGCTTATTCAATAACCTTTGCATGGAACCATCGACGGGCAAATTTCGGTATAAATAAAATAAAAAGAAAAAATTTCATATAAATAAGACAAATCCACGTACTTGAATACGCCAATACACGTACTTGAATACGGGGTGTTACAATTGCAGACTCTCAAAAATCATAAGTTGTTCGCCAACTTTAGTAATTTCAATTTTTGGCTAAGTTTAGTAGCATTCCTTGGTCATATCATTTCCAGTGATGGGATTTGAGTTGGTCCTCAAAAGACCAAAGTAGTGAGAAACTGGCCCAGAGAGCCATCTCTCCATCAGATATCAAAAGTTTCTTGGATTTAGCTATCTATTACCATCGGTTTTTTGTTGAAGGGTTTTTATCTATTGCATCCCTTATGTCATTGACCAAGAATAAAGTCAAATTTTAATTGTTAGATTCATGCAAGAAGATTTTTCAAGAGTTAAAGACTAGACTCACCTCAGCTTCAGTTTTAACCGTGCCAGATGGTCCAGATAGGTATGTCATGTACTATGATGCATCCAGAGTAGATTTGGGTTGTGTCCTCGTGCAGCATGCTAAGTTCATAGGCTACACCTCCAGATAGCTTAAGCCCCATGAGAAGAACTATCCCACTCATGATCTTAAGTTAGCAACAGTAGTGTTTTGCCTTAAAGATTTGGAGGCACTACTTATATGGGGTGCATGTAGATGTGTTCACAGATCACAAGAGACTCCATTATATTTTTTCTCAAAAACATCTTAACCTCAGTAAGATAAGGTTATTAGAACTCTTGAAAGATTATGACATGAGTGTCATTTATCATCCAAGCAAGGGCAATATAGTGTTTGATGCTCTCAGTAGATTGTCTATGGGTAGTGCTGCTAATATTAAAGATATTAAGAGAAAGTTATCTCAGGATGTACATCAACTTGCCCGACTAGGTGTCCACTTAGACGATTCAATAAAAGGTAATATGTGGGTGCAGAACAGTTCAGAATTATCTCTAATTTTTAAGGTAAAGGAAAAAACAAAATAGAGATCCTATTTTAGTCAAGTTGAAAGAGTTAGTTAGAGACCAGAAGGTTGAGGTTCTATCCCAAGGGGGAGATGGTGTTCTCCATTGTCAGGGTCATCTGTGTGTACCAGGTGTAGATAACTTAAGGCATGAAATTCTTGCAGAATTGCATGGTGCGCGTTACTCCATTCATACAGGGGACACAAAGATGTACCATAATTTATAGGAGATCTATTGGTGCATTGGGATGAAGAGAGATATTGCAGAGTTTATCGCTAAGTGCTCAACATATGAGCAGGTTAAGATTGAGCATCAAAATCCAAGTGGGACCATGCAGGAGTTTAACATTTCCACTTAGAAGTGGGAAGAATTGAACATGAACTTTGTGATGGGTTTTCCTCGCAGTCATCATCAACATGATTTAGTTTGAGTCATTGTAGATAGGATGATGAAATCAACTCACTTTCTTCCATTTCATACCTCTTATTCAGCCGAGAATTGCGCCAAACTCTATATTAGGGAGTTGTTAAGATTTCACGGTGTTTCGTTGTCCATTATATCAGATTGAGGTACCTAGTTTACCTCTCGTTTCTGGAAAATGTTCCAAAAGGGTCTTGGCCGCCGAGTTCACTCAGTACAGCCTTTTATTCTCATACAGATAGTTAAGCAGAAAGGATAATTCAAACCTTAGAAGATATGCTAAGGGCATGTGCAATTGACCTTAAAGGTTGTTGGGATGACTACTTACCTTTGATTAAGTTTTCATACAACAACAACTATCATTATAGTATTCAGAAGGCTCCATTTGAAGCTCTTTACGGTAGGAGATACAGATCTCCAATCGGTTGGTTCAAAGTCGGTGATGTTACAGTTGTTGGGCCTGATTTAGTATTTGATACCTTACAGAAATTTTAGTTGATCAGAGAGAGGCTCAAGACAGCTCAGAGCCAACAGAAATCGTACATAGATGTGCGTAGAAAGGATCTCAAGTTTGAGATTAGTGATTATGTGTACTTGAAAATCTCTCCCATAAAGGGAGTGAAGAGGTTCGGCAAGAAGGGAAAGCTCAGTCCCTGATATGGCAGTCCCTTTAAAATTCTCAGATGCTTAGAAAAGGTAGCTTATGAGGTCGAGTTACCTTCAGATCTAGCCTTAGTGCATCCAGTCTTTCACGTCTCCTTGCTTAAGAAATTTATAGGGACCCAGCAGTCGTGGTTCCTATAGAGGGAATAGATATTCAAAAAAAAAAACTCTCTTTCAAAGAGATACAAGTTGAAATCCTTGACTATCAAACACACAGACTAAGGAACAATAAAGTCCCTCTATTCAAAGTTCTTTGGCGGAATCAGTCCGTTGAGGGAGCTACTTAGGAAGCAGAAGCAGATATGCAGACAAGTATACTCACCTCTTCTCCACAAACTCAGACTCAGCCCAAGGTTCCTTAAGCTTACTCAGTTTAATATTAAGATTGTTATTATAAATTTGGTATCAATTACCATTGCATATTCAGTCATATGTTCATGTGTCAGTTCAATCACGTATTTATACATAAAATATGCATTCTCGTCATGATAAACATAGCTTATCAGAAAATCCAGTCATACATTCATGATTCAATTACTGATGCATCAGATATGTATGTTCAGCATGATAAATTCAACTTATCAGTCATGTTAGTCATGAAATCCTGTTGTATTTGTGCATGTCCAGTATGTACTTCAGTTTATCACTTCTCCCTACTCAGTCAGTCTTATTGGAGAACAAATATTTCCAAAGGGGGGATATTGTAAGATCCCGCAAAAATCCTAAGTCTAATTTAGCCCTTTAAAGTTTGATGAGGGATCCAACAATTAGAAAATTTTAGATAAGTATCAAAGGACTTAGTCTCTTTTTAAGACTTTGAACTTCGAGTATTTATTTCATGATATTTTTTATCTCCGTTAGTTGATATGTTAGTTAATTCATGATCAGGAATGTCAATAGGGGTTCAACAAGTTTTGAATTTTTCATACCACGTTTTAGCCATGTATAATTAACCAAAAGAGTGAGTCAGCGTGATGTTGGCACGCCGCATCGTCAATCACTTCGACAGATGAAATTTTCCTCGGCTCAATGCAATTTCTAGTGAAACACAGCAATGCGATGCATCTCATCGGTTATCATGTTGGTACCCTTAATGCGCCGCGTCAACTATAGCATTGCGGGACACATTTTTTCTGTGTTTTAAATCGGCGTCCATAAAGGTAAATAGGTCTTTTTCTCCTAACCTTTAGCCCTCATAACATGAAATCTATCCCTTTTTTGGCAAATTATATTCATTATTTCACAATTTCTCAAGAACGAAAAAACCCTAGGTGATTAATTTCAAATTAAGAACTCAAGATTTCCTCTATTAAATTTCAAGAATTCTCTAACAAAGGTATGTAAAGTGTTCATCCAAGGGTCCCTTCCACCCTTGGAGTTCAAGAATCTTCTTTTTAAAAGTTAAATCATGATTTTTATGTTGTGGGTTGAATTAAATCCATGTTGATGTTGTTGTATGATTTCCAAGTTGGATACTGTGATGTATTTTATGAAATTATGTTACCATATGGGTTGAAATCTATGAGTTTGAGTTGATTAATGCAAATCATGTTGTATTGGTTTAATGTTCATGCCTAAGCCTAAAGTTATGCATCTTATGTGTTTGATAAAATGCCTAAGTGAGCAAAATTGTGCATTATGACTCAATTGTTATCTAAATATGAATCCATGCTATATTCTCATGTTCAAATTTATTCGTGTTCTAATGCTATGACTTGTAGTGGTTTGATGGAATGCTCATGAGATTAGATTTGTGAAATCATGATAGGATAGAATGTAATCCTATTCATGTACAGGATTATGATTATCAAGTACTTCATGAAATCCCTCAATGATTGTATTATGAATTGGTTACTACAGTCATGTGTTCAAAACGTGTCATTTCCTATTTATATCCATGCTATCGAGTCCTGGGGGTACTTGATACTCGAAAATTTAGCTATATGCCTAGAGCCAGTGTCAATTTTCAAGATAATCTCAGCAAGCCATGATCAGTAGAATTCAGTCAATCTTAGAACTCAGGAAAGTTTAGTAGTAGTCAGTTCAGTCCTCGGTAACTCAGTCAGTTAATTGAATTTAGTAATTTTTCATTAGTCAAAGAAACTCAGTCCAGTATACTCAGTTCAATGTCTATTCAGATAGGAGTAGGATTCAGCACCAAGTGAACCCAAGGTTGGAAACTCACCTTCCTGCAGAGGGTGTTATTCCAAGAAGCAATCTTTGCATTTCAAACAATGTAGCCAGCGTAGGTTGAGACATCAAAACCTGTCAGATGAGGGTTGATTAGGTGGCTTAACCTGTCAGTTAAGAGTCCCACCATTCTCATTCGAGAACTTTCCAGATGAGGGCATATCTTCAGTATCATATTAGTGGTGTGGTACTCACACCCTTCCAACAGAGTTTACAGGTTGGACCCTAAATTTAGATAGAAATGTGGCATGTAGGTTAGATGATTACTTCCCATAGTCTCAATTTCAGTCTCAGTCTTCAGTAAAGAACTCAGATAGTTTTATAGATTTCAGGACTGTGAAATATAGTCACTCAGCTCAGTACAGAAATCTTCTAGTTCTATCGGAATTAGGACTATCAGTAACAGTCATTCAGCTATCAGTATATCAGACATTAGTTAGATCAGCTATCAGTATATCAGACATTAGTTACATCAGTTATCAGTAACCCATGTTATTAGTACACTCAGTAAACTCTAGATGTTATTAATAAATTATTATCAGTTATATAACATCAGAATTCTTCTTCACTCTCAAAAACATGATCAAACTAGGTTTCCTCCAAGAACAAAAACTCAAGAAAAGTCAATCCTTAAGTCCAAGATTTCCAAGGAACAAATCATGATTCGAGTTCTACTCTTTAAACTAAGTAATCTAAGGTACGCGGGATTTTTCTAAACTACATGGGTATGGTAAAATCGTTTTGATAATGTTTAAATATTGAGAAATTAAGAATTTGCAATGGGTTTTGAATTTTCATTTATGATTGTGCATTGTGAAATCCTTTTTATAATAAAGTTTTGGTCTTGATGCCTTCCCCTAAATTATATTTTTACTTGCATATAAGTATGTATGCATCTTTGAGTTATAATGTTGAATTGAGAGCATGAACAATTAAAATCCCTCTCTTGTTGTCAAGCCTCTTGTTTCTTATGTTATGATTATTCAATTGCATATTGAGAAGCATGATTCAAATGTCTTTACTATTGTTTAAGTATTGATTTTTCATATAAACTGAAGAGAGGGTTGTTCTTGTTAATATAAATGAAAAGTGGTCATTCAAAGAAATCGCCTGGTTTGTTAAAAAGTACTTGACCACAAACAAATGAAGGTATTCGATAATATTTGATTAAAATTTTATAAAATGAAATACGAATTTTTATAATTGAATTATATGGGATTATTTGTTCATATAGGGTTTGTTTTCTCTTGTGGATATCTAAAAGTTCAATTTTTTTGGTCTTATTTACTATATATTGGAGATATATATTAGGAATTATGAACCATAAAACAATTAAGGTGTTAGATACTATTTGGTTAAATATTATGTAGATAAAAGGGAATCCCGGTATACTAAAACTCCCGCTATGCGCAGCATTCGGGGAAGAGCTCTACCACTGGTTTTGCTTACATTACTGTCAGAGGATGTTTCCAACGCTTGGACTCGTGACCTCATGGTCACATGGCAGTAATAAAGGTGGTAAGATTATTAGTGATGTGATGTAGTTCTTCCTTGATTTACAAATACTTTTTTTTTTTTTTGCATTTCTAATATTATCCATCCTTGTTCCAATTTTGATATTTTTCATTTCGTGAGTGTTAGACCCTAGCAAAGCACTAGAAAATCTTTCTACTTATTAGTCAGGTATAGAATCAATGGGCGATACATGGTCACAATTTTGAATGTGTTACTATCTGTTCGCTTTACTTTTTGTTGTTTTTGATGTTGAAACGGTTTTTATTTATCCATGGGCAATGAGTTTTGGCGTTTGAATTGTAAACCATGAAGCATTAAAATCAATATATACTAAAGCATAATTTCATTATGGGATAACAATCTGTACACTATAATATGTAACATATAACGAGAAAAAACCTCCGAAATTGAATGAAATATCATTCTTACAGACTGATGCCACTTTAATCATGTTCAGTGTTACCTGATAGAATATTTATCGGAAACAACTTCTCTACCACACAGAAGAGTAGGGGTAGGGTATGCATATACCTCACCCTCTTGTGGCCGATGGTTCTTAGGAAAATACATGTATTACAATGTTTTGATCATGTTCCATAAACACATGCGAAGATCATGTCGACTTCAAGTTTCGTTATCTTATGTTTCATGCTTACACATTTCCCTAAGGGTTATCATGAAGCTCGTTGGCTGCCTTCACATATTTTATTGAGGAAAAATGTTCAATATGATGTTACACTCTTTATTCTACACATTAAGAGCTTCAAAAAGTCCCTACCCGTCATTTGGGGACAAATGATCCCAAAAGGGAGATAATATAACACCCCGCACTTCCGAGCTAAAGTTTGAACAGTCCTTTCTATGTGTATAGACCCAAACCGAATGATTCTTTGTTAATACATGTGTAATGATCAATCCGATGGTATGTGAATACCTTTGAATAAGAATAGAGGTCACAAAATCCCCAAACTCAAAGACTAGTTGAAAACTCTTCTATCGATTAAGTTTCGATGAATGTCTAAACTTGGGTGAAATTACATCGACCATAGCTTCTTGTATACTGCGAGTTATATGTCCAATTATATAACAAATCAAAGGTTTTTGAGTCGTCTTTCCAACGCAACTAGTTTCACCTTAATCCGATATTGGAGTAGAAAGTTATGCTCATTTTACTTCGAAGTGTTTGTCTGCCAAAATGTGACGACGAGGCTGACGATCTATCAACTAGGTGACGGCCCCTCATCCCCAGTCATCAGCCTAGGGAACAAAGTGGTGAAATCTATCCCAAAAGTGACGACTTAAGTGACGAACTAGGTGATGGACTGCCACCTGAGTGACGGCCCATCAACCTTGGTCGTCAACTGATGATGTTTTTTGTCTTTTTTGGTTTTCTTAGGTATATTTTGATCTTTTTCTCACTCCAAAAACATTTTCCACCAATTTAATTAAACTCTAAATGTTATTAATCAATCATTATCAGTTATACAACATCAAAATTCTTCTTCGCTCTCAAATACAATCAAACTTGGTTTCCTCCAAGAACAAAAATTCAAGAAAAATCAATCCTTAAATCCAAGATCTCCAAGGAACAAATAAAAATTCGATTTCTACTCTTTAAAATAAGTAATCTAAGGTACGTGGGATTTTTGTAAACTACATGGGTATGGTAAAATCGTTTTGATAATGTTTAAATGTTGAGAAATTAAGAATTTGCAATGGGTTTTGAATTTTTATTTATGATTGTGGATTGTGAAATCCTTTTTATAATAAAGTTTTAGTCTTGATGCCTTCCCCTAAATTAGATTTTTACTTGTATATAAGTATGTATGAAGTTTTGAGTTCTAATGTTGAATTGAGAGCATGAACAATTAAAATCCCTCTCTTGTTGTCAAACCTCTTGTTTCATATGTTATGATTTTTCAATTGCATATTGAGAAGCATGATTCAAATGTATTTACTATTGTTAAAGCCTTGATTTTGCATATAAACTGAAGAGAGGGTTTTACTTATTAATATAAATGAAAGTGGTGATTCAAAGAAATCGCCTAGTTTGTTACAAAGTACTTGACCACCACATGTTTGTTGAAAAGAGAGAATCCCTGCATAGTTTGAAATATTTTTTGAAAATGAGAACTCTCTTGCATTGTTAAATGTTTTTGTTGGTCAACTGAATCGATTGGATTGAAGGAACTAATGCATATTATTATATGACTTAGACATACGACTTGCAAGTCTTGGTATGACGATACCAAATTAGATAAAGCCATGATAAACTCAAAACAAAATACAGATTTCATCTCAGATTTTCAGAATTTGAATTCAAAAAGATGCATGTTTAGAAAAGGTTAAAAATGGGACCTAAGAGAGTAAGGTGGTTACCCAAAGAAAGCACGAGTCATATGATTAATTGCCCAAAATCGTATTATTTTTATACTGATTTATTATTTTTCCAAAAAAATTACTGCAATTGCATTGCAAATATAATAGGCTGGATGCTAACTAGATAACCAAATTTTGTGCTCCTTGACTCATTCCACAAGATATCTTCCACCTGCTACCGCTCACCAACAACAGTACCAGGTAACTCTGTCCATCAACGCAAAGACAGATCAAATGAAATCACCTAGTTTTGTTATCTCTGCGGTGATCAAATCTGCTAACCAACTGCCATCATGTTGGAAGCTGAAAGGAAACAACAAAGACTCACCCAGCTATGAAGACGTTCAACCTTGGTCATTTTACCATGTATAGAAATCCAAGGATTTGTGACATGTAACTTTGATAAAACCTTGTGTAGGAGAATTTCTTCCCATTATCAAAGAGAATATTAAAGCAATAAGGATTTGTATATTAAAAAAATGATCCACTTTTCTTTTTAGTCTGTTTAAAAAAAATGATCCTTTTTTTTTTGGCAATACTTTTAATTCACCTTTCCACATGTCATGTTTATGACCACAAGATTAAAGTACATTTTGGTACATTTGATATAACTTTAATTTAGGACCACAAGATTCAAATTTTTCTTTATTTTCTTAAATTACGTGCCTAGTCAAATTAGGTAATTCTTTTTGAAACAGAGGGGAGTAAAAAAAATGAAGTGCACAACATTTGTTTAATAAGATTGACACATTTAACATATTTTTTATAGAATGTACCACTAAAATAAAAAATGATAAATGAAATTTGAATTTCTATGAATGAATTATATTAGATTATTTGCGCATGTAGGATTTGTGTTCACGTGTTTGAGAGTGGACCACTAAACTTTTATTTTTTAATCTTATTTACCACATATATTGAATATATATATATATGAAATCATGTACCACATACGAATGAAGGTGTTAAATAATAATTGATAAAAATTCAGAAAAAATAAAATTTAATTTTTATAATTGAATTATATTGAATTATTTGTTCATATAGGGTTTGTTTTCACTTGTGGACAACTAAATATTTATTTTTTAGTCTTATTTATTAAAAAGTTAATACATAAAAATGATCCTAAACTTGACACCAAATTATAACTTTGACCTTAAACTTTGACAGTGCATAAATATGACCTTTAACTATTTAAAACTGCACAAATATGACCTCCAATCCTACGTGGCAAAACGCGTGTTCAACACGCAAAACTGAGCGCATCCAGCTTAAAATCTAATGGTATAATACGTAAATATGACCTTAAACTTTGACAGTGCACAAATATGACCGTTAACTATTCAAAATTGCACAAAATATGACTTTTAAATAACGCTTCACTATTATTTTTTCATTATTTTTGGCTCAAAAATGAAAATGGCATCTAATTTCTTTTGTCATTGTGGAAAAAGAGCAATATTGAAGATTTATTAATTAGGCGGGTCAGTCTCATATGAAAAAATCGAACGGTTATGTATATTTATTATAAAGCAGGGGACAAATTTAAGTTATATAATATATATAAATATTATTTATTTAAATATTAAATTAAAGATAAAGCTATACTAATAATATAATTATAATTTTAATAAAACGTTATTAAATTAATGTTATTAAGGATAGTAGTTGAAGTATATTGAATTAACGTTACCAAATTAACGTAATTAAAATGATATTAAATTAACATTATTAACATGTTATTAAATTAACGAGGGGTGAACCTACGTGGCCATGGGGTTCCCCGGAACCCCCTCGGTAAAAAATTATGTTGTATATATATATATATATATATATATATATATAAGATAGAAAATGTATATTTATGTACGTATATTAATGTTAAACCACATGAAACAAGGTACTTAGATAGCCCAGTGGTGATATTTATTCTTCTTGGGCGCTTCCTTCAGCCAACTGTGCGGATTCGATCCCTGCTAGTGATTTATTTTTTTTAATTAAAAAAAAGCTAGGTGTTGCAGCTATAGAAATAAATAAAAAAATAATAATAATGATAATTTTTTTAAATTAAAAAAAAGTTAGGTGCTGCTACTATAGAAATAAATAAAATAATTATTATAATAATAATAATAATAACAATAACAATAACAATAATAATAATAATAATAATAATAATAATAACAACGATGACATTTTAACACAAAAAACAAAACTTTGATATTGCACAAATATGACCTTTAACTATTCAAAACTACACAAATATGACCTGTTTCCAAGTCAGCCCTTTTAACGACGTGGCACCATGTGATTGGATTACCTTTCCACGTAGGCGCGAGTGAGACTCACGTATGAGGTTGCAAAATCGGAGGTCATATTTGTTCAGGTTTTGAATAGTTAAAGGTCCTATTTGTGCACTATCAAAGTTTAAAGTCAAAGTTAAGATTTAGTGTCAAGTTTAGGATCATTTTTATATATTAATTCTTTATTAAGTATTAGAGATATATATTACGAATTATGTGTCATACACCAATTAAGGTGTTAGATAATATTTGATTGAATTTTAAAAATAATTGTTATTCTATGAACCACTAAAATTGAAGTAATAAGACAAAATTTAACTTATTTTTGGTTGAATTCTACTGGATTATTTGTTCAAATAGAATTTAATTTATCCGTTTAGAGTGGATCACCAAATTTTTATCAGCCATATGTTGGAGATATATATTAGGAATTATGTATCATAACAATATTTGAATAAAATAAAATAAATGCTATTCTATGGACCACTAACATTGTAACTAATAAACGAAATTTGAATTTTTATTTTATGATTGAACTATATTGGCATTTTTTTATTTTCAGGTGAACAATATTTCGCGATCGCGATCCCCACCATGCGATCACGAGAATCAACATTGACCGGCATTTAATTTGTTCATCGCGATCACGAAAGGAGGCACTCGCGACTGCGATGGTCAAACTCGACTCGGTCCACTGTTTGCTCATCGTGGCACCACCACCACCCGATCGCGATGAAGACAATTGAGGCCCACGATCGCGATGAAGGGACTGATACACTAGAAAAAATGCACTAACAGTTTGATGTTTTTTGAGAATTGTCCCGATTGAACCCTCAAAAATTATTCGGGACCCCACAAAAATAAAACAGATATGCTACTAGGCTATTTTTGATGTTTCAGGCTCAATAGAACATCAGGTTTATAAAAGGAGGTCATTTGCAATAGTCCAGCCCCATGACCCCTTTAGGCTTATATAAATTAGTTTTCATCAAAAGGGTCAAAATACAAAATAAAGATTCGGGACCCAAACTAACTATGTTACTAATCCAAAATTGATATTTTGGATCTAATAAACTGTCCAAGTCACCATCTGACACCCGAAATATGAAATATTGACGACAATCAAATTCATGGTTTTAAAAACCTCTAAAAGTCTTAAACTCACCAAAAATACTCTCGAATGCATCGGGTACTGCATCAACCAACCCCACAACTCACGAATAACATGTACTAACAACTACCTACGAGGAAGAATAAGATGGTCAAAACACATAAAAGATGAAATTCATGTTCGATTGTTGCACATACTTAACACACGTTTGATAGAACATATTAGGCCACCAAAAATAAAACAAAGTAAAAGAAATTTAGAAATTTTATTGTTGAGGTGGAACTCTTCTACATGTTTGATAGTATGTTTATTACTTGTTGATGTACTCTTCTACATGTTTTGAGTTTTTATTTTACTTGTTGAGAATGTGGACCATACTGATTCATGTAAATTTTGTTTTGTAAATTTTGTTTTTGTTGGATTCATCATTCCTTTTGTTGAATCTTTCTTATTTATTCGCGTTAGAATTTTCAACGGCAAAGTTAAAATATCAACAAGTAAACACACAATAAAGTCAAGAAAGTTCAGTATATAACACTATATATACATAAAAGTAATTGTTTTACTTATCTAACGGTGTAGTTTTTAAACGAAAGGATCTCAAATGAAACCTCAGACAAGGAAGGCTATGACACTGTACTATGATAAATACAACGAATGTTAGTATTATGAACCTCAAATACTAGGGAGGTCACTTAAATTATCTTATCTTTTTTAGCCTCAAAAATAGAATATATTAAGTATCAAGTCAACAAAAAACTAGTTGAGAAGCTATAGTTTTATGGATTCTTGTTCAATAATATTATCATGTTTAACATATTTCCCATAGAATGGGGCAGTAAACTTGAAAGTGATAAATATGAAATTTGAATTTTTATGGTTGAATTATATTAAATTGTTTGTTCATATAGGATTTGTCATCACTTGTTGAGTGTGTACCGTTAAAATTTTATTTTTAATCTTATTTACTACATATTAGAGATATATTATTTTTACGTACCATACACGAATTAAGGCGTCGGATAATATTTGATTAAAATTTTAAAAATGTTTTCTATGGACCACTAAAATTGAAAGTGATAAATAAAAATTGTATTTTATGATTGAATTATACTAGATTATTCGTTCATATTGATTTGTTTGGACTTGTTAAGAATGGATCACTAAACTTTTGTTTGTTTTAATCTCATTTACCACATATTGGAGTTTATATAATACGAATAATGTACCATCTACAAATTAAGATGTTAGATAATATTTGTTTAAAATTTTCAAAAAGCCATTCTGAGTTTGAAGGCAAACAATAGTAGAGCAAAAAGGATATGAAGGAAAAAATATTTTGTCTGATTTTGACTTGTCTGGAGTTGAGATTTTAGGGAAAAAAAAAGAAGTAAACAACATTTAATAAGTTACTACAGAAAGATTAGGATTTTACATTCAATTTTTATTCTCATCACTCCTCCATATATACATTAATGTAATTGTTTTACCTATCTATATGGTGTAATTTTCTAACGAAGGGGTGTTAAATGACACGACAAGAATGACTCTATCATTGGTCGAACAAAAATCCTCCATCACACGCATTATGACATCTTATCTAGATCTAACTACAATCTAAAAAACTTTGCTTTTACACTATATCTTTGCTCTATAAATAGTGCACTTTGAGGATCTTATTTTCAAATCAACCAAAATAAGAATACCGTATAATCTAACTCACTATTCCTCTCTCTTTCAATGGCATTGAAGGTTGTAATGGTGTTGTTCCTTGCAATGCTTGTGTTGACAGAGCATAATGCTATGGCCCAAGAAAAACTTGACCCAATATGCATGGCAAAGTGTGTATTAAAGTGCGGAAAAAAACCCTGGTGCCTAACTAAGTGCATTGCCGGTTGCGTTTTAATTACGAACACAGATGAATCAGTTGATATTGAGGTTGCAACTCGTAACCATGTTTGTAATATTGGATGTTCCGTTGGTCATTGCTCCAAGTTTCTCGTCCAATATGGTAACTAACGCTCCTCTTGTCTTGCTACTCGTGTTTTTTGCAATAGTCAGATGAAACTCAATAAAATTGGTGGCTTGAAGATAAACGTTAACATAAGACACCTTAAACATGTGTAGGCATAGTTCGTGAGTTGGTTTTCATTACAAATTAGTTTTTTGACGTTGAGTAAAATAAAATGCTTCACAAGCACATATTCTTAAGGTGCAATATTGTTGTATTGCTATAAGGTGAAATCTTTACTTCAAATAATTTATAGATATTTGGACAATTTATATAAGTATCTCTCTACTTATACAAGTTGTTTAGTAATTTTTCTGTTTAATTCTTCAGATAATGAGAAGTTTGAAAGTTGCATGACAAACTGCAGAGAGAACTATTGCTTTGACAATGCTCTAGAGAAAGCTGCAGCTTAAGAACAAGTTCTAATATAAATAAGTCGAATTATGGCCACTAAGTATATGTCTATGACACTGTTATGTACTAAAGCTACTAAATGCTTTTGTGGTTGTAATTTTCTATGTTATGTGTGTAACTGTGTTGTATTAAATAAAACTCTAGTGCTTCCTACTAAAGCACTAAAGAAGTTATTTCCAATAATATCTATGACTGCACAAAATGTGGGTGTGCTAAATAAAACCTATTAAGTTTATGAATATTAAGGCATTCTATTACTAAGATTATTAATGATGTTTTTTGAAAGGTTTGACTTTCTTTTATGAAGGAAAAAAAATCAGAAATTTCTTGATTGTATTGTATTAGATCATGCTTTTGACAATGACTTGAACTGGCTTCCGAATACAACACATATTTTTGGAATAATCTTTACAAAAAGGAAATACATAATCAAGTTAATTGTCTCAGATTTTATTAACGCAATACCAATAGCATACTCAATCAATTTCAAATTACACTCCTTGGACAAGGATGAATCTGTCACTCATTGAACAGGAACTCTCTATTATGACACAAATTCACACAACTTATCTAAATCTTAGCTTGATACAAACTAAAAATCTTTGATTTTATAATGGTTCCCTATATATAGTGGACTTTGAGGACCTTATTTTCACGTCAACTAAAATAATATAATATAATATAACTCCTTTTTCATGGTCTCTCAGTGGCAATGAAAGTTACAATTGTGTTGTTTCTTGCAATAGTTGTGTTGAAAGAACATAATGCATTCTTGGGTGACAAATTTCTCTACACGGCATCCGGGCCTCCATTATTCGGAATGCTCTTCACGGCCAAGGCTTATTTCGGATCGTAGCAAACTTGGTATCAGAGCACGGTTCATGGTCCAGGGTGTCTACGAAATTGCATCGAGTAGAGTCTTGTTTATGGGTATGTAGCGCGCCATACTTATAAATAGGAGGCTACTAGGCATTTAGGAATGTCTTCGTTCTTTGAGATTTAGTTCATGTTGTAGAGTCTAAATATCCCTTAATTAATGGTCTCTTGTATTTCAGTAAATCATCATGCCTCTTTATTGCTCTAATGATCAGAACGCCCAAACTGATGGGGTCCGTCCCACCCATAGGATGAGGACATGTAATAGGGCTCACACTCTCGAATTTGTTGCTGCGCTGGGAGTCCCTCCTGTTTAGACCAGCCCACCCATGTACCTAAGGCTCCCTATTATGGGACTAACCATACCCAAAATCTCGAGAGAGCTATGAAATGTTGAGTTCAGACTGTCGATGCATATTCTTGCACAGCTGGTGGCTATACAGACTCGATGGTCAAAGGATGTGGGGTCTGCATCTAGTGCATTCGAGACTACTAGGGTGATTCATTTCATGAGGTTGAACCCATCTAAGTTTATAGGTACAAAGGTAGAGGAGGATCCACAAGAGTTTGTGGATGAGATAGAGAAGATTTGTAGGGTGATGCATGTGGATGAAGTACAAAGGGTTGAACTAGCATCTTACCAACTTAAGGAGGTAGAGAATCATTGGTACAATGAGTGGGAAGATTCGAAGAGTGAAAATGCAGAGCCTTTGGTGTGAGGCGAATTTGTGGAAGTCTTCCTGGACCAATTCTTTCTTCAGGAGTTGAGGGAGTCCAAGGCTGAAGTGTTCAAGAACTAAAAGGAAGGGAAGATGAGCATCAAGGAGTATATTATGAAATTTAATCAACTATCCCGTTATGCTCCTAGGTTGACAGGAAACATGAGGGCCCATATGAGAAAGTTTGCATTCGATCTTTTGGATTACTTGGTGTTAGAGTGAAAGGGGGAAATATTGAACAAGGATATGGACTTCTCCAGACTGTCTATTCATACGCAATAGGTGGAGGAGAAGAAGAAGAATGCTTTGGAATCAAGGAAGAAGGACAGACAGGCCAAGACGTCCAGACCGGTAGACCAAAACCATAGTCAGTCGCAGAGTGGTAATTTGGGTAACAGGTGGCAGAAGAAAAAGTCCTGGAGTGATGCTCAGCCTGCAGACGGCGCCCTAGCTCCCAAACCTCCAGCTGACCAAAGGTTTTAGAATTTCCAGCCTAGCCATGGACCGAGAGTGTAGGGCACTCAATCGAAAGGGAGTGTGGCTCAGTCATATACGTCATATCCTTGTTGCAGACACTACGGAAGGAACCATCCAGGAAAGTGTATCTATGATGAGTGTGTATGTTATAATTATGGTAAATAAAGATATTTCAAGAAAGGCTGCCCCTTTGCTAGAGTTAATATGGGAGGTACTAGATCCCAAGCTAATTCCTCCTCTCCATCACCACCTCCAAAAGATGCTACTTTAGCTTTCGGAAGCAGACAAAACTGGTTGTATGCCTTGTCAAATAACCAAGAGGCAGAGGCCTAACCAGATGTAGTCATGGGTATGTTACGAATATTTTCTCATGATGTATATGTGTTACTTGATCTTAGATCTACCTTATCTTATGTGACTCCATATGTGGCAGTAGATTTTGGGTTTGATCCCGAAGTTATTATAGAACCTATCGTTGTTTCCACTCCTGTAGGTAATTCTGTTGTTTCTAGGAGAGTATATAAAAATTGTTTTATGTCTATTTGTAGCTGTCATACCGTGGTAGACCTCATAGAGCTTGATATGGTTGATTTTGATGCTATTCTAGGAATGGACTGACTCCATTCGTGTTATGCCACTCTATATTGTAGAACATACAGGGTTACTTTCTCTTTTCCGAATGAACCAGTAATAAAATGGAAGGGACATTCTTTAGCACCTAGAGGGAAATTAATATCTTACCTCAGATCCCATAAACTTATATCTAAGGGTTGTTTATTTCATCTTATTCGGGTAAAAGATTCTAATATTGAAAGTCCTTTTCTTCAGTCCATCCTTGTGGTTAATGAATTCCTATAAGTCTTTAGCTTTGATCTCCCAAGGATACCACCTAATAGGGAGATAGATTTTGGTATTGATTTATTGTCGGACACCCCTCCGATGTCTATTCCGCCTTATAGAATGGCTCGTGCTGAATTGAAAAAATTTAAATAACAACTAGGAGATCTTATTGATAAAGTCTTTATCCATCCTTGTGCTTCTCCCTAGGGTGCACCTGTGCTCTTTGTCGTAACAAAGACGGTTCCCTCTATATATGTATAGACTACCATCAGTTAAATAAGGTCACTGTAAAAAACAAGTACCCTCTTCCTAGAATTTATGATCTCTTTGACCAACTTCAGGATGCTAGGTGTTTTTCAAATATAGACCTTCATTTGGGCTATCATCAGTTGAAAGTTAGGGAGTCTGACATTTCCAAAACAATTTTTCAAGCCCGATATGGACATTATGAATTCTTAGTCATATCCTTCGGATTGACTAATACCCTTGTAGCTTTCATGGACCTAATAAATAAGGTGTTATATTAATTTCTAGATCTATTTGTCATAGTTTTCATTGATGACATTTTGATTTATTCTAAGAGTGAGGAGGATTATGACAATCACCTTCGAATTATCCTTCAGAACCTCAAAAATCATAAGTTGTATGGAAAATTTTCCAAGTATGAATTCTTGCTTAATGGTATTTCTTTCTTGGGGCATATTATATCTAGTGAGAGAATTAAGGTTGATCCCCAAAAGATTGAGGCAGTGAGAAAATGGCCCAGACCCACGACTCCAACTGACATTCAAAGCTTCTTGGGTTTGGCGAGGTATTACAGAAGGCTCATGTAGAGTTTTTCTTCCATAGCTGCTCCACTTACTAGGTTAACACAGAAAAAGGTGAAATTTGTATGGTCTGACTCTTGTAAGAATAACTTTGAAAGATTGAAGGACAAGTTGACTACTGCACCTGTTTTCACCATTCCTGAGGACACAGGGGTTTTGTTGTGTACTGTGATGCGTCTTGAGTGGGACTTTGTTGTGTGCTTATTAAGCATGGTAAGGTGGTAGCTTATACATTTAGATAGTTGAAGGTGCACGAGCAAAACTACCCCACCCATGACTTAGAGTTGGCGGCTATGGTGTTCGCACTTAAAATATGGCACCACTATTTTTATAGGGTACATGTTGATATTTTCATTGCCCATAAAAGTTTGCAGTATGTCTTTTCATAGAAAGAGCTGAATCTTAGGCAAAGGCATTGGTTAGAATTGCTGAAAGATTATGACATCAGCCTACAGTACCATCCGGGCAAGGAAAATATAGTGGCCACCATCCTCAGCAGATTATCTATAGGCAGCCTTTCATATGTTTAGGAAGGAAAAAAAAGATGGTGAAGTATATTCACCGGCTTACAAATTTAAGGGTGCAACTTTTGGATTTTGAAGATGGAGGGTAGTTGAGCATGAAAGAGCTAAATCTTCCATTTGTGCAGAATTTAAGGAGAAGCAAGTTCAAGACCCCGTCTTGATGCAGATCAAGAAAGATGTGGGTAAACAGTAGGTGATGTCTTTTGAAATTGGCGGTGATGGGATTTTCACATATCAGGGTAGACTATGTTTGCCAGATGTGGATAGATTGCGGAAAAGAATTCTTGACGAGGATAATACTTCAAGGTATATTGTCCACCCAGGCTCTACAAAAATGTACCATGATCTTAAAACTATATATTGGTGGAGTAACATGAAGCGTGATGTGGATGATTTCATATCAAAGTGTTTGTATTATCAGCAAGTTAAAGTGGAACACTTGAGACCAGGTGGTACTTCCCAAGAAATAGCTTTGGCTATGTGGAAGTGGGAGATGGTCAACATAGATTTCATCACGGGCTTCCAAGGTCCAAAAATTAATATGATTCCATTTGGGTAATTGTGGATCGGCTGACCAAGTCAGTTCACTTTTTGTCTGTGAGGACTAACTATTTGGGAAATGATTATGCCAAGTTATATATTGAGGAGATAGTCCGTTTGCATGGGGAACTTGTATATATTATATCCGATTGAAGTACACAATTCTTTTTGCAGTTTTGGAGATCTTTTCAGAGGGGTTTAGGTACCCAAGTGACCTAAGTACTTCATTGTACACTCTGACAGATGGGCAAGATGAACACACCATTCAGACCCTTGAGGATATATTGAGGGACTATGTAATTTATTTTAAAGGTAGTTGGGTAGATCATTTGTCGTTAAAGAGATCGCCTATAATAATAGCTACCATGGCAGCATTAAGATGGAACCTTTTGAGGCACTTTATGGGAGAAGATATAGATTATTAATTGGGTGGTATGAAGCGGATGAAACATGATTGTTTGGACCTGATCTCATTTATCAGGCAATGGAGAAGGTGAAAATCATCAGTGTACGACTCAAGACAGCTCAGAGTCATCAGAATTCCTACGCCGATGTTAGAATAAGGGATTTAGAATTTAAGGTTAGTGGTTGGGAATCTCTAATAGTCTCCCCTATGAAGGGAGTCATGCGGTTTAGGAAGAAAGGTAAGCTGAGTCCTCTCTATATAAGACCATATCAGATTGTAAGAAGGATAGGCGGAGTCTCTTATGAGTTAGACTTTCCTACAAGCCTGGATTCCATGAATCTAGTATTTCATCTGTCCATGTTGAAAAAGTGCATTGGAGACCATTCCTTAGTTTTGCCCATAGAGGAAATCCATGTGAAAGACTCATTGTCATATGAAGAAGAACCTGTTGCCATTCTGGATCGCCAAGTCCAGAAGTTGAGAAACAAGGAAATAGTTTCGGTTAAGGTGCTATGAAGGAATCAAAAAAATTAAGAAAGCTACTTGTGAGTCAGAGAACGATATGCGAGCAAGATACCCAAATCTGTTTGATTCGGTGAAGGAAGAAATGGAAGGTACAATCATTGTCTTATTCCTTTATCTTCTCTTCTCTGAGATAAATCATACTTACCTGTGTTCCACGTCATCATTCAGGGACGAATGATCCAAGGGGGGGGGGATAATGTAACGCCCCGTAGTTTTTTGCGACAATATATGTAACACCCCGTATTTTAGGCTTGAACGAAAAATTATCGTTTCTATGCGTAGGTGATCCAAAAGCCATAGATCCTATGCAAATTTGGAATGTTAATCCATTATGTAGTGTGAAAACCTATTTGAGCATAAATTGAGATCATAGAGGTCCCAAAATTCAAGGATGAGTTGAAAGCTTTCCAATCGTTCGAGTTTGAGTGAGCGTTGAAACTTGGGTCAGATTCAATCAATAATAAATCCTTGTATATTAATAAATGGGTGGCCTACTATATATCAAATGAAAGATCTTTGAATTAGCTTTCCATCGATACCAATTTTGCCTAAATCCGAGATTGGAGCAAAAAGTTACGCCCATTTTACTTCAGCATGTCTGCCTGTCGACAAGTGACGACCTGAGATGATAAATTATCACATATGTGACGATCTATCAGACATGTAGTCAGCCCAAGGAAGTAAATCACAAAAATCATCATCTGAGTGACGACCTTGTGTGTTAAGTTATCACATATGTGATGACCTATCAGCCAAGGTCGTTACCTTTAAAATTCAGCATTTCCTAAACAGTTTTTGAGGGGTATATTGGTATTTTCCCTTCATCCCATGACTGAATAAAGACTGAATTCAACCTCTATTTCACAAAAAATACACTCCTTTCTATCAAATCCTCTCAAGAACCAAACCCTAGGGCCCTCAACCTAATATTCAAGATCCCTCAAAATTTCACCATTTAAATTCCAAAATTGATTCAAGAATTAGAATCCCCAAACTAAGATCTTCAAGAATCATCCATCAAAAGCACAAATAGAGTCCCAAAAGCAAGTGTTCATCCATAGTTCATAATCTAAGGTACGTGGGGTTTATCCTAAAAACTACATGGGCTTGTAAATACTAGAACATGATTTAAAGATTATCAAGCATGAATTTAGAAAAGGGGTTTTGAAATACATGATTTTATTATACATTATGAATGTTTTATTGTACTGTTAATTTGGTCTTTAGGCCTTTTCACCATTTAAATTGATTTTCATGTATAAGTATATGTATGAAGATTTAGATTGACAATTGTTTAAGAGAACAACTTATGAAATCCCTCTCTTGTGATAACTTTAAGTTTATGATATTAATGTGAAGGATTTGAAATGCATGATTTATGGCTTGAAAATAGTTTACTCAAATACCATAGTATTTTGAGCATGATTTAGAGATTTCGAGAAGGTTTTTCTTGACATAAATGTGTTTTGTTAAAGAGAGAAAGATTTGCATAAGATTAAGAATTTTTGACATGACCACCTTGTATCATTGAAATGTTGTCAAAACAAGTTGCATACATATGTTTACATGAGTATTTAAAGAAAGGGTTTTTCAAACTGATTTATCTCCTAAACTTTATGTTTTAAAAACAAAGATTATAATAAACTAACAATGGCTCAGAGATGTGACTTGCAAGTCAATGGTATGACGATACCATAAGTATGTATGCCATAATAGAGTATTTTTTCATTGTATTTTTTCAGACAAAGCATGTTTTAAGGAGTTAAAAATGGGCATAAAGAGGATTAGGTGGTTACCCGAAGAAGGCTTGAGTTCAAGTAACTCTTAGCCTAAAACTGTATTTGCCAATAAAGGTAAATTATTATTGTACGCTGGTGATGGTCATGTGGCGTAGTAGATTCAGAGACTCTGACCCTTGCGACACACTTGGGTTGGGGTCTTAGCTGTTGAGTTAATGGTAGATTTCATATAGCCCATGGAATTTCAGAGTTTTAGGATATACCACCTAGCGCAGAAGTAAGACAAAGAGTTTCATAGAGTTTACATGATTTTACATTGTCTTTCAAAATGCCCATGCGATTTCTTACTATACAACATGTTTATGATCTATTTTATATTGCTCTCATATATGTTGAATATAAATTATAAGTTTGAATTCACTCGACGTACCAGTACATCTGTATTGACCCCCTACCTCCCAGGTTTGAAGGCTCAATCTAGGGGTCCAGCTAAGTAGTAAAGTATTTTCAAAGAGAAGTGATTTATGCAGTGGTGAGCCTTTTTTGTTCTAGGAGGCCTATTTATTTCATATTATATTATTCCATTTGTTTTGGTCTACTGGGGGCCTTTTGCTAGTTTTTAGACAGTTGTCACTTGATTATGTTGTAGAGATTTCGCAGACTATTCCAGATGTTGCTTAGTTGATTTTGGATTTCATTCCTTATTGTTAAACTGAACCAAGAGTTTTGATCATGTTTCTATATTAAATTATATTTCTGCATTTTCTTTTATTTTATAAATATTGTGCATGATTACCAGATAGAGTAGGACGTTCGGGCCTTTATGGTTTTAGATGTCCGTCACAACCAGGGCCTCAGTTTGGGTCATGACAAACTTGGTATCAAAGCACAGTTCATGGTCTCAGGGTGTCTGTGAAATTATATCGGGTAGAGTCTTGTTTATGGGTGTGTAGCATGCCACACTTATAAGTAGGAGGCTACTAGGCGTTTAGGAATGTCTCTCTTTCTTCATGTTCTAGTTCATGCTATGGAGTTAGAATGTCCCTCTTCTATACTCTAATCCATGCTATGGTGTCGCCCATATTAAAGTAAAGTTATCCTAATTATTTCCCTACTCCGATATTCTTAGACATGTCTCATTATTGGGGTGATTCAAGTGCAGAAGTTTAGAGTACGAATGGTATTGTCCTTTCTGATTGAGCCATATAATATTAAAAAAAATTGTGCAAGGACTTGAGACGAGTATATTAGTGCTTCAGGGTGTATTAACTCATGTGTGAACTTAGATTTTCATGAAATCGTGCTTTACAGCCTGTGGTATTAAGTGTATTCAGTCCTTTTCAAAAATTTATGTGGCAAATGTCATGCTTAAGAGGGAATGATGTGTAGCAGAATTGTTGGAACTGTATTTCCACCCGAATAGTAGCATGAGTTAAAGTGTCGGTGTCATGACCTATTAATGGTGATATTAGACTAAGAAGATGGTGATGTGAAGTCACAAAGTTAGAAGTCAAAGTGAGGGTGACTTTTATGTAAATAAATATTTTAGTTGAATAACCAATGTTTGAGGATGATTTGCCCCTATATAGTGATAGGCTAATGTGGTAGCTAGTAGCATGTGTGGATTGTATGGTAGTCCGTGGAGGGAGTGTTTGACTTAGATTTTTATTTATACAGAGTAAGATATGTATTCTTAGATCATTGATTATTGTGTGTCAAGTTTCTATCTCTTGTAATATTGTTATCATTGTGTTGTTGAAACTCAAAGTCTAGTGAATCCATGTGGGGCTCTTTTTATTCATTAGCATAGTTTCCTTTTTCATTCCTCTCATTTTCTTGTTCAAAACACAAAATTCAAAGTCTAGTGAAGCCATGTGAGGCCTATTTTGATTCACCAGCAACTTGTTATTCATCTTGTTGTTCTTGTGTTGGTTGGAACTGGGGGTTTAGAGGCATAATGGCAAGAAAAGTGGTAAGGGTGGATTATTAAATATATGTATAGCCAAATTTTTTTGCATGAGATTGAGTTGGTAATGAAGTGATACGTTCTTGTGTGTTAGTTTAGTAAAATGTAGGGAAGGAGTTATAAGTTAAGGTGAATTGTTGTTGCTTGAAGTATGAAAATGGCTAGATTACAGTAAATTATAATTATAGACTCATGGTTATTTGTGGAATTTGAAGGTAGACTAAATGTACGCTTGGGTAAGTAAATGTGATGATAGAAAGTTGTATAAGTAGATAAGATTGTATGGGGTTTTGATATAAGATTAAGGTTGATCATGTTTATTATATGACTTTATCCCTGGACCTTCTTTTCATTGGTAGTTGTAAACTAGCACTATTTGTGAGAAGGTATGTAGTTAATTTTTGAGGTATAATAGTAATGTAATAAATATGTTTTAGTCGTGGGTAGTAGCTAGATAAAATAAGGTATTTGGGTAGTGTGTCCCAATTTGGTGAGCTAGTATATTATGTTGCATTTTTCATTGATGGTAGATGATTGATGCTAGACTATAGACTTGAATTCAAATGCAAAATATGGTTGTAAGAATAGTGGCTTAAGATTAATAATGTATGTTTAGCACTAGACATTAAGTTTGAACAGTTGATGTCCATGAAGGTGGACGTTATAATATCTTGGTTAATGAAACTAGTTATATAGAAGTGATCTAATAGGCTTGAATGGTGTATGCAATAGCTTAAGTTTATTTAATTCGTAATGAAGTATGATGCTGTATGTATGATGTAGAAGTATGCCCAAGGTGATATGAGGTTGTGGTATTCTTCGAAGGCTACTACATGTTGTGTGTGGCTAGTAGTACCGTTGTGTTTCTAGGTGGAGAAATACTAGTAGATGGTACATGGTGTTCTAAATGGACAAGTTAAATAGTTTTGACTGATAGTGTTGAGCTTTTTGATATGATCTTAATCCTCATGGTAGAGAAATATAAGTTTGGGGTCACGATATTGGTAGGCTATGATGCAAGAAGTATGGTTTATCAAAGGCTTGGTAATATCCATGTTAAGTGTTAGAATCTAGTTTTGAGTTTTGAAGGTTGAACTA
Source organism: Capsicum baccatum var. pendulum (assembly GCA_030864225.1). NCBI lineage: Eukaryota > Viridiplantae > Streptophyta > Magnoliopsida > Solanales > Solanaceae > Capsicum > Capsicum baccatum. The sequence continues at coordinate 16,498,225 of CM061559.1, read as the reverse complement.
ATAGAAATAAGAGTAGAAGCACTAGAGGTGTCTACTTCAACTATGGGGATATTCATGAAGATTCAAAGTTAGTAAGTGTTCAAGTATTATATGATGACTATTGGTGGCTATAGAAAGATAAAGTGGATCTCAGACAGGTAGAATTAATAGTGGGTTTTCCACTTTCAGGTGTGGTCATTCGGCTTAAGTTCTATTAATTCCGTGTATTGTCGCATTCTAGACCCTAGAGTGCAGTGAATGTAGTTCAGTTTAGAGTCTAGTAAGGAATCTCTCAAACTTAATATGATGGCTTAAAGCTAAGGGAGAGATGATATAACAAGTAACCAAGTCAGTCTCTCAAATTCTAATAGTATTGACAGTATGATATAGTACATCAAAAAGTGAGAATGGGACTAAACCCATTCTTATCTTAGTAATTTTCAACTATCCCAATACCTACTCATGCCTTACATTTTGTTTCCATGATCATAGTTCATGTTCATGCATATGATAGAGAATCACGTACTTTTCCAGTTACAAAATGAGGAGTTCCAGTTCATTCAGTAGTCGGAATCACATTCCATATGCTATGAACTCCAAATTGAGGTCATGCATCTCCTGACTCATGTACTCAGGCTTTATAGTGTGCTCAGTTCCTATAACTCATGTTATACTCCTATAATTGGCAAAAATTCAGCTTATAGCCATGTATGCCCTCAATTCAAATTTACTTTGATAAATCCTTGATGTTGGTTTGTTATTCCTTAGGCCCCAGTTAAGTGTCAAGTCTCATATAATATCCTTCCATGCTTCAAGGTTTTATTTTCTAACCTTTTGGTGAATCCTTATGTAATGACAGTGGTGATGAGTGAATGTTTCTTGTTGATGAAAGATCATTGTATGCTTGTTTTAGATAAGTCCATAAGTGTGAAGTGAAATTTGGAGCCAAGTTTTTGATACATGTGATGGTTAATGGAAAATTTGTGTGTGTATGTTCTTGGGGTACTGTGTGGTAGTTGTATTGATGGTGGTTTAGAGAATATATAAAGTACGTATTGATTAATGTTGCCTTGAAGTTAATATGTAGTTATAAAGATAGGCTTGAATGACATATTAGATTGTAAGTGGAGGAACGCAATATGCGCTAGTGAATCGATAGTAAGAGTTTAGAGTTAGTCATTGAAATAGTAGGACACATTATGCTTAGGATGTGATTTAACAAAATATAGAAGGTTGAATCATATGGTTTAGAATAATATTGTGGTGTAGCCTGTTGTATTTTCTGATTTAGAGTTAGGCTTGATCATGGTGAAAGGATTTAATCTACTTTAGATATTAGTAGAAAGATTTATGGATGCCCATATGAGAATTTTAAGATGAAAGATTTAAGCTACAACAGTAGTCTTTACTAGTGGCGCGGTACTGACACCCTTCCAGTCAGGGTAGAGATTGGACCTAAGTCAGCTTAGTATGGGGCATGTCATTTAGATAAATACATCCCACAGTTTTAGTTACAAATTCAGAACTGTCAGATATATAGACAACTCAGTTCAGTCGTACAAATTCAGTACTGTTAGAGACAGTCAATCCTTATCATTATAAATAGATTTAAAGATCAGCAATTAGACAGGACTGATCTCAACTATAGTTAATCAGTATCAGAATCATAAGATTTAAAGATCATCCACTAGATAGGACTGATCTCAAATTTAGTTACTCCATATAGAGCGGAACTCAGATAGTTCCATCAGAACTCAGATTGTTAAATACAGTTTCTTAGTATCAGTTGCATCAGTCTTGTCTATCGTCATAGTACTATCAGTTATGTCAATTTTCATAGCTTTTGTTATCAGTATTTAGTTTTAGGACTGTTAGATATAGTCAATCAGACCAGTTTTTTATAATTTGAATTGTCAGAAATAATCATTCATTTATTTAGTATCTCAGTATCACTAAAGTCATGTCGTCAGTATTCAGACTTAATAACCAGTATCACCACGAGTTCAGCTATAGTTGTTTATGCATGTATGTATTCCCAAGTTCATATTAGTCAGCATTGTTCATGCATATAACACTTTGCATTAAGCCTACCTCACTCATATACTCAGTACATTCAGACGTACTGACGCATTTGCGCTATAGTGCTTTCTCTTATACTACACCATTGGTTCAGAGGCACGTGTTCCAGATTAGTAGTATCATTCTAATCGTAGAGTTGCAGTGAGTCTTCATCCATTCAAAGACGATATTATTTTATTTTAGTTCAATTTTGCTAGACAGAGTTAATTGGAGACATGTTCAATCAACTCCTTACTCAGACAGTATTTAGAGGTTTTCATATTTAGTTCATATTTGATTCAGACTTCAGTTGTTTTTGGATATTTTCCACCCATATGGATATTACGTTTTTTAGATATTTTATTCAGTTGAACCTTATAGCCTATTGTTCATGTTTTTCCGCATTATAACGTCATATATTATAGTGTACAGGTACAGATATGGTTAGCTTGTGGTCTTTCGGGGTCATAACCACCGCGTAGCATTCCGGTTTAAAAAATTGGGGTTTTACACAGCATCATTATTTAGATTCATCTACTTAGGCATGACTCAGTTCATAAGAGTTCAAAGCATAATTTCAAATACTTCCAAGTATTTTAGCTCAGGCAGTACAGTACCCTTGTAAGATCTAAGTCATGTTGCCTCATGGTCCATAGTTGCATAAGTTATCACTTCTAAATTCAATATATATTATTAGATCATGAACACTTTAAGGAAATCCTAAACTCTCAACATTAATCAGCTCCTTAAAGTAAGTAAGGTCAAGTCAATTCGAAATTCAGTTTCATGATAAAATTTTAAATGTTTCAGCTCAGCTATATTCTCTCTTAGAAGACATATCATGTCCACATTATTCCATACCTTTAAGAATTCAACATTCCTACCCATCATTCGGGGATGAATGATCCCAAAAGGGAGATAGTATATCACCTCTCATTTCGGGCCAGAATGAAAAATCATCGTTTCTATGCATAGGTGATCCAAAAGCCATAGATCCTATGAAAATTTGGCATTTTAATTGATTATTTAGTGTGGAAACATGTTTGAAAATAAATTGAGATCATAGAGGTCCCCAAACTCAAATACGAGTTGAAAGCTTTCCTATCGTTCGAGTTTGAGTCTAAACGTAGGTCAAATTCAATCGACCATAATTCCTTGTATATGAAGAACTGGGTGTCTTACAATATATCAAATGAAACATATTCGAATTAGCTCTCCAAAGATACTAATTTTTCCCAAATCCGAGATCAGCGCAAAAAGTTATACTCATTTTACTTCAGCATGTCTCTCTGTTGACAAATGACGACCTGAGCTGATAAGTTATCACATATTTAACGACCTATCAGCCATGTCGTCAGCCCAAGGCAGTAACTCACAAAACATAGCCTCAGAGTGATGACCTGGTGTGATAAGTTATCACATATGTGATAACCTATTAGCCAAGGTCGTCACCTTTAAAATTCAGCATTTCCTAAACAAGTTTGGAGGAGTATTTTGGTATTTTTCCTTCACCCCATAACTCCATAAACACTTAATTCAAACACCATTTCACCAAAAATACACTCCTTTCTCTCAAATCCTCTCAAGAACCAAACCCTAAGGCCTCAACCTAAGATTCAAGATCTCTCAAAATTTCACCATTTAAATTCCAAAATTAATTCAAGAATTAGAATCCCCAAACTAAGATCTTCAAGAATCATCCATCAAAAGCACAAATAGAGTCCCTAAAGAAAGTTTTCATCCAAAGTTCATAATCTAAGGTACGTGGGGTTTATCCAGCATGAATTTAGAAAAGGGGTTTTGAAATACATGATTTTATTATACATTATAAATAATTTATTGTACTGTTGATTTGTTCTTTAGGCCTTTTCCCCCATTTAAATTGATTTATATGCATATGTATATGTATGAAGATTTAAATTGAAGATTGTTTGAGAGCACAACTTATGAAATCCCTCTCTTGTGATAACTTTAAGTTTATGATACTAATGTGAAGGATTTGAAATGCATGATTAATGGCTTGAAAATAGTTTACTCAAAAACCATAGTATTTTGAGCATGATTTAGAGATTTTGAGAGGGAGTTTCTTGACATAAATGTGTTTTGTTAAGGAGAGAAAGATTTGCATAAGATTAAGAATTTTTGACATAACCATTTTGTATCATTGAAATATTGTCAAGGAGAGTTGCATATATGTGTTTACATGAGTATTTAAAGAAAGGGTTCTTCAAACTGTTTTATCAATATGGTGGTCCTAAACTTTATGTTTTGAAAACAAAGATTATAATAAACTAACAATGGCTCAGAGATGTGACTTGCAAGTCAATGGTATGATGATACCATAAGTATGTATGCCATAACGGAGTATGTTTTCAGAGAATACATGTTTTAAAGAGTTAAAAATAGGTATAAAGAGGTTTAGGTGGTTACCCGAAGAAGGCTTGAGTTCAAGTAACTCTTAGCCTAAAACCATATTTGCCAATACGATAAATAATTATTGTATGCTGGCGACGGCCATGTGGCATAGTAGATCCAGAGACCCCGACCCTTGCAGCTACATGGGTTGGGGGCATGGCTGTAGAGTTAATGGCAGATTCCATATAGCCCGTAAAATTTCAGAGTTATAGGGTATACCACCTAGCGCAAAAGTAAAACAAAGAGTGTCACAGAGTTCATATGATTTTACAAAGTCTTTCAAAATGTGATACGGGTGTACCAAGCTGTCCAACAATTTCATGATCATTCACAAGTAGCCAAGCTCGGGAGTTACAAAAACTCCAAGCTATGTTCATCCAAATGGCCGTGTATGAGTTGATACTTGAGACTTTCAATGGATTAAATATTTTTAAGTGTGAAGAGGAGCCTTGAAGTGTAATAAACTTACACTCCAAGGCCAATCCTTGGAAATATAAATGGTCATTTGGTATCTCACTTTGTGGAATAATATAAATAAATAGTGTTAGGGTTATTTTGGAGTTAGTTCATTATATTTTTAGAACACAAGACTTGTAATATTTTGAACTTCTCTCTTCCATTGGAGAGGCTCAAAACAGAAATTCCCAATTGGAGTGACACTTGGGTTGAATGTTGGCTAGAAACTAGGATCTTCAGGTCATTGAGTTCCTCTTGGTCCATGTAAGAGTTTGGTGATAATATTCTTTAGTATTAGAGTCCTTTCATGTTGTTAGGGTTCTTATATTCTTGAATATTTTATGTCAAGTTACTATCTTTAATTTTGTAATCTTGTTGTTTGTGTGGTAACATAGTGAAGCCGTGTGGGGCCATTTTCGATTCACTATAGTTGTTGCCACTTCGTTGCTCTTGTTGTTATTTTAATCTTGTAATCTCTATCATTTTGTCATTTTTTGTAAAGCTTGAAGTCTAGTGAAGCCGTGTGTGGCCTATTTCAATTCGTTAGCATTGTTATTGTTCATCTTGTTATTCTTATGTTGACTTGACTCTCTTGATACACACTCATTTTTGTATCAAAATGTCCATGTGATTTCTTACTATACGATATGTTTATGATCTATTTTAAATTGCTCTCATATATGTTGAATATAAATTATTAATTTGAATTTGCTCTGCGTACCAGTACATCTGTATTGACCCCCTATCTCCTAGGTTTGGTGGATCAATCTAGGAGTCCAGCTAAGCAGTAGAGTATTTTTCAAAGAGAAGTGATCTGTGCAGTGGTGAGCCCTCTTTGTTCCAGAAGGCCTGTTTATTTCAGATTATGTTATTTCATTTGTTTTGGTCTACTGGGGGCTTTGTCCCAGTTTTCAGACCATTGTCACTTGATTATGTAGTAGAGACTTCGCAGACTATTCCAGATGTTGTTTAGTTGATTTCAAATTTCATTCTTTATTATTAAACTGAACCAAGAGTTTTGACCATGTTTCCGTATTAAATTATATTTCTGCCTTTTCTTTTATTATATGAATGTTGTGCATGATTACAAGATAGAGTAGGACGTCCGAGCCTTCATGGATCGGGATGCCCATCACGGCCAAGGCCTCAGTTTGGGTCGTGACAAATCACCTAGAAGCATGTATGAGAGGCTGGCAACTTGAAAATTTCTTGTATAGGACGGAATTAGTAACTTTTTGAGCTACTAATCTTTGAGGATTTTAATTTCTACCTTCCCAATCTCAGAAATTTAATTTGTAAGTGGATTCATGATTGGGGGTATCAAGGGTATATCTCGGGTATGTTTTTGAATTTTTGGACTATCGTAATAGTAAGTTTGGAGGTCCAAAATAGTGAGGTCTTGGAATTCCAAGCCAAGAATTTCAAGAACCAAGTGTGATTCGGATTCCTCTCTTCCTCCCAAGTAATTTTAGGTATGTGGGACTACTTTAATAACCTTGAGCATAAGTTTAAATGTTTTATCAAGATTACAGGTCCCCAAAGTTTGGTTTATAATGAAGTATATGATATGATTTTCGAAGATTATGCATCTTGGAAATGTTTTGACTGAAATACATGTTGTCTTGAACTAGTTTGCATAAAAGTTGAATTGTAACTATATATATATATATATATATATATATATATATATATGTGTGTGTGTGTGTGTGTGAATTTCGTGTATTTTATAAGATTTGACTGAGAGCATGAGTATGAAATCCCTCACATGTTGAGAACCAAAGTTATGGTTTCATTGTGAATGATTTGGAATGCATGCATTTAAGATTATTAAAGTAATTTTCTCAATATCATGGTGTTTGACAAGGCTTATATATGATGAGAGGGAGTTTCTTGCTATAACAACATTATTTTTGTAAAAAAAAAAAGAATTGTATGTGATTGATTAAATTAACATGACCCCTACATGTTTTGAATCTTCCAAAGAGATGATAATGCATAAGTTTTCTTGAGATTTCAAAGTGATGGATCTATTGTAACATTATGCAATTTTGGGTGGTTATGTGCATGCATTGAATATGATGGGCTGTGAATTTGATATGATATGGACTTGCAAGTCAGGGTATGATGATACCCAGTTATATTATTCCCTTAACAGAATAAATTATGAATGTTTTGAATGCATGATAACTGATTTTAAAGAACTAAAATTGGTCTTAAAGAGAGGTAGATGGTTACCCGAAGAAGGCATTTCGGTGTAAGGGCTCATCGCCGGAATGAATGAATTTGTTGATTCGGGTGATATGATCGGCTAAAGCCAATGTATACTTGTCCCTAAGACACTGGTATACTAGAATAGAAGAACCCTCACCCAAGAGTACGATAAAGAGTCTCAAGCAAGCTTGTTCATCTAAATTCATAATCTAAGGTATGTGGGGTTTGAACAAGGGCAATCCTTTCGTCCTTATACCCAAAATTAATTACAAAAATATATGGTTTTTATGTTTTCTTATGAAATTGAAGTATGAGTTTATACCCTATGTTGTTGTTCCTTGAAATTATAATGATTTCAATGTTTTAAGATTGAAGTACATAAGTATGTTGAGATTACAAGGAATAATTCTGGAAATTTTCAGATTTCTATATGATTTATGAATCTTATGATATCTACTATGCATTTTGATACGTCTTAACTTGAGATTGAATTATGGACTATTAATCCCTATTTGATATTGAAATTTTATGAACTTTTGTTCTATAAAAACCCATGATTTGAGTATTTTGAGATTATTGAGAAAGTTTTAACCTTGATGGTCACAGTAGCTTTGAAATCCACTTCACTAAATGAGATTATAGATTTTATAGTTGGGTTCTTTATGAACCATGAGATTATTTTAAAGTAGATTTCCATGAGATGAGCATTCTAACCAAAGAGAGTATTATTTAGCACCGAGTCGGATAGGTTACTATGATTTCATGCCCCAGAACGATGTACCGCCGCAGGATTGAGATTTATGGGCCCGAGGCCGAGAGAGTGATCACTAAGTTGAGGTTATACTCCTTGGAAAAAGTATGAAGCCTCTCCCCAACATGAGACTTCTTCCTTAGAAGGACAAAACATTGAACTCCATGTAGCTTGCATAGTTTATGTCGATTAAGAGAACCTCTCTAATAGTAAGATTTTCAGAGTAGTTTCTTAAAGTATATTTTTCCTTGAAGAAAGTATTTTTCCCTGCTAGTAAAACTGAATAATCAGTTCTTAAAGTAAAGTATGTTCCTTTAAGATGAGATATTGTTCCTTATAGCTTTGAAAGATATCCTGGTCAGTAAAGATTTTTAGATACTAAGCATAAAGACTCACAGACTTATTCAAATATTATTTTACTTGAGATTTCAGTTATAAAGTTACAGTCTTAGTTAGTTTTCAGATGCAAGGTGATCACTTTACCGCATAGTCTATATGTTTGAGAAGGGAATAGACTACTGATTTCAGAAATATGTATATTGACTCATGAGATTTACACTATGTGTTCCATTATTCAAAATTTATGAGATTTACATTTTATAGAGTTATTCAAGCTATGTGAGTCAGTTATAACAGCATGAACGATTCTATAAATATTGATGATATTGTTGTTTTAATTATTGCATAAACCCCCATATGCTCAGTACATCCTCAAAGTACTGATCTAGATATATGTCTTTGTGCTACATTGTCTTAGAATGTAGGTTCAGGTGCTTAATCTCAGCAGCGGCAGTCATCTCTGAGCATCTCATCTACATCTTTATCCTTGATGTGTCTATCATGACCCGAGTCGGGGCCCTGACCGTGACGAGCATCCCAAACCATGGAGGCCCTGTCGCCCTTCTATATCTGTAAATCATGAACAATACTCAAATAATGAATAAAATATGTGAAATTATAATAAACGAAATCATGGTCATAAATCTAAAAATCTATTCGACAATATGGAAATAAGTTCTTCAACATCTAAACAACATCTTTCTCAGTCTGCGAAATCTCTACTACATAAGACATTAAAAACATTTCTGAACCTGGGACAAGGTCCCAGTGGACCTAAACCAAAGTAAAACAACATATGACTAAAATTGAATAGGTCTTCCAGAACAAAGAAGGCTCACAACTGCATATTTCACTTCTGTCTGAAATAAATCTACGGCTTAGAAGGACCTCTAAACTGAGCCTCAGACCCTGAAAGATAGGGTGTCAATACAATTGTACTGGTATGTAGAGAAATCCAAAATAATATACTTTTATATAAAACATAGGTGAGAGCAAGTATGAAACATCATGCATGGTATAGTTTAAAACACATGGGCAATTCTTTGATAATCATTAAGCGTGATTATCCAAACCCTAGTTGATTTGTCCTTTTGTGTTCTTAGATGATGAACTTATGATTTAAGAGAGTTAAAACGTTAATAAGGACCCTAATTTCGTCTATAGATATTTAGGGACAATATTGGAACGTAAAAAGATTTGTTTACCCTTGAAATAACTCAAAATGGAGCTCCTAGACAGTAAAAAAAGGGTTTATGGCAAACCTTAAGGTTTGCATCGCACAACCTATGGCAAAAATTAAAGTTTTCGGTGCCTAAGCCATCGTCAAGCCTGGACAGTGTCTCAGTCAAACACTCATAACTTTTGACTCTGAATGGGGATTAATGAATTGTCAAAGGCATTGGAAATAAGACTCAATGACCTTCATTTGATAGATAATAGGCCCTCTAATTCGTCATAGATAAGGAGTTATGGTCAATGGAAGTTGAACCAAGTTGAACGTCCACTAAAACTTAATCGATAGAAATATTTTCAACTCGTCTTAGAGTTAGGGGATTTTGGTGACCTCAATTCACATTCAAAGGTATTCCCACACTATAGTATTGATCATCACACATATTTTAACAAGGAATCATTTAGTTCGGGTCTATACGCATGGGAACAATGATGTAAATTCTAGCCCAAAAGTTTGGGGTGTTACATTATCTCCCCCTTGGGATCATTTGTCCCCGAATGATGGGTAGGGACTTGCTGAAACTCTAAAGGTATGGAATAAGGATCATATCAACAACAAAAACAACAAACCCAGTGTATTCCCACCTAGTGGGGTCTGGGGGGGTAAGATGTACGCAGTCCATACCTCTACCTCTAAAGGTATGGAATAAAGATCGTATCCTCGCATGAAAATTTTTCTTCAACAAAATATGCAAAGGTTCAAAACAACTTTATGATAACCCCTAGTCAAATTCTTAAGCACGAAACATGAGGTAACGAAACTTGACATCAACATGATCTTGGCATGTGTTTTATGGCACATGATCAAAACATTGTAAGATATGAATTTTTCCTAAGAGTCCTCAGCTTGATTAAGATTGGTACAAGACATGAGATAAGACTCTCGCGGAATATAAGAATCTTAGAATCCTCCATCTTACAAGATACAATGAAAATACTTAAAATTTGAGACACTACTCATCTATGCCCCAACATTAATCAACATATTTCATCATTTCCAACTTACAATTCTCCCATAACACATCTAACCACAAGAATTTGTGTTCCATCATATAATACTTTTATGTTGAAGCCTAACTCAGAGGAAAGAGGTGCTAATTTAAACCATGGTACACTGTACTCTACATCACTTTAAGAAATCATCTTATCTCATCACTATAATCCAACAACCTCAAGTCTTAATTCCAAGAATACTAACCGCATGGCACATTGGTTTGTGTTTTCATCAATCACAAAATTTCAGCCCATCGCTACTACACCCCACTTCATGGACATCTCCACTAAGACTTGCAAATTCAATCATTTTCCCTAAGATTCTCGCCATATACTTCCCTCCTAACTATTTCATGTAAAGAATATTCATCTCCTTCCTTCACTTGCGCTTCTAACCTTAGCTCAAGAAATCGCATCGAAATTTTCACATACAACAAAATCTAGTCCCCCACTAAACACACTTTTACGCTTCCACAACCACCATCATACTAGCATACGGAGGGTCATTAAAAGATCTGAGCAAGGGAATCATGAAAGGGAGTAACACTATTCGGTTATAACATCTACTGATTTCCATACTCAAGGTGGGACATGAGTTGAAGATATGGTACAATCACAGAGTATTTCTTATATCAAGTGTTTGGATCACAAATGGAGATTTCTTCTAGAATAAAATCAACATAGCACGAGTTCTTAGGAAAACCACAATAAGAAACATGAGAGCTTACATCATGAGTTTTATAACATGAGTGTGGAATTCATGAAGTTGACGATTTAGGCAAGAACTTCTATTCAGAGCTATCACTTCTCATTTTAAGAACTGAAATAGTCACGAGTTCGCACAACTTTATCATTTTGGTTAATCCCGACTTAAAATGAACCATTAACATACGTAAAACATAGTTCCTTAGAACCAATCATGATTTGGGACATAGATTTTCTATTCATGAGCAATACAACATAGAGCTTGGATACTTAGAATACTGGATCATCGAAGGACATTATTTCTTCTAGTTTGGAAGTCGGGGACATGTCATGAGTTACATAAAGTTCTCAAACCTTAGACATAGGTAGGAATTGGATACATGACGTGAGGCATTAGTAGAGTGACCTCGTAGATTGAGTAGGAGGAGTTTTCTTGAATTGTAATAGATTTATCATGAATCTTACTTTAAACTTGATACCGTAAGAAAATATGAGAACTATTCTAACTCATTATCTCCACCATAGATCGATGATATAATCTTAGACTTGCAGGCATAACCTCTCATCGAATATATATCCACAAATACAAACACAAAAGATATACCACCATACACAGTACCACTAATTTCTCCGGGATAAACTTTACTCAATAGGTTTTGTTTTCCGAAAATACTACTCAACTTTTGCTAGCCTCTACAGCCATCACCCCATAACCTATACTCACGTAAATGAGATACGCCAACCATTCGAGGAACATGTTGACTAGTTGAAGTACTGACCCCCTCGATATCCACATACCTAATCACAAAGGGTTTCCAACAAACACATGAACACAAACTCTCCATAGAATTGTACAAGGACACTGAATTCATTCTAGAATATCCCCATCAGGTACACAAATCCTAACATCCTCCAAACCCCAAAGTCATCTATTTATGGCTAACATTATCATGGGCATAGACAACCACACTTCTAGGCACACAACACTTCATCTTTAACTCCTTAGGATACTTAGCATTACACCACTAGTCACACAACTTGCATCTTAACAAAATTTGTAAAACTATACCAAAGGCACATAGTGACCACTCATATTTAATCAATTCAACTCTAAATAACGCTATACAACAACTCCCTAAACTTCTCCATACCATAATTTCAAGAACACAAAATAGGTACGTAAAACACATATACATAAAAATGCTAAACATTCCCTTTTTAAGTATACTCTAAAGGTACTGCTTTCCAAGAACAGTACTCCAAATTTTTGCTATCCTCTATCATCATCAACTTGCAACCCGCAGTCCCACGAGCATACACAACCTAACTCTTTATCACATAAAAATCCACTCTCCACTACCTAACCTTCTAACATTAGACCTTTAATCACATAACTTATATCATAAAATCTTACCTAATGCCATACTACCGGGGAGGTGGGGTGTAACTCATTCTTATATACTTACACCCTTATCCACTTAATGACTCATCTGCAATTCATCATCTTACACTAGTCCTCATATACACGTATACCTCACAAATACCACTTAAACTTTTCATCAATTATCAATCTAGTCTCTTTCACAAATCACACCAAGCCTACTAATTCATTTCCATAATGATACATCATTAATCTTAAGCTACTATTCTTACCACCACATTTTACGTCTAAAGTTCAAGCCTATAATCTAGCAAAAATCATGTACCACAAGTGAAGCATACAACATATTATACCAATCCATCAAATTGAGAAATCAACTAAAAATGCTCATTTTCTTTAACTGTTGTCTACAATCACAACCCCTCCATGTCATCACTATTACAACATTAAAATTTACTACATACCTTCTCACATGAAGTACTAGTTTAAAACCATTAAAGAAAAGAAAGTCAAGGGGGTAAGGTCAAATAATAGACATGGTCAATCTTAATCTTATATTATAACCCAATACGATATTATCTATCCATTCTACTTTCTCACATCATACTTACTTACCCAAGCATACCTTTAGACTATCTTCAAATTTCACATACAACAATGATTCTATACTTATAACTTATTGGCTAATCTAACTATTTTCACTCATAGCCTATAAGGAATTTTTGTAACCACCATAACTATCCACTCTGGGCTCTTTCCCTATTTTGAATAAGTAAAAGAAAAAGAAAATTCAAACACTTTCTCCGCACACCCCTATACAAGCAACAAGTCTTTCCACAATATTATCCAACCACCATAAATGAGAGAGAACCACCCTTAAATCAAAAGGTTATACAACTAAAACTACTTATTTACGCAATAGTCACCCTTGCTTAGGATGCTAACCTAATGACTTCATGTCACCAACTTCTGGACCATTTCACTACCATTAGGTCATGACACTTTAACATATATTACTACTCAAGTGGAAATATATTTCCAACATTTTACTAGACAGCATTCCTTACAACAAGAATTTTTGAAAGGGACTAGATACACAATTAATACTTCAGGATGAAAAGTATGATTTCATCAAAATCAAAGTTTACAAAAGACTTAATGCACCTAGAAGCACTAGCGGACTCCTCTCAAGTCCTTACACAATTTATATATTTTACAACTCAATCAGAAAAAACTATACCATTTAGATTCTAAGCTTCTGCACTAGAATCACCTAAAAAATGAGACATATCTAAGAACATCAAAGTAAGGAAAGAATAGCGATAGTTTTACTTCTGTATGGGTGACACCATAGAACAAACTAGAGTATGAAAGAGGAGCATTCTAACTCCATAGCACGAACTAGAACATGAAGAAAGAGACGCATTCCTAAACGCCTTGTATCCTCTTTCTTATAAGTGTGGCGTGCTACACACCCATAAATAAGACTCTACCCGATGTTATTTCGCAGACACCCTAGGACCATGAACCATGCTCTGATACCAAGTTTGTCATGACCCGATTTGAGGCCCTGGTCGTGATAAGGATCCTAAACTATGGAGGCCTGGTCGCCCTTCTACATCTGGTAATCATGCACAATACTCATATAATGAATAAAAGATGCAGAAATATAATAAGAGGGATCATGGTCATAAATCAAAAAATCTAGTTGACAATACAAAAATAAATTCTTCAATATCCAAACAACATCTTTCTCAGTCTGCAAAATCTCTACTGCACAAGACATCAAAAACTTGTCTGAACCTGGGAAAAGGGCCTAGTGGACCTAAACCAAAGTAAAATAACATATGATTGAAGGTGAATAGGCCTTCCAAAGCAAAGAAGGCTCACCTACTGCACACTTTACTTCTTTTTGAAATAAATCTACGGCTTAGCAGGACCTCTAGACTGAACCTGAGACCCTTAAAGATAGGGGGTCAGTACAATTGTACTGGTATACAGATAAATACAAAATAATTTACTTTTATATAAAATATAGGTGAGAGAAAGTATGAAAAATCAAGCATGATATAGTTTAAAACACATAGGCAATTCTTTGATAATCATAAAACCTTTCTATCAATGCAGTTTCTGATCTTTGTATTAATTCTGAGCTAGGTGGCACTCCCTACAAGTCTTTGACCCCACAATTTGGAGTCCGCCATTAACTAAGCGGGCAAGCTCCCAACTTTAGTTTGCTGCAAGGTTTGGAGTTTCTGTTCTCATATGCCACAGGGCACTAAGCCAGCATATAATAATTCTATGTCTGCAAAAGTTTTAGAAATGAGTTGTCTTAACTCGTGCCTTCTTTGGCTAGCCACCTAATATCTCTTTGTGCCTATTTTTAAACTTTTATATCATGCATCATTCTAGTTTCAAAATCTAAAAATCTGATTTCAAATATGCATTATGTTCTATTCTAAATTACCATGGCATTATCTGTATTGGCGTCGTCACACCAAGACTTGCAATTCATGTTTCTGAGCCATAATGTATTATGCATGGTTTTTATATAAACATAATTTAGACCACCCAATCATATAAATAGTATAAAAGATTTCGTGTTCTGAAAGCATAAGTCAAAACTATGAAAAGATTCCCATCTTTTCAATAAACATGTGGTGGTCATGTAATCTTTGACAAACCATGCAACTCTTTCATTATATATATATATATATATATATATATATATATATATATATATATTCATTCAACATTTATCAACACAAAAAACCCTCTCTTTTGAATTCAAAACCATAATAAAGTCATATCACTAGTCAAGATATTTTGTATCATGCCTTTCAAGATGTATTCTAAATAATTCATATCATATGAAAAGTGGGAAACATCATAACAAGAGAGGGATTATCTATGAGTCATTCTGTCAATTTAAATTTCAACTTTAAACACATACATAAACATATGTAAGATTTAAAATCAATTTGGGTAAGGCCTAAAGACCAAAACAATAATGTTACTAAAGAATTCATAATGAAAATATCAATGTAAATTCCAAAACCCCTTTTTAGACTTCATAATTTCTCAATGCTAAAAGTTGTTGAAACTATTTTTTGTGCCCAAGTAGTTCTACGAAAACACCACTTACCTTAGTTACGAAGAATTTACGAAGAAATTTTGAAAAGAATGGACCTTTAAGCTTGATTGCTCATACCCTAGTTTATTTCTCCTCTTGTTTTCTTAGATGATGAACTTATGATTTAAGTGAGTTAAAATGTTAATAAGTACCCTAATTTTGTATATAGATATTTAGGGATGATTTTGGAATGTAAAAATCCTTGTTTTCCCTTGAAATAACTCAAAAAGGAGCTCCCACATATAAAACACAGGGTTTGCGGTGCAAACCCCATGGAAAACCTTAAGGTTTGTATCGCACAGCCTATGGCAAACATTAAAGTGTGTGGAGCCTAAGCCAAAAGTGGAGTGGTACGTTGACCAAAGTGCAAGAGTAGTGATTCATAGGCTCAGTTAAGTTAGTGCAGTAAAAAATGTCACACATGTCTTCATCTCCCGCTTTCAAATTATATGTTATGTACTTGCATTCTCAAGGATTGATATGATGAAGACATTTTATTTTCTATCTAAACATTGTGTTATCCTTCATTTACCCCATTTGAGCTTTTGTTTTATTTTCTTTCATACCCCTCTTTTTAAATCAAGATAGAGTCAACAAAGTTTAAGAAAATTTTGGAGTAAAAGAATAGAGTCAGAAAAGTTTCAAAAAAAAAGAGAAGAAAATATGTCCAAAAACAAAAAAAAGTGTCAAGAAAAATAGAGTAAACGCAAATCTCAAAGAGAAAAGAGTCAATGAAAAAAGAAATCATAATCAAGCAGAAGAACGAATAGTCGGAACTACGTGTTACCTGATTCTCCTTTCTAGGGAGTGAGATACGTAGGCTGCCCTACTTTGAGCTTGGTCCAACCAAATGAACAATTTAGAATTGCCAAGTCAAAAAAAAATGGGTCATTAGTTAATCTTCATTGTTTGAGTCGATTCCAAAGGTTGTAAGTCCCACCCTACTTCAAGTGTCGTTTTATCCTCATGCCATCTTTTTCTTCTAACCCTATACAAAAGTCAAGTTACAACCAAAGAAATACCTTCAGATCAATCTTTGAGAATGTTAAGGCTACGAATACAATGGATATGATGACACATTTTGGGTACTACTTGTCTTCCTCGGCATAAAAAAATCAGGACAGAAATGAAAATGAGAGATTCTTATTGGTGAAAACCCTATCAGGCACCATAAGGCGATGGTAAGTTGAGATAAATAAAAATGAGAGAGTCTTATTGGTGAACACCCTCATGGTCACCATAAGGCGACAATGAGCTGAGAGAAAAATGAGAGAGGCTTGTTGCCAAAAATCCTTCAAGGTGTCACTACCCGAATGAGTTCTTAAATCAACAACAATTGTTTGAAAGTTTGGATGGAAGATCAGACAGTTTAATCCAAAATTCATGGAATAATCATTAGAGTTGATTGTCGTTTTTCGATAAACAAAAATTCTTTGTTTCAAATGGGGACAGTAATTGTCTTTTCTTTCTTCACTTTATTTTTATTTTATTTTCTTGAGTCAGTTATCCTAATAAAAATTATTTTAATTTTTCTCATGTTTTTGTGTCAAATCCATGTTAAAACAAGTGAGAAAAGATTTCAAAACTGGTTATCAGCTTCTTCAATTGCACAAAGTAAGACAAAAGGCCAACACAAAAAAGAGACATAACTATGAGCCACAATGAGGAATGCAGAAAGTTTTTTCAATAGAAAAGTTTGGGAACTCATGAAATACCAAGGTTTAAAGGGGTTTATCTGAGAAATATGGCAAAGCATTGATACTGTGTTTACTTCAGAGTCACTCTTAATAATCTGAGTTTGGATCAATGAAGCAGCATGTCAATGACATATACTATTTGATGGAAGCAAGGTTAAATGTGATGAGGGCAAGAGACATCGCCGCGAAAGCTAAAGCCACAAACCAGCCACCCTGTTTTATACTCACAAGTTTTCTTTGATGAAAAAGAAAACATATTACCTTCAAGGCAAGGACTTCAGAGCATAAATATCAAGGGATACAATTCCTCACTTTACAAATATAGGAAGCAATGTTGTTGCACAGGTTTGATAATAAAATCATGGTAGAAATTCATTATCCTATATCCCTCGGCTACACACTCTCTTGTCCGGGGATTTCTATTTTCATTTGTTAGGGAATACACTTCTTAAATTGAACCTTTACTTATAGAAGAGGTACCTTATATTCGAGTCATTCCCTTTCAAACCTAAAAGACGTACCTTCTAGCCTAGTTATTCCCCTTCACTCCTAGAAGATGTACCTTCAAGTCGATTCATTCCCCTTGACTCCAAAAAGATGTACCTTTTAGTCTAGTTATTCCCCTAATTCCTATAAGATGTACCTTTTAGTAGATTCATTCCTCTTGATTCCTATAAGACATACGTTTTAGTTGAGTCATTCCACTTGATTACTATAAGACGTACCTTTTAGTTGAGTTATTCCCCTTGATTGTTATAAGACGTACTATAACACCCTCGTATTTTTGAGCTAGAAATCGGAATGTTGTTCCTGAATGTGTAAACTATAATAGAAATGATTTCCAAGTGATCATAAGTATCATGATTGTTATCCTCATTTTGAAGTGCTTTCGAGGTGAAAAACTATAATATCCTATACTTTTCATAGTTCAGTTCAGCTCCTAGTGCTTGCATAAGAGGCTAAAAACTTTAAAATTTATATATATATGGAGGACTTAACCATTTTTAAGACCTTCTAACTTTTTGTAATTTAAGTTGACCTTATGGACTCCTATACAATGGTTCTTGAGTTGATTCATGATCAGGGGAGTTAGGAATAGCGTCTTAAAAGAGATTTTAGATTTTTAGACTAGGTTTGGATTGTTTTGGGGTTGGAATTCTAGTACACCACTGCAATTCCATTGCGTCATGGCGAGTATAGTGCAAATAGGTCCACCATATCATGATGGAGTGTTAAAAGTCAATTGTCAATTTACAGTGACTCACCGCGATTCCATCACATTGCGAAGAGTATAGCGATGGGGGATCACTTCGTCGCAGTAAAGGTGTATTTTTCATGTTCTTAATCCATAATTTTAATGCATGTATCATGAAATTTATCCTAAGTGAGTTAAGTTCTTATTAGGTCAAGAGCATTCATAGAAATCACATCGAGCCAAGTTCAGCTAAGATCCTTTAATTCATTCAATGTTTGGTGTTCGATTCTACAAGGGTTAAATTTAAAAGTGTATAACTTTTGATGTATTTATAAATTTCACCTTGATATCCACCAAATTGTAGATGGTTAAATTAGTTTTCTAATGATACCAATTTCGCCAAAATACGACACCCGAGTAAAAAGTTATGACATTTTTCATATGAGGCAGTAAGCCACTGTGGTTATACTTGGTCTTGGTGGCACTTCAAATGGAAATACGGGTCACAAATTTTTGTCATAAATTATTAAGGGGCAATGGGTTCTTTTCCCACTAAACCCAAATTAAAAAAATAATCTAAGGCTTCAATTAGGGCATTATTTGCCCTCATTCTCCAATTTTTGCCTCAAGAACAAACCCTAGTCAATTTCCTTAAGAATCATTAATTCCATCTTCTTCTCTTCAACAAAAAGATCAAGAATTCAAGCCTTTAAGATCAGGAATTCCAAGAAATGAATCCAGATCCGGGTTCCTATCTTTCAAATTTTATAATCTAAGGTATGTGGGACTACTCTAAAAACCTTGGGCATAAATTTAAATGTTTTATCAGGATTAAAGATTCTCGATTATGATTTATAATGATGTATTCAAAATGACTTTAAAGAAGTATGCATCATAGGACTGTTTTGATGAAAACAATTGTTGTCTTGAATCCCTTCTCATGGAAATTGAATTATAACTATATGTATTTATGATTTTGTGTATTTTTAAGATTGATTGAGAGCATGAGTATGAATTCCCTCCCTTTTTGCAAACTCAAGTTTACATTTTCCTTTGTGAATGATTTGAAGTATCTGCCTTAAGATTTGAAAGTGATCTTCTCAATATCATGGTGTTTGACATGGTTTATCGATGATGACAGGGAGTTTCTTTTTATCACTACATTCTTATTTTAAAGGGAAAGAATTGCATCTAATTGAATAAATTGACATGACCACCAAATGTTTTTAATCTTGCAAAGAGAGGTTAACTGCCTAACTATTCTTGAGATTTCAAAGTGATAACTTTATTGTGATGTTATGAATCTTGGGTGGTCATATGCTTATTTTGAATATGATGGGCTGTGAGTTGGATATGATATTGACTTGAAAGTTAAGGTAAGACAATACCCGGTGATTATATGCCCTTAACAAGATAAGTATTGAATGTTTTAAAAGTATAAAGCATGTTTGTTTTTAATAACTAAAAGACAGGATTAAGAGAGCTAGTAAGTTACCCAAAGAAAGTACGAGTTGAAAAAGTCTATGCTAGAAATCATGATTTTTCGACATGGGTTTATGGTACTATGCTTTGCGATCTTGTGTACCTTTTCATGTCATCCCAAATTGGGACTAAGGTTAGGAGCCCTACTTTATAATCTTGTGCACTACTATGACATATTGATTTGATTAGGGATTTTGGCACCCCATTGTGTGATCTTGAATGTCCCCCTTATAGATACTCCAATCCTTGTGGCAAACTTGAATTGGAGGCTTGGCCGTTGATTTAAGGGCGGATTTCATATATCCCATGAAATTATAGATTTTTTAGGGGTACCATCTAGCTCAGAAGAATAACAAAGATTGAGTCAAGGTTTTTAAGAACTATTCTGAAATTATTAAATATGCCCATGTATTTTATTTATGCACTATTCACTATTATTATGATATTGTCTCATCTATTTTTGTATAAAACATGTTATTTTGAGTTGTTTCATATACCAGTACCTCTATATTGAGCCCCTATATTTCAGGATCCGAGACACAGTCCTGGGTCCCGTTCAACAGTAGAATCATGTGTCAGAACTTGCAGTTAATGAGCCTTCTCTATTCTGAAAGGCCTGGTCATTAAACTTTGTTATTTCTTTTGTTTTACTAACTGGGCGTGTTCTCCCAGTATTTAGACAGATGTTGACTTTCACAGTGTTAGAGATTTTACAAACTGGTGTCAAATGTTTTATTGAATGTTCTGAACTCAAGTTTCCTATTATTCCGCTGAACTAAGTGATTTGACCATGTTACCATATTTATTACCAATTTTTGCGTTTGTTAAAGTATATAAATGCTGTACATGATTTCCAAAAATAAAGAGGTGCCCAAGCCTTCATGGTTCGAGATTCTCGTTATGGTCAGGGCCTCGATTTGAGTCATGACACGTACCATTTAGTCGAGTCATTCTCCTTGATTCCTATAAGATGTACCTTTTAGTTGATCTATTCCCCTTGATTCCTATAAGATGTATCTTTTTAGTCGAGTCATTCCCCTTGATTCCTATAAGACTTACCTATTAGTCGAGTCATTTACCTTGATTCCTATAAGATGTACGTTGTAGTCGAGTCATTACCCTTGATTCCTATAATATGTACCTTCTAGTCGAGTTATTCAACTTGATTCCTATAAGACGTATAGTATAGTCCAGCCATTTCCCTTGATTCCTATAATATGTACCTCCTAGTCGAGTCATTCACCTTTATTCCTATAAGATGTACGTTATAGTCAAGTCATTCCCCTTTATTCCTATAATATGTACCTTCTAGTCAAGTCATTCAACTTGATTTCTATAAGATGTACCTTTTAGTCGAGTCATTCCCCATGATTTCTATAATATGTACCTCCTAGTTGAGTCATTTTCCTTCATTCCTATAAGAAGTACCTTTTAGTTGAGTCACTCCCCTGATTCCTAGAAGATTTACCTTTCAGTTGAGTCATGCCCCTTGATTACTATAATACGTACCTTTAAGCCAAGTCATTTCCCATGATTCCTATAAGGCATACCTTTTAGTCGAGTCATTCCCCTTGATTCCTATAAGATATACCTTTTAGTTGAGTCATTCCCCTTGATTCCTCTAATACATACCTTTTAGTCGAGTCATTCCCCTTGATTCATATAAGATGTACCTTTTAGACGAGTCATTCTTCTTGATTTCTTACAGATGTACCTCTTGGTCAAGTTAGTCCCCTTGATTCCTAGAAGATCTGCCTCCTGGTCGAGTTAGTCCCCTTGATTCCTAGAAGATGTACTTCTTGGTCGAGTCAGTCTCCATGATTCCTAAAAGATGTACTTCCTAGTCGAGTCATTTCCCTTTGATTCCTAGAAGACGTACTTCCTAGTCAAATCATTCTCATTGATTCCTATAAGATAAACCTTTCAGTCGAGTCATTCCCCTTGGTTCCTATAAGACATACCTTTTGGTCGAATCATTCCCTTTGATTCCTATAAGACATACCTTTTAGTCAAGTCATTCCCGTTGATTCCTATAAGACGTACCTTTTAGTCTTATCATTCTCCTTGATTCCGATAATACTTACCTTTTAGTTGAGTCATTATCCTTGATTCCTATAAGATGTACCTTTTAGTCGAGTCATTCTCCTCGATGCCAAGAAGATGTACTTCCTGTCCGAGTCAGTCCCCTTGGCTCCTAGAAGATGTACTTTCTATTTGAATCATTCCAAGTAACCCATAGAATAAGCATATCCTTGTTTGGTTTTTTCAAGTAGTTATGATGTGACTTTCATAAAAGTCTTCTGATGATAAGCTGGGGCAAAAATTTAATTTCTATTGTTTGGAACTTCACTTTTCTGGCAAATGGAATCTCTCTTTATAATAATATTTGTTTAGGATAATTTTCGTTTTAGTTTTGATGTGACTTCAGGAGCCTATTTGAGCAATAAGATGAAGCAATTGAAAACCAAATAACAAGTTGAAGAAGTTGCAAGTCAGGAGCCCACCTAAAGAACCAGGTGATGAAATAACAAGTCAGGAGCCCTCCTGAAGAACAGGGTGATGAAATGACAAGTCAGAAGCTTTCCTAAAGAATAGGATGATAAAATTTAAAGTCAAGCAACAAAGTGAAGAAATTCAAAGTCAACAGATTGAAAAATATCAAGTGATGAACCCGCCTGGAGAACAGGGTGAAGAAATGGATAGCCAAGCAACAAGGTGAAGAAATCATAAGTCAGGAGCCCGCCTGAAGAATAGGGTGATGAAACTCAAGTAAGAGTCCAAGGAAAGCTGCATATATAGGATTTTTATAATTTCAGTTATGTTTTTTAACTTGTAATTTTCATTTTTGAAGTAATGAAAGAGCCTCAGACCGGAACCTCGAAGGGACCTCAGTCAACTCTCCAACTCGGTTGTTTTTTTCCTTATATTTCTTTCTTCAAATAATAGTCTGGTCAAAATTAAGTCTAGTTGTCTACTTTTTGGTCTGAAAACACTTCGTGTTTACACCCAAAAAGGGGCATAATGTATATATCTAATTTTGTCCCTCCCGAAGTTCAATTTTGTTCATTGTTAGCTCACCTTACCATGTAACCTCACCACATTTTGCACTTTCCCCACAAGAAAACAAATACAACAAATCCTAACAAATTAAATCTCCAATCCCAAATAATCCCTTATCCTGACTAATTTTTACACCTCATCCTAACAACTTACCCCACCCCATAACCCCTACCCACGTAGTCCCCACCCCCTCACAACCTTATGCTTTTTTTATTATCTTTTCCTTTAATAGATATAACACACCTACACATTCACACAAAATAGAGACCATCACATACACATAGATACTCCAGATTTTTTCTTTATTCTCCATAAGAAAAAGACATGGATCACACACATACGCAAAAGGTATTTTTTCCATTGATATAGGAGGCGACACTCTATGGAAGAAGAAAGCATAGACACATACATACAGCCATAAACACTGAAAGAAGGGGAAATTGAATCATCTTCTCCATTATATCATATATGTGCACACACAGAGAACACTCACCAGTGAGAGGGAAAGATAGACATAGAGGGAGAAAGGGGTGAAGAGTCAAATTAGAGGAAAGGTAAGAGAAGGAAGAGATCGACAATTGAGAGATTCATCGCCGTCGGAGCTCTAGTGAAAGCACTGTTTCCACACTTCTTAAACTCCTAAATCCCTTGAAATCAGGTCTAAAACCCCCTAAATCCTTAAACCAGCACCCAGTTATTCTTCCACCACTATTGTTACTTTTTGAGAATGTAAACCAGTGAGCTCTAGCCGGATATTTTATTAGCTCTGGTTGAAATCCATCAAAAACTGAGCAAACCAGACCTATTCATATGAAACCTAGTGTGGGTCATTCTCTTTCAGCAATTTTAGTTCAAATTAGTGAAAAATAGGATCAGGTTAGATAGTTGGGTTGTGCGATTGGCGAGTTTTCTTGTGGAGGTTGATTCTAGAATTTCTCTACTGGTTCTGATATTTCTTCATGTTACGTTTCATTTCTTGACTCGTTTGAGGCAGATTTTAGGTCACATTTGAGGTTCAAGATTCACAATGCTCCATTCAATCCTGTAATTCAACTTTCTCAAAGCAAAATTTGAGGTCCATTTCTTCTCTTATTCTCTATTTTTATCTTGAATTTTGATTATTTTTATAGATGAATATTTTAGTGTGCTTGCCATACTTGAATCTTTATTGAGTGTGTGGTTGATGTTGGTTTTGGATGTTGAAGAAAAAAATAAATTATTAATCGAAGAATTAGTTAATCATGTGATTGAGAATGAAATTGGAGCGGCATTGAGAAATTGATAAAAAGGGTGAATTTAGTTTAATTATGGTTTATTGTTGTTTTGTTTAATTTGGAATAAATATCTAGTTTGTGAACTTGAAAGGATCATATTTTAGGTCGAAAGCTTAATAGGAAAAAGTTTAGGTTCAGGTAGGCAAATTTAGGAATGATGTTTTGTTGAATGTTTGAATGTGTGGGTTGAATGTTTTCTAATTTATCGTGTTTGATTCCGATGTATTAATTCGCTGGGTAATGGCCCAAAGGTATATTGTACTTATCTACCAAATAATTCCCCAAAGTATTTTGTGCTCGGAGGACGTCCGTAACGAACGCTCGAGACATCAGGTAAAGTGTTGGAACGTAGTCTAGGACTAGTATAGGTTAGCATAGGTTTACATTTCCACAATTTTCTATTTCGGGTTGTAATAATTGGAATGAACATTATATTTTTTAATTTGTTTTGTTTGTTTGTTTGATTGATTATTTTTGTATGTTTTTCTGTGGTTTATACATTCATAATGTCAAATTAGCCGATATGCTCCACCAAGGGACTGTGGTCGAACCACGGGATCAAGGGGTACCTAACTCCTTTACCTCGATCAATAGAATTCCTTAGCCGAAATCTCTGTTCGTAAATCAAATTAAAGAGTCAAAATCGTTTTGAAAAAGGATATCCAAGGGTGACTTGGCACACCTGATTTATGCGAAGTGGCGACTCTAAGTTTTAAATATAAAATGTCCTTTTTTGAAAAAAAATCTAGATTTTGTCACTTAATAATAAAAACACTTTCAAAAAATAAATATAATCTTTATTCGATTAAAAGGGGAGTGTGATAATTTTGATAAAGGAGAAATTTAGTACAAAAGTTGATTGTTGAAAAAAATAATCTATTCGTGAAACTAGTTCTGAATTTTTTTTTGGTGAATTTATTTTATTTTGATTCAGTAGTATTTGATTGTAAAACTCTTCTTTGGGAGTTACCAATTTTTCATTCTTTTTTAAGAAATCAATGATTCAGGTTGGTCATTATCTTGCCAAAACATCTGCTTCTAAGTCTGATTGATGGAGTAACATACTAACCCTCCATATGTCATCTTATTTGAATAATATCTGATGAAAAAAATTATTGTAACCCCGACACTTTCGGGCTAAAGTTTGAACCATCCTTTCAACGCGTATAGACCCGAACCCAATGATTCTTTGTTAATATATGCATGATGATCACACCTATTATGTGCGAATACCTTTAAATAGGAATTGAGGTCACAAAAATCCCCAAACTCAAAGACGAGTTGAAAACTCTTCTATCGATTAAGATTAGATGAATGTCTAAACTTGAGTCAAATTCCATCGACCATAACTTCTTGTATACAAAGACATATATGCCCTACTATATACCAAATGAAAGGTTTTTTAGCCTTCTTACCAAATCAACTAGTTTCACCTTAATCCAATTTTGGAGTAGAAAGTTATGCTGATTTTCCTTCGAAGTGTCTGTTTGCCAAAATGTGACGACGTTGCTGATGACCTATCAACTAGGTGATGGCCCATCAGCTCTAGACATCATCCTAGGGCGGAAAGTGGTAAAATCCATCTCAAAAATGACGACCTAGGCGACGGCCCATCAACCTTGGTCATCAACTGATGAAGTACTCCAACATTTTTGATTTTGTTAGGGGTATTTTTGTCGTTTCTCACTTTAAAAACCATTTACACAAATTTAATTGCACTCTAAATGTTATTAATCAATCTTTATCAGTTATACAACATCAAAATTCTCTCTTCACTCTTAAATACAAAATCAATCTAGGGTTTCCTCCAAGAATAAGAAATCAAGAAAAATCAATCCTTAAGTCCAAGATTTCCAAGGAAAAAATTAAGATGCGAGTTCTACACTTCAAACTAAGTAATCTAAGGTACGTAGGATTTTCCTAAACTACATGTGCATGGTGAAATTGTTTTGATAATGTTTAAATGTTTAGAAATTATGAATTTGCAATGAATTTTGAATTTTACACTTACGATTGTGCAATGTGAAATCCTTTTTATGATAAAGTTTTGGTCTTGAGGCCTTCCCCTAAAATAGATTTTTACTCGTATATAAGTACGTATGCATTTTTTGAGTTCTAATGTTGAATTAAGAGCATGAACAATTAAAATCTCTCTCTTGTTGTAAATTCTCTTACTTCATATGTTATGAACTATTCAATTGCATATTTAGAAGCATGACTCAAATGTCTTTACTATTATGTAAGCCTTGATTTTGCATATGAACTAAAGAAAGGGTGGTTTTTATTAATATAAATAAAAGTGGTGATTCAAAGAAATTGTCTGGTTCGTTACAAAGTACTTGACCACCGTATGTTTGTTGAAATGTTGAAAAGAGAGAATCCCTGCATAGTTTGAAATATGTTTTGAAAATAAGAACTCTCTTGCATTCTTAAATGTTTTTGGTGGTCAACTGAATTGATTGGATTGAAGGAACTAATGTATATTATTATATATCTTAGACATACGAGTTGCAAGTCATGGTATTACAATACAAAATCAGATAAGGCCATGATAAACTCATAATATAATACATATGTTATTTCAGATTTTCAAATTTTGAATTCTGAAAGATGCATGTTCAGAAAAATTTAAAAATAGGCTCTAAGATAGTTAGATGGTTACCCTAAGTAGGCATGAGTCATATGATTCATTTCCTGAAATCATGTTTTTCTGATATGGGTTTATTATTTCCCCAAAGAGAAAAGGGATTATATGTTGTCCATGTGAGCTATGGCCAAGTTAAGGGCAGATCCCATATAGCCCACGGGGTACTTTAAGATATGTAGGGTGTAACACCTAGCTCAAAAGTAAGATAATGAGTGAGTCGTGGTTTCAAAAAAGTGCTTCAAAGTCTTTAAAGTATGCCCATGTGTTTTAGTATATTATACGTAAGAGGTTTTATGAATTGCTCTCACTTATATTAAATATACAAATGTATTATTTTTGATTTCTCTGTATACCAGTACATCTGTATTGACCCCCTATATTTCAGGATCTGAGACATATTCCCGAGTCCAGCTAAGAAGTTGATTAGGCTGTCCAAAGTTTGCAGTTGGTGATCCTCCCTTACTTTGGAAGGCATTGTTTATTTGACATTGATATTTCTATTTTGATTTATGATCCGACTGGGGACCTTGTTCCAGTATTCTGATTGTAGTGTTTTTGAGTTGTTAGAGATTTTGTAGACTAGTGTTAGGTGTTTTTGAATGTTTCATGAGCCCATTTTTATATTGTTCAGTTGAAGTAAAAAAATGGCCATGTTTCCTTCTTGTCATGTTTTTTCGTATTTTCTTTATAGTATATGAATTGTGTATATAATTGCCAGTTAGAGAAGGGCTCTTGGGCCTTCACGATTTGGGCTCTCCTTCGCGGCCAGGGCCTTGGCTCGGGTCGTGACAAACTTGGTATCAGAGTACGATTCATGGTCCTAGGGAGTCTGCAAAATCGTATGCAGTAGATTTTTTCTTATGGGTGTATTATTCACTACACTTATAATCTAAAGGCTACCGGGTATTTAGGAGTTGTTTCTTATTCTTTCATACTCTAGTTCGTGATATAGTGTCATCCATAAGAAAGTTATCCAAATTCCTTCCTCATTCTAATTTCATGAGCAATGCCTTATTATCGAGGCGATATAAGTGTAAAAGTCTAGCAGTGAGGTGGTTCTCTAGGATAGAGTTATCCCTAAAATTTATGAGATAGCACAAGGACTTGAGAGGAGTCTAGTAGTGTTTTAAGGTGTATTTATTCAAGTGTATACCTTTATCTTGATGAAATCGTGCTTTTCAGCTAGCGGTACAAAGTGTATTTAGTATCCTTTTATAAAATTCTTATTGAAGATGTCATGTATACGGGTAATAATGTGTAGCAGAATGTTGGAACTGTATTTCCACCTTGTTAGTAGTATATTTAAAAGTGTCATGACCTATTGGTAATGTGATTGTCCAAGAAGTTGGTGATATGGAGTCACAAGGTTAGAAGCTAGAGTGAGGGTGACTTTTTTGTAAATAAAGAGTTGTAGTTGTATAACCGTTGATTGAGGGATATTTGACATTTTATAGTGATATACTAATGTGGTAGCAATAGTTGTAGATTGTATGGTAGTCTATGAAGGAAGAGTTGGGATATTATTATTAGTTATTTTGAATAGCGGAGGATCTCGGAATGGATAGTTATGGTGGTTGTACAAATTATTCATAGGCTGTGAATAGAAAGGGGTAGATTAGTCAATAAGTCATGGGTAGAAATTCATTGTTGTACATGAAATTTTGAAGGTACTGGTGATGAATGCATGGGTAAGTAAATATGATGTAAGGGAGTGGAATAAGTAGATAAGATCATAATGGATTATAATATAAAATTAAGATCGACTATCCCTATTATGTGACTTTAGTCCCTTAATTGTCTTTTCTCTAGTAGTTGTAAATTAGTAATGGGAGGAGGTATGTAGAAGATTTTGATGTAGAAATGATGTCGTGGAGAGGATGAACTTATGGGCCATAGTAAAATGAAATATGAAACTTAGATTGATATTTCAATTCGATTGGTTAGTATAGTATATGTCATGTTTCGTATGATTGGTGTTATTAGAAAATAGAGTTGAACTTTAGAAGTGAAGTGTGGTGATAAGAATTGTAGCTTAAGACTAATGATTAGTATTTTAAGGGAACGAACTTGTAGGCTTGATATGAGGTGTGCAATAGCCTAGGTTGGAAACTGGTGGAAAAACGAGTGGACAATATTGATATATTTATATGCATGGGGTTAGTGTTAGAACGACGAATTGTGGTTGAGTCATTAAGTGGATAAGAACGTGAGTATAAACGAATAAGTTGAACCCCCGATAGCAGGTTGATAGATAAATTTTTATGTGTATAAGTGTTTGGTGTATCTAGTTTGTGTTCTTGAAATTTTTAGTATGGAGAGCTCTAGGGAATACTAAGAAGTTGTTGTATGGTGTTCGTTATAGCGGAATTGAGAAAATATAAATAGGCAATATGTGCCTTTTTTATAGTTTCAGAAATTTTGTTAAGTTGTAAGTTGTGTGATTCGAGGTGTAAAGCTAGCATTCTAAGGACTTAAAGATGGAGTGTTAAGTGTTTAGAAGAGGGGGTGTCTATGGAAATAAGGATGGTAGTCATAATTTAATGACCTTTTGGGTTAGAGGAAATTACAATTTAGTCTCCTTGGAAGGGGGGGCGAGGTTCTAGAAAGAATTTAGTATATTTATATATTTATTAAGGGGAATTTGTGTTCATGTGTATATTGATAACCCTTTTATAATAAAGAGTATGGATGCGTATGTTCATGAGAATGGGAGTTATAGAGTGATGTTTATGGAGGTTAGCGGAAGTTAAGAGTAGCATTTTTTGGAAAGCAAGGCTTTCAGGGTATAGTTCATCAGGGAGAGTTTAGAGTTTAAGTTTATGGTGATGTATTATTTGCGTTGAGAATTATGGCTACAGATTTTTATGTGAGGTCATATCTGCAAGTCTAGGCATGTGACTTTGGTCTAAGGGGGGGGGCAATGGATTAAAGTAGTTCCCAAATTTTTTTCTTATCGGGTCAAGTTTCAAGTAAGAATCATGATAAATCAATTCCTTTTCAAGCATGCTCCTCTTACTTCGATTTGAATGGACATCTACAAATGTCTTATGTATTCAAGTCTTTCCTATGTGTAAGGTTTGAGCTCTCTATGTAACTAATGTTATGTCCCGATCTCTAAACTAGACGAAATAATGTCCCTCAGTTTTTCAATATTCCAAGTATCAAAGCTC
Organism: Capsicum baccatum var. pendulum; assembly: GCA_030864225.1. Classification (NCBI taxonomy): domain Eukaryota; kingdom Viridiplantae; phylum Streptophyta; class Magnoliopsida; order Solanales; family Solanaceae; genus Capsicum; species Capsicum baccatum. The sequence continues at coordinate 16,468,046 of CM061559.1, read as the reverse complement.
TACGTTATATTTTTCATAATCCATTAAAAGTCCATGTCTCACATAATACTTGGTTCTAAGAAACTATGCTTCCTATGTGTTACCGATCCATTTTATGTTAGGTCTATCCCAAAGCGATAAGGTGCATGCAAACTCATGACTATCTTATCTTTGAAAATTATAAACAAGAGCTTCAAGTATCAATCCTTGTCTTAATCATTGACTTTATGATTTCTGGAATTTTGTTATACGACTCATGATGTAAGTGCTCATGTTTCTCAATGTTGTCTATCCAAAGAAATCATGTAGTGTTGTGTTTATGCCAAATGACTTTTTACTTATGATCTGGACACTTGATATATGAAGCACTTCGAGCCAATTCTATCATATCTTCACCTCATGTCACTCCTTGAGTAGTGCAATAAGTATGAGTAGTGGTTTGACAAATGTTACTTTCATTCATGAAGTCTATGCTCAGGTCCCTCAATAACCCTCCGTATGTTGTTATGGTGGTGATTGTGGAAGAGTATTAATGCGTTAGTGTAAGATCCCGCAAAAATCCTAAGACTAATTCATCCCCTTAAAGCTTTATGAGGGATCCAACACTTAGAAAATTTTAGCTAAGTGTCAAATGACTTAGTCTCTTTTTAAGGTTCAGTAGTGTCCTAGGAAGTCTGAAAGCCGCATCTAGTAGAGTCTTGTGCATGAGTGTGTTGCGCGCCACATTTATGTACAGGAGGCTGCGAGATGTTTAAGGAACAATTTCCCTTCTTTCAGTGTTCATGTCATGCGAGTGAGCATGAGCTCTGGTTAAACTCTTAGTCTAATTATTCCTTCTCTTCCATTTACAAAATCTAATCATTCCTTCTCTTCCATTTACAAAAAATGCCTCCAAAGAGGACTCAGGGAAGAGGAATGGGAGACCAACCAGCCCCTCAGCTCGGTAAGCCTAATCCTTTGGGCGAACATGTCTCCCATGCAAAATTTAGAGCTACATTCACTACTTTATCTCATTCCATTTCTGCTCAGAATGAACGTCCAGTTGCCATTTTGGCTAACCCAGTGGCCAATTCTACTACAGTTAGGATTCAGGACTTCACTCGAGTGAACCCTCCATCCTTTATCGGGTCTAAGTTAGATGAGGACCCTCAGGAATTCCTTGATTAGGTTCATAATATTACAAATAAGATGGGGGTGTCAGCTAGTGAGAGTGTTGAGCTAGCTGCATACCAGTTGCAGGATATGGCTCAGACTTGGTTCAAACAACGAAAAGCAAAGAGGGTCGTAGATGCAAGGCCAGTTGAATGGGAGGAGTTTACCACTGCTTTTCTAGATAAATTCTTTCCCCTGGAGTTAAAGAAGCTAAGGTGTTATAATTTATCAACCTCAGGCAGGGCAACATGACAGTGAAAGAGTATTCTCTTAAGTTTAATTAACTAGCTAGATATGCTCTTCATATGGTGGTAGATAGCAGATTCCGAATAAGTAAGTTTTTTTCTAGGGTAAATGATAGTGTGGTCAAAGAGTGAAGGACTGCAATGTTTATTAGTGATATGGACTTGTCTAGGCTTATGGTCCATGCTCAACAAATAGAAGAGTAGAAGAATAAGAAGAGAGAGAGAAGCAGAATAAGAGAGCTAAATAGGTAGCTTCAATTTTAATCAGCCTAAGTTAGAGGGAGAAAGCATTCTCAGTTTTGTCCTATGTCTTCAGTTCCATCTCTATCCTCATCCAATGCTCTAGTGCCGAAATTCAGGGACTACAATAGAGATAGGGCATCAGGCACTAAACCTCAGGGCAGTGTTAGCAGTGCCCGAACCAATCCTTTTTGTCAGAACCCGAACCAATCCTCTTTGTCAAACTTGTGGAAAGAACCATCAGAGTATCTGCAGGGATGGCAGTGATGTTCGTTTGGAGGTGAAAAGATAGTCCACAGAGTCAAAGATTCTCCCAGTCAGGTTTCCAGGTTCAACATAACCGTACTCCAACTCAGTACAGTCTCCCAAATCAGCAAGGTGCCTTATCCAGTTTCACCAGTGGGAAATGCCCAAATAAATTCTATGTTCTTCAGTCCCGACAGGATTAGAAAAGTTCTCCTGATATGGTCACTGGTATGTAACAGATCTTTCATTTATATGTCTATCTTTTGTGAGATCCAGGAGCTTCCTTGTCTTTTGTTACTCCATATATAGAAGTTGATTTCGGAGTCAGTCCTGAAATTCTAGCAGAGCCTTTTTAAGTATCCACCCCTATGGGTAAATCCATCATAGCCTAGCGGGTATACAAGAACTGTCCTGTTATCATCACTCAGAAAGTCACTTCAGTAGATTTAGTTGAATTAAAGATGACTAATTTTGATGTTATTCTCGGTGTAGATTGGATTCATTTATACTATTCCACAGTCTACTGTAGAAATAAAATTTTACAATTTCAGTTTTTAAATGAACCCGTCCTTAAGTAGAGGGGTAGTACTTAGCATTTGGGGGTCAGCTTATTTCCTACCTAAGGACAAGAAAAATGATATCTAAGGGATGTGTCTATCATCTTGTTCGAGTTAAGGACTCTCATTCTGAAACTCCCAATTTTGAATAAGTCCCAGTAGTGAATGAATACTCAGATGCCTTTCCCGAAGATCTTTCAGGAATTTTTCCCAAAAGGGAAATAGACTTCGACATTGACCTCCTTCCAGATACTCAGGCCATAACTATTCTTCCATACAGAATGAAACCAGTAGAACACAGAGTATTAAAAGAATAGTTGAAGGATTTCCTAGATAAGGGATCATCAGGCCATTATGTCCCTGTGGGGTGCACCAATTTTATTCATGTGTAAGAAATATGGTTCTCTCAAAATGTTTATATATTATCTTAAGTTAAATAAAGTCACGATAGAAAACAAGTATCCACTTCCCATAATTGATGACTTATTTGACCAACTTCAGGGTAACAGTTACTTCTCTAAGATAGACCTCATATCAGGCTATCATCAGCTTAGATTCAGAGAATGTGACATTCCAAAAATAGCTTTTTGAACTCGGTATGATCACTTTTAATTCTTAGTCATGTCCTTTGGTTTTACCAATGCCCCACAAGATTTCATAAACTTGATGAACCGTGTGTTCAAGCAGTACTTGGACAGGTTTTTCGTAGTCTTTATCGATGACATTCTTGTCTATTCCTACAGTGAGAATGATCACACAGACCATCTTAGAATAGTATTGCAAACTCTCAGAAATCATCAGTTGTTTGCAAAATTTAGTAATTTTGATTTTTTTCTAAGTTCAGTAGCATTCCTTGGTCATATCGTTTCCAGTGATGGCATTAGAGTTGATCCTCAAAATATCGAAGTAGTGAGAAACTGGCCCGGAGAGCCATCTATCTATTAGATATCAGAAGTTTCTTAGGTTTAACTGGATATTACTTTTGGTTTTTGGTTGAAGGGATTTTGTCTATTGCATCCCCTATGTTCAGATTGAACCAGAATAAAGTCAAATTTTAGTGGTCAGATTCATGCGAGAAGAGATTTTAGGAGTTAAAGACTCAAATCACCTCATCTCTAGTTTTAACTCTACCAGATGGTCCAGATGGGTATATCGTGTACTGGGATGCATCTAAAGTAGATTTGGGTTGTTTACTCATGAAACATGGTAAGGTCATAGCCTATACCTGCAGATAGCTTAAGCCCCATGAGAGAAACTATCCCACTCATGATCTTCAGTTAGTAGCAGTAATGTTTTTCCTTAAATATTTGGAGGCACTACTTATATGGGGTGCATGTAGATGTGTTCATAGATCATAAGAGCCTACATTATATGTTTTCTTAGAAATATCTTAACCCCAGTAAGAGAAGGTTATTAGAACTCTTGAAAGATTACGACATGAGTATCCTTTATCATCCAGCAAGGCCAATGTAGTGGTTGATACTCTCAGTAGACTGTTTATGGGTAGTATTGCTAATATTAAAGATAGTAAGAAGAAGTTAGCTTAGGAAGTACATCAACTTTCCTGACTAGGTGTCCGCTTAGTTGATTCAATAGAAGGTTATATGTGGTGTAGAACAGTTCAGAATTATCTCTAGTTTTCGAGGTTAAGGAAAAAATAGAATAGAGATCCCAGTTTAGTCAAGTTGAAAGAGTCAATTTGACACCAGAAGGTTAAGGTTTTCTTCCAAGAGGGAGATGGTGTTCTCCATTGTTAGGGTCTTCTGTGTATACCAGGTGTAGATGACTTGAGGCAACGAATTTTTACAGAAATGCATGGTGCACATTACTTAATTCATCCAGGGACCACAAAGATGTATCGTAATTTATGGGAAATCTATTGGTGGAGTGGGATGAAGAGAGATATTGCAGAGTTTATGGCTAAGTGCTCAACATGTCAACATGTTAAGATTGAGCATCAAAATCCAAGTGGGTCCATGCAAGAGTTTAATATTCCCACTTACAAGTGGGAAGAATTGAACATAGACTTTGTGATGGTTTGACTCGCACTCGTCATCAACATGATTCAGTTTGGGTCATTGTAGATAGGATGAACAAATAAACTTACTTTCTTACAGTTCATAGCTCTTATTCAGCCGAAGATTGCACCAAACTCTATATCAGGGAGTTGGTTAGATTGCACGGTGTTTTGTTATCCATTATCTCAAATTGAGGTACCTAGTTTACCTCTCATTTCTGGAAAACGTTCCATAAGGGTTTTGGCACCCAAGTTCACTCAGTACAACCTTCCATCCTCAGAAAAATAGTCAAGTAGAAAGGATAATTCAGAACTTAGAAGATATGCTAAGGGCGTGTGCAATTGACTTTAAAGGTAGTTGGGATGACCACTTACCTTAGATTGAGTTTGTATACAACAACAATTATCATTCTAGTATTCAGAAGGCTCCATTTGAAGCGCTTTATGATAGGAGATGCAGATCTCTAATCGGTTGGTTTGAATTCGATGATGTTGAAGTTGTTGGGCCTGATTTAGTATTCGATATCTTAGAGAAAGTTCAGTTGATCAGAAAGAGGCTCAAGACAGCTAGAGCCAATAGAAATCGTACATAGATGTGCGCAGAAAGGATATCGAGTTTGATATTGGTGATTATGTGTACTTGAAAATCTCTCCCATGAAGGGAGTGAAGAGGTTCAGCAAGAAGGAAAAGATCAGTCCTCGATATGTCAGTCCCTTTAAAATTCTCAAATGCTTTGAAAAGGTACCTTATGAAATTATGTTAGCATGTGGGTTGAAATCTATGAGTTTGAGTTGATTAATGCAAATCATGATGTATTGGTTTAATGTTCATGCCTAAGCCTAAAGTTATGAATCCTATGTGTTTGATAAAATGCCTAAGAGAGCAAAATTGTGCATTATGACTCAATTATGATCTAAATATGAATCCATGCTATATTATCATGTTCAAATTGATTCTCATGCTAATGCTATGAATTGTAGTGGTTTGATGGAATGCTCATGAGATTAGATTTATAAAATCATGATAGGATAGAATGTAATCCTATTCATGTACAGGATTATGATTATCAAGTGCTTCATGAAATCCCTCAATGATTGTATTATGAATTTTTTACTATAGTCATGTGTTCAAAAAGTGTCATGTCCTATTTATAGCCATGCTATCGAGTCCTAGGGGTACTTGATACTCAATAATTTAGCTACATGCCTAGAGCCAGTGTCAGTTTTCAAGATAATCTCAGCCAGTCATGATCAAAAGAATTCAGTCAATCACAAAACTCAGGAAAGTTTAATAGTATTCAGTTCAGTCCTCAGTAACTCAGTCAATTAACAGAATTTAGTAGTTTTCCATCAGTCAAAGAAACTCTGTCCAATTCAGTCCAGTATACTCAGTTCAATGTCTATTCAGATAGGAGCAGGATTTAGCACCAAGTAAACCCAAGGATGGAAACTCACCTTCTAGCAGAGGGTGTGATTCCTAGAAGCAATCCTTGTATTTCAAAACTACATACCCAGCGTAGGTTGAGACATTAAAACCTGTCAGATGAGGGTTGATGAGGTGTCTTAACCTGGCAGTTGATGGTCCCACCATTCTCATTTGAGAACTGGCCAGATGAGGGTATCTCTTTAATATTTTATTAGTGGTGTGGTACTCACACCCTTGCAACTAGGGTTATAGTTTGGACCCTAAATCTAGATAGAAAAGTGGCATGTAGGTTAGATGATTACTTCCCACAATCTCAGTCTCAGCCTCAGTCTTAGTCTTCATTAAAGAACTTAGTTAGTTCTATAGATTTTAGGACTGTCAAATACAGTTACTCAGCTTAGTATAGAACTCTGCTAGTTCTATCAGAATTAGGACTATCAGTAACAGTCATTCAGTTATTAGTATATCAGACATTAGTTACATCAGTTATCAGTAATCCATGTTATAAGTAAACTTAGTATTAAGAATCCTGATGTTTTCAGTTACAGTATATATTAATGCATGTATCCTCATGCAGTCATGTTCATGTTATTCAGTCAGTTATAGTTCATGCATATGAACCCATGCATACAGCCTACCCCACTTTGCATACCAGTACATTCACACATTTTTTTCTTTTGCGTTTTGGTGTTTTATGCCATAGGTTCAAACGTATGAGCTCCAGAGCTCCCTTAACAGTTTAGATTCTCAACAGTAGACTAGCATTGAGTCCTCATCATTCGAGGATAATATGATTGTTTCATTATTTCATTATTTCAGTTTAATTTTAGTAGATGGAGTTAGTTGGGGACATGTCCCATTAACTCCATTCTTTAGATAGTTTTAAAGGATTTCAGACTAGAGTGTTTCAGATAGTTGTTTTCAGTTTTGGTATTACTATACCTTGTTCAGACATCGTTTTATTCAGTATTATTCATATTAAACCTTATGGTATATTTCCACTAGATTTCCGCATTTATCTCAATCATATTGTTTATTCCAATATTTCTATTATGCAGTACTCATAATAGGTACTATGTATAGGTTTGCTAGTGGTTCTTTAGGACTGTTAGCACTGTGTAGCATCCGGGGTACCAGACTCGGGGCATTACAGTTAGGTAAGGGGGTAGATGTTGTTGAAGGTGAAATTTTTTATATGGTTTCTTGAGATAAGGCTATAGGAAAAGGGGGGAAAAGAGATGAACTTTCGTTAAGAAAGATAGTTAAGAAGGAGTTATTTGGCAAAAATCTTAGTAAGAATGATTGAATTGGTTGGTCTTAGTGGGGAGGTCTATAAAGTGGGTATAGTAATGATAGGTTTGAATGTTGTGATTGATGAAAATGCAAACCAATGGGTTATGTGGTTGGTGCTCCTTGATTTAAAACTCGATTATGGTTGATGGTGGTGAAAAGCTGAATTAATTCTCTTAATGGGGTATAGAGTACAGGGTCCCGTAGCTAAAGCTAGAACCTCTTTCCTATGAATTAGGCTTCAACATAAAATTACTATGTAGTGGGACTCAAACTCGTGTGGTTAGAAGAGTATCGGGAGAACTGTAAGTTGGAAATAATGAGGCATGTAATTTATTGTTTGGGGCGTAGACAAGTAGTGTCTCTAAGTTTAAGTCTTTTTGTTATATCTTGTTAGGTGGAGAATGTTTCTATTCTTATGTCCCGTGAGAATATCATCTCATGTCTTGTACCAATCTTAATCAGGCCGAGGGTTCTTAGGAAAATTCATGTATCACAATATTTTTATTATGTGCCATAAAATACATGTGAAGATCATGTCGACGTCAAGTTTCGTTATCTAATGTTTCATGCTTACACATTTCCCTAAGGGTTATCATAAAGCTCGTTGGCTGCCTTCACATATTTTGTTGAGTAAAAATGCTCAATATGATGTTACTCTCTTTATTCTACACATTTAGAGCTTCAAAAAGTCCCTACACATCATTCGGGGACGAATGATCCCAAGGGAGAGATAATATAACACCCCGCACTTTTAAGGTAAAGTTTGAACCGTCCTTTCTATGTGTATATACTCAAACCTAATGATTCTTTGTTAATACATGTGTAATGATCAATCCAATAGTGTGTGAATACCTTTGAATAAGAATTGAGGTCACAAAAATCCCCAAACTCAACGACGAGTTGAAAACTCTTCTATCGATTAGGTTTTGATGAATGTCTAAACTTGAGTCAACTTATATAGACCATAGCTTCTTGTATACTACGATTTATATGGCCTATTATATACCAAATGAAAAGTTGTTTGAGCCTTTTTTCCAACGCAACTGGTTTCACCTTAATCCGATATTGGAGTAGAAAGTTGCGCTCATTTTACTTCAAAATCTTTGTCTTCCAAAATGTGACAATAAGGCTGACGACCTATCAACTAGGTGAAGGCCCCTCATCCCCAGTCATCAGCTTAGGTCAGAAAGTGGTAAAATCCATCCCAAAAGTGATGACCTAAGTGACAACCTAGGTGATGGACTGCCACCTGAGTGACGGCCCATCAACCTTGGTCATCAACTGATGATGTTTTGCATCTTTTTTGGTTTTGTTAGGTATATTTCGATCTTTTTCTCACTCCAAAAACCTTTCCCATGAATTTAATTAAACTCTAAATGTTATTAATCAATTATTATCAGTTATACAACATTAAAATTCTTCTTCACTCTCAAATACATGATCAAATTAGGTTTCCTCCAAGAACAAAAAATCAAGAAAAATTAATCCTTAAGTCCAAGATTTCCAAGGAACAAATCAAGATTCGAGTTCTACTCTATAAACTAAGTAATCTAAGGTGCGTGGAATTTTTCTAAACTACATGTGTATGGTAAAATCGTTTTGATAATGTTTAAATGTTGAGAAATTATGAATTTGCAATGGGTTTTGAATTTTCATTTACGATTGTGCATTGTGAAATCCTTTTTATGATAAAGTTTTGGTCTTGAGGCCTTCCAGTGAAATAGATTTTTACTTATATATAAGTATGTATGCATTTTTGAGTTCTAGTTGAATTGAGAGCATGAACAATTATAATCTCTCTCTTGTTGTGAGGCCTCTTGTTTCATATGTTATGATTATTCAATTGCATATTGAGAACCATGATTCAAATGCCCATATATTTTTATATGTTATATGTAGGTTTTATGAATCCCTCTCACTTATGTTATATATATATAAATGTATTATTTTGGGTTGCTCTGTGTACCAGTACATCTATGTTGACCCTCTATTTTTCAGGATCTGAGACACAATCCTGGGGTTCAGCTAAGCAGTAGATTGGATTGTCCGAATTTTGCAGTTGGTGAGCCTCCCTTATTTCGGAAGCCCTTGTTGATTTGACATTGATAATTTTATTTTTGTTTATGGTCCGATATGGGGCCTTGTCCCAGTATATAGACTATAGTGTTTTTGAGTTGTTAGAGATTTCACACACTAGTGTCTGGTGTTTTTGAATGTTTCATGAACCCATTTTTGTATTGTTCAGTTGAAGCAAAAGAATGACCAGTATATGAATTGTTTTCATGATTGCCAATTAGAGAAGGGCTCTCTGGCCTTCACGGTTTAGGATGTCCATCGCGACCAGGCCTCGATTCGGGCCATGACAATTATTTAAAAAAATAAATTGAAATAGGGTATCTTTAAGTGAAATAGATATAATTTTCTACGGATTATTGTTCAATAATACTGACATGTTTAACATATTTTCCATTGAATGGACCACTAAAACTGAAGATGATAAATAAAATTTAATTTTTTATGGTTGAATTAGATTAGATTATTTGTGCATTTATAGGATTTGTGTTCACGTGTTGAGAGTGGACCGCTAAACTTTTATTTTTTAATCTTATTTACAAGATATATTGAACATATATATTAGAAATCATGTACCACATACAAATGAAGGTATTAGATAATATTTGATTAAAATTTAAAAAAAATGAAATACGAATTTTTATAATTGAATTATATTGGATTATTTGTTCATAGAGGATTTGTTTTCACTTGTGGATAACTGAAAGTTTAATTTTTTTAGTTTAATTTTTTTAGTCTTATTTACTATATATTGGAGATATATATTAGGAATTATGAACCATAAAACAATTAAGGGGTTAGATAATATTTGGTTAAATATTATGTAGATAAAAGGGCCTCTCGGTGTACTAAAACTCCTGCTATGCGCAGCATTCGGGGAAGAGCCCTACCACAGGTGCGTATTATACGCAGTCTTTCCTTACATTACTGTCAGAGGATGTTTCCAACGCTTGAACTCGTGACCTCATTATAGGTGCGTATTGTTGTTTTTGATGTTGAAACGGTTTTAATTTATCCATGGGCAATGAGTTTCGGGGTCTGAATTGTAAACCATAAAGCATTAAAATCAATATATACTAAAGCATAATTTCATTATCGGATAACAATCTGTACACTATAATATGTAACATATAACTAGAAAAAACATCCGAAATTGAATGAAATATCATTCTTACAGACTGATGCCACTTTAATCATGTTCAGTGTTACCTGATAGAATATTTGTCGGAAACAACTTCTCTACCACACAGAAGAGTAGGGGTAAGGAATACATACACCTCACCCTCTTCAGACCCTACTTGTGGCATCACAGTGGCTATCTTCTTTGATAGAATTGAATAGTCACCTCTACCAGCAAACAACCTGGAATAGTTTCTATATTGCAGTTCTTGTCCAAAAAAATTACTGTAATTTCTGTTTTGAAGCACAAGGGTGGCGCCACATGAGCAGGTGATTGCTTTGCAAATATAATAGGCTGGATGCTAACCAGATAATCAGATTTTGTGCTCCTTGACTCATTCCACAACATATCTTCCACCTCCTACCGCTCACCAGCAACAGTACCAGGTAACTCTGTCCACCAAGGCAAGGACATATCAAAAGAAATCACCTACTTTTTTTGTCTCTGCGGGGATCAAATCTGTTAACCAACTGCCATCATGTTGGAATCTTAAAGGAAACAGCAAAGAAACCATAACTCACCCAGATATGAAGACCTTCAACCTTGGTCATATTACCATGTATAGAAATCCAAAAATTTGTGACATGTAACTTTGCTTAAACCTTGTGTAGGAGAATTTCTTCCCATTATCAAAGAGAATATTAAAGAAATAAGGATTTGTATATTAAATAAAGTTTTCTGACACCAATACGTTAATCCTCATAGTAAGTAACTACTAGCTCGGTTCAAAAAACGAACGACCTAACTTCCTTTTTAATCTATGTGAAAAAGAATGACTTTTTCCTTTTTTTGGCAATACTTTTGATTCACCTTTCCACATAATATGATTAAGATCACACGATTAAAAAATATTTTTGCACATTTGGCATAACTTTAATGTAAGACTACAAGATTAAAAATCTTCTTTAATTTCTTAAACTCCGTGCCTAGTCAAACTAGCTAACTAGGTCATTCTTTTTGAAATAGAGGGAATAAAAAAATGAAATGCACAACATTAGATGAAGAGGAGGTTCCTATCAAACTAAATTTTATACAACTATATTGGAAATTTCCTCTACTACTACAAACACCCATCATGCAATTCAAATTAACAAATAATCTATTCGCGAAGAAAGTTATGAAATCTTTTTTGGTGAATTATTTTTATTTTGATTCTATAGTCTAATCATAAAACTTTTATTTGAGAGTTATCACTTCTTTGTTCTTCTTTAAGAAATTAACGAAATAGGTTGTTCATTATTTTGCTAGGGCATCTGCTTCTAAGTCTGATTGATGGAGTGAGATACTAGCCCTCCCTATATCATCTAATTTGAATAATGCATCATGAAAAAAAATATTTCAAGCAAATTGAAATAGGGTATCACTAAGTGAAATAGATATAATTGTCTAAGGATTATTGTTTAATAAGATTGACACATTTAACATATTTTTTATAGAATGGACCACCAAAATCAAAAATGATAAATGAAATTTGAATTTCTATGAATGAATTATATTAGATTATTTGCGCATGTAGGATTTGTATTCACGTGTTTGAGAGTGGACCACTAAACTTTTGTTTTTTAATCTTATTTACCACATATATTGAAGATATATATTTGGAATCATGTACAACATACGAATAAAGGTGTTAGATAATAATTGATAAAAATTCAGAAAAATTGAAATTTGAATTTTTATAATTGAATTATATTGGATTATTTGTTCATATAGGGTTTGTTTTCACTTGTGGACAGCTAAATATTTATTTTTTTTTAGTCTTATTTATCATATATTGGAGATATATATTAGGATTAATGTACCATACAACAATTAAGGTGTTGGATAATATTTGATTAAATTTTTAAAATAATTATTATTCTATGGACCACTAAAATTGAAGTGATAATACAAAATTTAACTTATTTTGGTTTAATTCTACTGGATTATTTGTTCAAATAGAATTTCTTTTATCCGTTGAGAGTGGATCACAAAAATTTTATTTGCCATGTGTAGAAAATTTATATTAGTAATTATGTATCATACACGAATTGAGACGTCAAGTAGTATTATTAAAATACAAATAAATGTTATTCTGTGGACCACAAAAATTGAAATAGATAAACAAAATTTGAATTTTTACTTTATGGTTGAACTATATTGGTATTTTTTACTCAGGTGAAATCGCGATCCCAACCATGCGATAACGAGGATCAACATTGACCGGCATTTAAGTTGTTCATCGCGATCACGAGAGGAGGCATTCGTGGCTACGATGGTCAACATCTTGTCTATTTAATAATTTCCAATAGATGAGTCATATGTTACAACAATTTAGTCATCTGTTGCAACAATTTAGTCATCTGTTGCAACAGATGTCTATATTTGTTTGATAATTTTTAATAGATGAGTTAGTTATTAGAACAGGTTAGTCATCTGCTGCAACAGATGTCTATATCTATTTGGTCATTTTCAGCAGATGTCTTTACTTGTTTGGTCTTTTTCCAACAGATTACTCATCTATTATTGCAATATGTTAGTCATCTATTGATTCAAATTATGTCATTATTGGTAATAACTAAATTGATTTAACTAAAATAAAATATGAATTAATAAGTTCAATTACAGTTTTAATTAATATCATGGTAATTATACGATCAACTAAGTGTGTTCGTCCTGAGTTGAGTATTCAATTGATCAATTTTATTTGAAATGATTCAAACTAAGCCATCATTAGAAATAACTATATTGATTTAACTAAGATTAAAGATGAATTTCAATTAATCTCATGATAAAACTGGTGTATTGATAAATGATGATTTGTTATTGTTTCTATTGAATTAATCATGCTATTGATTTATTTTTCAACAAATGAACAATCTGTTGCAACAAATGAACAATCTGTGGCAACAGAAGAACTATATGTTGCAAAAATGATCAATTACTCCAACAGATGAGTCATATGTTGCAACAGAAGGGTCATTTGTTGTAACCGATAAACCATATGTTGCAACAAATAGATCATCTGTTGGAAAGAACTCAAGAGTCATGACGTTTCAATCATTTAATTAAAAAAATGATTCGTAAATAAATAATATGAAAATAATATGATAAACACAATATTATAGCTATTTAATTTAAATAACTAAAATACCATAAAGATGAAAAGTTATGACTTTTCACCTTTTTTGTATTTGAATCGATTTTTTTTATTTACACAATCGAAAAGTCACCAAGTTTAATTTAACTAAGAGATATAATTATTAAAAAAGAGGTGAACAGTCGTGATTTTTTGACTAACACATTGCACTACTCACTCATTCAATCTCTTATAAATAGGTCTCCTCTACTCTATCTCTTGCATCTTGTCTTGCATAAAACCGTCATTATATTTTCAATCACTTCTCTTTCAAAAATAAATTTCTTGTTCGGTCGTTGAGGTATGTTTTATTTTCTTGTTCTAATATGGAAATTATTAACGTGCATCTATTTTCCAGTTAAGTTTCACATTTTTTTTTTTGTTAAACTACCAGTTGGTAGTATATGTGGTTTAGTGTTTTATGTTATTTGTTCATGCATGCTTTAGATATGACTAATCTGGTTTGGTATATGGCAATTCTGCTTGACACCATGTAGGAACTTGAAAGGCTGGTTCATGAAATCCAGTGAGAGTTGGGCAACACGAGAGCAAGGGTTCTTCATGGGATTTAAAGGCTTAGGGGCCTGCTAATACAAGATAAACAAGAGGAACACGAAACAACCACAAAATAGTCCAATACACCCTCCAAAACAGTTGACAAATCACAACAAATCATGGACCAAATGGAGACCTTACTCAGATTCGACAAATACAACAAGAATACAAGAAACAAAGGTGTATTTGACACACAAAACAGCCACAAATCATGAAGAACAAGATGACAACAAGAACACAAATTTTTGGATTCAACAAGACACAAAAACAGTCCACTACAAACAATAACATGATTACAAGAATAAAAGGATAGATAGTGAGATATAGATTTGTTACAAGACTTAGGAAGAAAGAGTGATTCAAACACTTAACCCCTAATTAATGTAAAAACAACACCACACTCTTACTGTGACCCCTAAGGGAATCACTCACCTCAAGATCCACCATTTCCAAACAAAGAACAATATTGGCTTTTCCAAGCCCTATACTAAGGATGACTTTTCCAAGCCCTAACTAAGAACTATACTAAGGTGTTGCACTCTCCAAAGAGAGAATAAGTCTTTCAAATGTTCATCATTCATTAACTAAAGAGAAATAACCTAAAATAGACTATATATAGTATATTACAAAAGAAAGATAAAATGACTCCAATGCCCTTAATGAGGTGGGTGGCAATGGAGTGTCATTTAGAAAAGGCTAAAGACCAAAATGACCTTGAGGCTAAGTGACCAAAATGACCTTAATAAAAAGGGCCAAAACCGTGAACCATCAAATATGGTCCAAACCTATGAGTCCTCTAGTCTTCAAGGCTTCAAGCAATCTTCCACACATGGGTTTGTTTGATGGCATGCTCAAAATAACCCCTACAATTATGATCCCGCGCCCTCCATGGGACCAAATCTTGATTCTTCACGTAGTGACTTTGAATGATGCCATCAAAAGCTAAGGCATCTATTTCACTTGTATCATTCTCTGCTTCTTGAAAACGATTCGACCTCAAATCCGTACCTTGCAAAATAAGAGAAAGGACAAACAAGCACAACATCCTTATGGCATAAGGGTTAGGGTTAGCACAATAATAAACATCATTACGCCAAGGGGGTACATACTTGAAGTATAACCAAGAATCCTTTGAAGTGAGTATTAAAAACTCAATGAAAGATGTACGAAGAATTTGGTTATGGGATACACCAAGAGTGATACTTTGCTTGTCATGTAGACCAAGCAACAAGTTGGGTGCACCAACATCACCATTTCTACATTTGGCATCGGGGTCAATTGGGAAAAGTAGCCATAGACACGGGTCTAGACAATACTCCCCATTCCCATGGTCTACTCCCAAACTAAATGACATACTCTCTATAATAGCATATATATCATCAAAAGCAAATAGAGAGTAGAGAAAGGTATCACTCAAAACGACTTCTACCAAGGTTCCCTCATATGTGCACTCCCTACTAGTTTCCTAATAATAACCATGAGTACTCTCAATAATAAAGTCACACAAAGTAAAAGAAGAAGTACCTTCCGCAACTACACATTCCTTACCCCTAAGAGTACTCTCATCTTCCAAGAAGAGATTTCCATCTTTAGGAGGAATGTTGTCACACCAAAGTGGGTTAGCATATAGGATATAGCTTCCAAGGCAAGCTATACCATCATTTCCACCACTAGCTTTATTAGAAGTATTTAAATCATCTTCAAACAAGACATTACACCTAAAGAGACTGTGATCTATCTCATGGACAGATTTGGAATAAGTAAGTTCCTCATACTCTATATGATTAATATCAAGTTTCAAGGATGTTCCAAACACAAGATGACCCCAAGAAGAGATCTTGGGTTCACTCCCACTTTGTTGAACAACATATCCAAATAATTCACTCACTTGTGTTCTATTAAGCACATCACACACATACTCAAGTGGGGGATAATTTTCACAAACAAGTTGATCAACACCAATTACACAAGACGACATACTTTCATTCAACATATAGGCTTCAACACTAGGTGGACATAAATTGATCTTACAACAAATGTCAATTTCGTCATCTATAGGATCAACTAGTGTATCCAAACTCACAATATATACATCATCAACAAGAGGCACGGAATCATTAGACTCATAAATAAATAAGCTACTACTCACACTCAATGGCTTACTAGCCACACAATTGACATTCACAAGCACTAAAGTGTAGGAGTTAGTTATTTTACCTTTAAGATCTTGAGTAAACTCTTCCTTGCCGTGAGGTGAAGGTCCTCCACAAGCTTGGACAGCAACTTCCTTTTGGCATTTTTCGCCTTCGCTTGCCATGTTGGTACCTACACAAATGTCCTTAGAAATGGAAGGACAACCAATGTTAGCATGGTTTGGTGGAAATCCCCTCACTTTGCTCCACATATCCTCTCCTTTTTCCACTCTCATATTACCACCTTGCACTCCCTTACTCCTCTCAATCTTTTGTCTCTCATCATAAATCGGATTGGAGTAGGTAAGCATTTCTCTTTACGGTTTGGGTAGCAAGTACATTATGAGGTGATTTCCCCATTGGTCTCTTACAATATTAGGCCAATTTTACACGTTAGGAACTTGATGTCGTGCAAACCAATCGGCACCCAAGTTCATATGACCATAGGTTGAGGAAAAAACATTTTACCATACCTCCTCATGGTAATCAAATTGGGAGAAGACAACTTTTACCCTATCGGTAACCTTGAACTCGCCCAAGTAGTATGGAACAAGTAAAGGCTCTCAAAATAACCCCAAGTAGTCAACCATGGATGGAAGAATATAGTTTCCATAGTACCTATCATTCAACAACACAAGGAAGCCCGGTATCTCACAAATAGTCACCTTTTCAGAGTGTTCACTCCTCCTTGGATCAACATTGTAAGGCACACGAGTACCCATCAGTTTTGGAGATGCT
This sequence comes from Capsicum baccatum var. pendulum, assembly GCA_030864225.1. NCBI lineage: Eukaryota > Viridiplantae > Streptophyta > Magnoliopsida > Solanales > Solanaceae > Capsicum > Capsicum baccatum. The sequence goes on along the minus strand of CM061559.1, from coordinate 16,451,035 downwards.
TGCCCTCTTCTTCTCATGGGACAACCTCTACTATATATAGTATAACTAATCACACCATGTTGACCTTTATAAGAAGTACTACAAGGTGAAGAATATGATCTTTCACACTCCACATGCGTACTCTCATCATAGCTCTCATAATCTTTGCAAAAGAAAGGGTTATACCTAACACCAAATATAGGTTCAGAGTGGGAAATATAATACTCCTCACATGCCCCAACTTCATCATAAGAACCATCACGAGGTCCAACATCATCTCCAAATTCACCATAAGCACTAGGAACATCATTCCCCTCATTTTCTCCCCTAAACCCAAGACCCTCAAATCTGCCCAAGTTTTGATCATGGCTATTTTCATAGCCCCCACAATTTCCCTCAACTTTGTAGCCATAAAACCCCTTACTACAATCATATTCTCCCATATTTTAGTCACAATAATCCCCAGCTATCGAAGATATGTTCCCCTTATATCACCTTTGTACCTACAGAATGAACAAACAAGATTAGTAGTAAAGCTTCGCACTAACACTCGTATACACTCATATTTGTCATTCTCACAATTGGAGTGGCGAATATTGAAAGTTGCTTATACTCCGGTAGTCAATTGGATGTCAATTATACTTGGCGATCAGAATATATTCTTGTTTGATCGACTCAAGACACAAAAATAAAATTTACTTACGAACTTGAAACAAAGAAGTTACTACGATTTAAAAACGAGAAAAATCACACAAATAACGAAGACACAAAAAGAACGGATTCAACAATTAATCTACAACTAAGTAGATGATTACTAGTTGTTAATTAATTCTAGAATCAAGACAGGAAACTAAGGAAACAATAAAGTAAAACTAATAATCTAAAATTTGAGCCAAAATTCGATGAATGAACAGTAACTTAATGATGTGGCAGCCACATATTGCTTGCGATTTCTACAATATTTATTTTCCAACGCCCAAGTCTTGACCAATTTTAATTTGGATGGATGGAATTTATTTTAAGGAGGAAAGAATAAGTCTTGAGACTTTTTTTTCCAAGTTTCAAATTTTACGACTTGACTTTTGTAGTACTTTTCCTTAAAACATGGACCCTTGATTTTTTGGAAAAGTGATTGAGATGTGATTGACTTGTTGGTGAGTGATGGTAAGTCTTTCAAGACTAACAAAGTTCTCACACTTTTTCCTTTACCTTTTTGGATCTAACTTTCACTTTATTTTAACAAGGTATGAAGGTTTGAAAAAACATCAAGAACACTTCAACAATCACCAAGAAAATAAACAACAATCTCCTAAGAACAACAACAATTCCACAACAAAAAGGTCAACTACAAACTTCCAACAAATGGCCAAGTCCTTTAGTGTGGTGTTTTGGTATTAACAAGGGGTGAAGATTTGGATGAACAACAAGAACACAAAAAAATTTTAAGAACAATAACAACACCAAAAACGTCCAGCCCAAGTCCACAAGAAAGGTCACCACACGTCCAAGAACAACAACATCAATACACGGCCATTAACTTGTTCACAACAACCATATCAACAATTCAAGCTCAAATTTAGATCTAAACTCAAGAGTGTTAGAGAAGAAGAAAGCTAACACTAGAAACAACAAATCAAACAAAATAACACCTAGATCTAGACTCAACTTTTCAGCCAACACAACAACAACAAGACTCCAACTTCTTGGCCAAGGACACAACTTTTTGTTTTGTATTTTTCAACTACCAAGCCCAAGATTGATCTTGTAGGAACAAGATCAAGCCATGCTTTGATACCAAATGATACAACACAAACAAGAGGAATAGGAAACAGCCATAAAATAGTCCAATACACCCTCCAAAATAGTCCACAAATAATAACAAATCATGGACCAAATGGAGACCTCACTCGGATTTGACAAATACAACAAGAATACAAGAAAAAAAGGTGTATTTTACACCCAAAACAGCCAAAACACGTGAAGAACAAGATGACAATAAGAACACAAATTTTCAGATTCAACAAGACACAAAAATAGTTCACTACAAAAAATAACGAGATTACAAGAATAAAAGGATAGATAGTGAGATATAGATTTATTACAAGACTTAGGAACAAAGTGTGATTCAAACACTAAACCCCTAATTAATGTAAAAACAACACCACACTCTTACGGTAACCGCCAAGGGAATCACTCACCTCAAGATCCACTATTTTCAAACAAAGAACAATATTGACTTTTTCAAGCCCTATACTAAGGATGACTTTTCCAAGCTCTAACTAAGAACTATACTAAGGTGTTGTACTCTCCAAAGAGAGAATAAGTCTTTCAAATGTTCATCATTCATTAACTAAAGAAAAATGACCTAAAATAGACTATATATAGTATATTACAAAAGAAAGATAAAATGATTCCAATGCCCTTAATGAGGTGGGTGGCAATGAAGTGTCATTTAGACAAGGCTAAAAGACCAAAATGACCTTGAGGCTAAGTGACCAAAATGACCTTAATAAAAGGGTCCAAAACCGTGAACCATCAAATGTGGTCCAAACCCATGAGTCCTCTAGTCTTCAAGGCTCCAAGAAATCTTCCACACACGGGTTTGTTTGATGACATGCTCAAAATAATCCCTACAAGTGTGATCCCGTGCCCTCCATGGGACCAAAGCTTGATTCTTCACGTAGTGACTTTGAATGATGCCATTGAAACCTAAGGCGGCCATTTCACTTTTATCATCTGCTGCCCAATGGATTTATGCTTGACAATAATAATAATAACAATAATTAGGTTATATATTTTTTTATCATATGTAATTTTGTTTTATTGGATCTACCTAATGTTGTAAAAAAAATTTATGTAATGAATGAGAAAATCTATATTTGATCGACTGAGTTTATTCTTATTTTTTTCATTCTGTCTATTTTTTTAAGATGTTGAGAGGTGTAGGTTTTTTTGCATTTGGGAGTGGAAAGAGTCATTTACAAGAAAGAAGGTGTTTGGTTAAGATCAAGGTCATAGACTAAAATTAAATAACAATACAAGATTATTTACAATTACAATAAAGTAAAAGATAGATTGATAACAGATGGCCTATCTGTTGTAACAGATAGGTAATCTATTGAAAATGACCAAGTAGATAAAGACACTTATTGCAACAAATTAATCGTCTATCGCAACAAATAATAATATATTGAAAATAACCAAACAAATCAAGACAACTATTGCAACACATTAGTCATCTATTGCAACAGATTAGTAATTTGTTGGAAATAACAAACAGATAAAGTCATATATTACAATAGATTGGTCATCTGTATAAAATGACCAATAGATAAAGACATTTGTTACAACAGATGACCAATATGTTGCAATATATGTGTATATCTATTTGATAATTTTCAACGGAGGACTTATCTGTTGCAACAGGTTAAATCTATTGCAGTAGGTTATACACTTAAATGATCATGTAATTAATATGAGATTAATTGAAATTATAATTATTAAATCAATTTAGTTATTACTAATAATACCTTAATGAAACACCCCGAATCTGGTACCTAAAATGCTACACGGTGCTCGTAACCCCGAAGGACCACAAACAAACTCATGATTGATATCTTTACCTGTATATTGTATAACATCATGTAAAATGTAGAAATAATAGACTAAAATGTGTCCTAAGGTTCAAATTGATAAAACATAATATTTGAGAGTACGGTATATCAATATCAAAACATGAACTAAAATAAACTGTCTGAACATACTGTAGTCTGAAAAGCCTCTAACTGACTGAACTAACTGAATAAGGAGTTGATAGGATATGTCCCCAACTAACTCCAGCTACTAAGATAAACTATGTAATGAAATAAAAAAGTAATGATTATGTCCTCGAAGGATGAGGACTCACTGCTAACTCTAACTACTGAGACTGGAATATCACTTATGCTCTGGAGCTCGTTCTTCTGAACCTATAGTATAAAAAACAATAGCATAAATATGTCAGTACAATTGAATCTACTGGTATACATGTGAGGTAGGCTGAATGCAAGGGTTTATATGCATAAACTATGTTAACCGACTATATAACATGAATGTGAGAATACATGCATGAATAATTAACTATAACTGAATTTGTGATGATATTGACGATTAAATCTGAATACTGATAACATGAGTTACTGATAACTAATACTAAGCGACTATATTTAACAGTCTAGGTTCTGAAAGAACTAGCTGAGTTTCGTACTGTTCTAAGTTGACTTTATCTGATAGTCCTGAAATCTGTAGAACTATCTGAGTTCTATTATTGAGACTGAGACTAAAAGTATAACTATGGGAATTAGTCATCTAATCGACAGGCCCTAAATAAAGAAATAGAGTTAAATTGGGGGACAATCTGTAACCCTAATTAGAAGGGTATCAATACTGCGCTACCGGTAAGGACAGGATATGAGTGACCCTCAACTGGCAGGTACTCAAATGAGGATGGTGGGAACCTTTAACTGGTAGGTGATCCACCTCATCAACCCTCAACTAGCATGTTAGATGTATCAACCTATGCTGTCTACATAGTTTTGGAATGCAAGGATTTCTTCTAAGAATCACACCCTATACTGGTAGGTGAGTTCCCATCTTTGGGTTCACTCAGTGCTAAATCCTACTCCCATTTGAATAGACACTGAACATGATTAACTGAACTGAACTGGACTGAGTTAACTGAGTTTCGTTGACTGACCAAATACTACTGAGATTACTGAATTATTGAGCTTTCCTGAGTCATATGACTGACTGAGTTCTATTGGCCATAGCTTGACTGAGATTATCGTGAAAACATAACACTGGATTTAGGTACACAACTAAGTTGTCGGGTATAAGTACCCCCAGGATTCGATAGAAGGAAACTGATGAGGCATGATATTCTTGAATACATGACCAACATCAACAATCCACAATATAATAAGTTGGGGATTTCATGAAACACATAGGTAGCATAAACTTGCACATGGTAGGAATGTATATAATAAGTATCATAATTTCATACTCTAACATCATGAGCATTCCAACAAACATCTACATTGCACATCAATAAGGAGTTATTTTGACATAAGGGTAAGACATGCATTTATCAAATGGGTTACAATTGAACTATAACACACAATTTCTATTCTCTTGGGCATTTTATCAAACACCTTACATGCACATCTTAGGGAATAGCTGTAATCATAAATTTACACTTCATAAACAACTCAATTCATGGAATTCAATTGCATGCTAATGTAGTTTCATGAAAAACATATAAATATTCTACCTTTAAATCATATAATCAAAATCTCATGAACATAATCAACCCACAAAAAAATATTCATAATACAAGATTTAAAAACATGATTCTTGATCTTCATGGATGAAAAGAATCCATAAATCAACACTATGCATACCTTGGATGGAAGGTTTTTGAAAACAAATGGTGAAATTCTCTTCAATTGAATCTCCAATTAAGACCTTAACTTGTTCTTAAGAACAATGGAGAGAAACCACTATAATTTGGATGAAATATAGGTCAATTACATGTTTTTGGGCTTATATAGGGGTTGGAAAAGGACCCGTTTTCCCTTTAGGATGCAGTCATTCAATGATAGAAAAAGAACTAGGTTTTGCCTCTACAAGTGACACGGTGCGTTGATGGCTACGAAGCGATACTCAATGCGTCGCGCCATGATCATATCGAGCTTCAAAAGTTTTGGCTCTGGTATCCTGCATATATGTTGACCAATGCGATTGGCAATGCGGGTGCTAAGATCATGTTGGTGTACTATTTTAGGACTCCGAACATGATCTAAACGTGTTCTGGAAAATCCAAAACTTATTCGAAAACATCTATTGACCTTCCTGATCATGCATTAACAAAAACATGGACCATTAAAAGACATTAAGGTGGCAAAATAAGATTGACAATTTTTGAAGGCCAAAAATAGTCTAAGTCTGGGAACTTGGTTAGAATATTTCTAAGTTTGGGACACCTTGACAAGCCTAAAGGACTAAATTAAGCTTAGAAGTTTTTTAGGGTCTTACAATATCTCCCCTTGAGAATATTCATCCTCGAAAGAGACTGACTGAGAGGGGAGAAGAGATAAACTGACATAAATACTGAACATGAGTAATTGAAACATAATTCCATGACTGACATGACTAATCACTGAATATATCATACTAAGCATACATATATGATGTACGTGTTACTCATTTATGAATGCATGACTGAGTGTTCTGATGAATTGAGTTTCTCACTACGAGAATGCATATCTGATGCATGATTATATGACTGAACTGATACATGAATGCATGACTGAATATGCAATGGTATTTAATACAAAGTTTATAATAGAATTTTGAACATGAATTGGATACAAAGTTGTAACCAAAATCTGAACATAAAACTTAAAAGTTTAAGGAGAAATATTACCTTGAGCTAGATCTGAGTTAGGGGAGAATAGGTGAGGTTACTTGGTTTACATGTCTGCTTCTGCTTCCCAAGTAGCTCCCTCAACGGACTGGTTATTCCAGAACTTTGACTAGAGGGACTTCTTTGTTCCTCAGTCTACGAGTCTGATAGTGAAGAATTTTGACTGGAATCTATTCATAAGAGAGGTCGTTCTGAACATCAATGCTCTGAATAGGGACTACAACTATTGGGTCACCTATTCACTTCTTGATTAAAGTGACATGCAAGACTAGATAAACTGAGGCTAGATCTAAAGGTAATTCAAGCTCATAAGCTACCTTGCCGAAGCGACTGAGAATTTTGAAGGGACCGATATATCGGGGACTGAGCTTTCCCTTCTTGTTGAATCGCTTCACTCCCTTGATGGGAGAGATATTTAGATAAACATTGTCACTAATATCAAACTCGAGATCCTTTCTGTGCATACTGCATAAAACTTCTGTCAGCTTTGGGCAGCCTAGAGTCTTTTTCTTATCAACTAGGCTTTTTCTATAGCATCGAATACTAAGGCAGGCCCTATAACTGAAGCCTCACTAACTTTGAACCAACCAACTGGAGATTTTCACCTTATATCATAGAGAGCTTCGAATGGAGCCATCCGAATACTAGAATGATAGTTGTTGTTATATGCAAACTCAAACAAAGGTAAGTGGTCATCCCAACTACCCTTGAAATTAATTGCAGCTGCCATTGACATATATTCAAAATTGTGAATGGTCCTTTCTGCTTGACCATCTATCTGAAGATGGAAGGCTATACTGAGATAAACTTGGATACCAAGACCCTTTTGGTATGCTTTCTAGAAATAAGAGGTGGACTGGGTACCTCTGTTTGAGATAATAGATGACGGGACACCGTGCAATTTGACCAACTCTCTGATACAGAGTTTGGCATAATCCTTGGGTTAATTAGAGGTATAAACTGGAAAGAAATAAGCAGACTTGGTCATCCTATCTATAATGACCCAAACTGAATCACGCTGATGACGAGTACGAAGAAAACCTGTCACAAAGTCCATATTCACTTCTTCCCATTTTCAAATAGGAATATTGAACTCTTTCATAGACCCACTATATTTTTGATGTTTTATCTTAACATGCTGACATGTAGAGCATTTAGCCACAAACTCTGAAATATCTCTTTTCATCCCACTCCACCAATAGATCTCCCACAAGTCATGGTATATATTTGTGTCCCCCAGATGAATAGAGTAATGTGCACTATGTGCTTCTACAAGAATTTGTTGCCTTAAGTCATCTACACCTAGAATACACAGATGACCCTGTCAATGCAAAACATTATCTACCCCTTAGGAGAAAACCTCAATCTTCTGATCCTTGACCGACTTTTTTAATTTTACTAGAATGGGATCTTTATCTTGCTTTTCTTTAACCTCTGAAACTAGAAATGATTCTAAACTACTCTGAACCCATATATTACCATCTTTTGTATCGACTAAGCAAACACCTAGTCTGGCAGGACGATGGACTTCCTAAACTAACTTTCTCTTACTGTCCTCAACATGAGCAATACTATCTATAGACAATTTGCTGAGAGCGTCGTCCACTATGTTGGACTTGCCCAGATGATAAAGGACACTCATGTCATAATCTTTTAAGAGATCTAACCACCTTCTTTGATGAAGATTAAGATTTCTAAAAAAAGACATACTAAAGGCTCTTATGATCTGTGAACACATCTACATGCACCCTATATAAGTAATGCCTCCAAATCTTTAAGGAAAATACTACGGCTGCTACCTCAAGATCATGAGTCGGATAATTCTTCTCATGGGGTTTAACCTATCTGGAGGCGTAGGCTATGACCTTACTATGCTGTATGAATACACAACCCAAGCCTACTATGGATGCATCACAGTACACTACAAACCCATCTGAACCATCTGGAAGAGCTAAGACTGGAGATGAGGTGACTCAATTCTTTAACACCTAAAAAACTCTTCTCACAAGAATCTGACCACTGAAACTTAACTTTTTTCTGAGTCAATCTAGACATAGGGGATGCAATAAAAGAAAATCCCTCAATGAACCATCAATAATAGCCATCCAAACCCAAGAAACTCCTGATATTTGATGGAAAAATAGGGCAAGGCCAGTTTCTTACTACTTTGATCTTTTAAAGATCTACTCTAATGCCATCACCGGAAATGATATGACCAAAGAATGCTACTGAACTTAGCTAAAACTTGCACTTACTGAATATGATGAACATTTGATGATCTCTGAGAGTCTGAAGTACTATCCTGAGATGTTCTACATGATCATACTCACTGTTGAACTAAACGAGGATATCATCTATGAATACTATGACAAATATGTCCAATTACTACTTGAACACACGGTTCATCAAGTCCATGAAAGATGTTGGAGAATTGGTTAGACCAAAGAACATGACTAGGAATTCGAAGTTATCATACCGAGTACGGAAGGCTATTTTCAGAATGTCATATTCTCTAACTCTGAGCTGATGATAGCCTGATTTGTAGTCTATCTTAGAGAAATATTTGGAACCCTAAAGTTGGTCAAACAAGTCATCGATTCTAGGAAGTGGATACTTATTCTTGATCCTGACTTTATTGGGCTGGCGATAATCAATGAACATTCTGAGAGAACCATCTTTCTTTCGTATGAATAAGACTGGTACGCCCCACGGGGACATATTGGGTCTGATGAATCCTTTATATAAGATATCCTTTAACTATTCTTTTAGTTCTTTGAGTTCTGCTGGTGCCATTCTGTATGGCGGAATAGATATAGGCTGAGTATCTGGAAAAGGATCAATAACGAAGTCTATTTCCCTTTCGGGAGAAATTCCTGAAAGATCTTCTGGAAAGACATCTAAATATTCATTCACTACTGGGACTGATTCAAGGCTGGGAGTTTCAGAACTAAAGTCCATAACATGAATAAGGTGATAGACACATCCCTTAGACATCATTTTTCGTGTTTGAAGGTAGAAAATAAAATGACCTCTAAGGGTTGAAGTATTACCTCTCCACTCTATGATGGGTTCATTCAGAAACTGAAACTGAACAATTCTGGTTCTACAGTCGACTATGGAATAGTAGGAATGAAGACAATCGATGTCGAGAATGACATCAAAATCAGTCATCTCTAATTTAACTAAGTCTGCTGAAGTGACTTTCTAAAATATCATAACTGGATAGTTCCTGTCTACCCATCGGGCTATGATGGTTTTACCCATTGGGGTAGAGACTAAGAAATGTTTTGCTAGAATCTTGGGACTGAATCCAAAATCAACTGCTACATAAGGAGTAATGAAAGACAAGAAAGCTCTTGGATCTAACAAAGAATAAACATTCAAGTGAAAGATCTGTAATGTACCAATAACCACATCAGGAGAATTTTCCCGATCTTGCCAAGAATGGAGAACATAAAGTCTGTTTGGGCGTTACCAACTAGTAACATAAGAAGTGGCACCCTGCTGATTTGGACAATCGGACTGAGCTGAAAAACGGTTTTGCTGACCTTGGGAACTTATCTAAGGATAGTATCTGACTCTGTGGCCTGGCTTGCCATATCTGAAACAAATTTTGCTGTCATCTCTGCAAATACCCTGATGGTTTTTGCCACAAGTCTGACAAAGAGGATTAGTTTGGGCAATGCTAATGCTTCTTTGAGATTTAGAGCCTGGCGCCCTATCTCTATTACCATCCCTGAACTTAGGAGTTGGAGAACTGGCTGAAGAAGGAACTGGAACCAATGACTTAGGACAAAACTGAGAACGGTTTCCTCCCTGTGACTTAGGCTGAGTAAAGTTGAAACTACCTATCCTTGCTCTCTTATTCTGCTTGTCTCTCATCTTAATCTTTTGCTCTTCTATCTACTGAGCATGAGTCATAAGCTTGGATATGTTCATGTCACTATTCAACATCGTGGACCTACACTCATTAACCAATCTATCATTCGCCTAAGAAACAAACTTACTCATCTTAGCCCTGCTATCTGCCACTACATGGGGAGCATATCAGGCTAGTTGAGTAAACTTAAGAGGATACTCTTTTACTGTTATGTTTCCCTACCTGAGGTTGATAAATTCTAGTACCTTAGATTCTCTCAAGTCTTGGGGAAATAATCTATCTAATAATGATCGACAAACTTCTCCAACTCAATGGGTCCTGTATCTATAACCCTTTTTGCTTTCCACTGTTTGAACCATGTATAAGCAATATCTTATAACTGATATGCAGCTAGCTCAGCACTCTCAACGGCTGACACCCCCATAATGTCTGTAACCTTCTAAACCTAGTCAAGGAATTCCTGAGGGTCCTTGTCTATCTTAGACCCAAAAAAGGATGGAGGATTCATTCGGGTGAAGTCTTGAATCCTGACTACGACTGAATTGGACACTGGGTTGGCTAAAATGATAGTTGGTCTAAACTCTACATGAGAGACATGCTCGCCTAAAGGATCTTCGGGCTGAGGGGTTGACAGATTACCAGTTCTCTTCTAGGGAGGCATGTTTTGTAAACAGAAGAGAAAGGGATTAAACTGAGGGATTAATTTAAGATTGCACTCACTAGCACAACATGAATACTGAAAAATAGGAAATTATTCCTAAACATCTTATAGCCTCCTGCATATAAGTTTAGCGCGTAACATACCCATGCACAAAACTCTATAAGATATGGCTTTCAGAATTCCTAGGGCACTATTGAACCTGGATTTGATACCAAGTTTGTAACGCCCCAAATCTGATAACCAGAATGCTACACGGTGTTCATGACCCCTAAGGACCACAAGCTAACCCTTGACTAATATCTGAACCTATATGCTGTATAACATCATGTAAAATGTAGAAATGATAGACTAAAACATTTCATAAGGTTCAAATGGATAAAACATAATATCTAAGAGTACAGTATATCAATACCAAAACATGAACTAAAATAAACTGTCTGAACATATTGTAGTCTGAAAAGCCTCTAACTAACTGAACTTTCTGAATAAGGAGTTGATGGGACATGTCCCCAACTAACTCCAACTATTGATATAAACTAAGTAATGAAATAATAAAGTAATGATCATGTCCTCGATGGATGAGGACTCACTGCTAACCCTAACTGCTGAGACTGGAATGTTACTGATACTTTGGAGCTCGTGCTTCTAAACCTATAGTATAAAACACCATAGCACAAATGTGTCAGTATGATTGAATATACTGGTATGCATATGAGGTAGGCTGAATGCAAGGGTTTAAATGTATGAACTATGATAACCGACTGAATAACATAAATGTGAGAATACATGCATGAATAATTAACTGTAACTAAATTCGTGATGATACTGACTATTGATTCTGAATACCGATAATATGAGTTACTAATAACTGATATTGAATGATTGTATCTAACAGTCTAGGTTCTAAAAGAACTAGCTACGTTTCGTACTATTCTGAGTTGACTTTATCTGATAGTCCTGAAATCTGTAGATCTATCTGAGTTCTATTACTGAGACTGAGACTGATACTGAAACTGTAACTGTGGGAAGTAGCCATCTAACTGATATGCCTCAAATAAAGTAATATAGCTGAATTGGTGTCCAATCTGTAACCCCAATTGGAAGGGTGTCAATATCTTGCCACCAGTAAGGACAAGCTGGGAGTAACCCTCAACTGGTAGTACTCATATTAGAACAGTGGTAAGCCTTAACTGGCAGGTAATACACATCATCAAACCTCAACTGGCATGTTAAATATCTCAACCTACGCTGTCTACGTAGTTCTGGAATGCAAGGATTGATTCTGAGAATCACACCCTCCACTAGCAGGTGAGTTCCCATCCTTGGGTTCACTCGATGCTAAATCTTACTCCCATATGAATAGACACTAAACATGATTAACTGAACTGAACTGGACTGAGTTAACTGAGTTTCTTTGACTGACTGAATACTACTGAGATTGCTGAATTACTGATTTTTCCTGAGTTACATGACTGACTGAGTTCTATTGACCAAGGCTTGACTAAGAGTATCATGAAAACATAACACTGGCTTTTGGCACACAACTAAGTTGTCGGGTGCAAGTACCCCCAGGACTCGATAGAAAAAAATTGACAAGGCATGACGTTTTTGACTACATGACTAATATCAACAATCCACAATATAATAAGTTGGGGATTTCATAAAGCACATAGGTATCATACACTTTTACATGGTAGGAATGCATATAATAAGTATCATAATTTCATACTCTAACATCATGAGCATTCCAACAAACATCTACATTGCATATCAATAGCATGGGAGTCATTTTGACATAAGGGTAAGACATGCATTTATCATATGTGTTACAATTGAACTATAACACACAATTCTATTCTCTTTAGTATTATATCAAACACCTTACATGCACATCTTAGGGTATAGGTATAATCATCAACTTACACATCATAAACAACTCAATTCATGGAATTCAATTGCATGCTAATGTAGTTTCATGGAAAAACATATAAGTATTCCACCTTTAAATCATATGATCAAAATCTCATTAACATAATCAACCCACAACAAAATATTCATAATACAAGATTTTAAAACTTGATTCTTGAACTTCATGGATGAAAGGAATTCTTAAATCAATACTATGCATATCTTGGATACAAGGTTTTCGAAAACAAATGGTGAAATTCTCTTCAATTAAATCCCCAATTGAAACCCTAACTTGATCTTGAGAGTAATGGAGCGAAACCACTATAATTTGGGTAAAATATAGTTGAATTACATGTTTTTGGGCTTATATAGGGGTGGAAAATTGACCATTTTGCACTTGAGGATGCGGTCATTTAATGACAAAAAAAGAACTGGGTGTCGACATTATAAGAGACACGGCGCGTTGATGGCTATGACGCGATATTCGACGTATCGCTCCATGATCGCGTCTAGCGTCAGAAGTTTTGGCTCTGGCAGCCTGCACAAATGTTGTCCAACGTGATTGGTAACGCGGTGCGCCAAAATCGCATTTGTCCACTGTTTTGGGACTCTGAACATGATCTAAACGTGTTCTGAAAATTTTAAAACTTATCCAGGAACACTTATTGACCTTCTTGATCATGAATTAACAAAAATATGGACCATTATAGGACATTAAGGTGGTGAAATGACATAGCCAACTTTCGAAGGTCAAAAATAGGCTAAGTCTGGGAACTTGGTTAGAATTTTAAGTCTCAGACCCTTGACAAGCCTAAATGACTAAATTAATCTTAAAAGTTTTGCGAGGTCTTACACTTAATTTGAATCATTTCAAATAAAATTAGTCAATTGATCACTCTACTCAGAATAAACACACTAAGATAATTATGTAATTAATATGAGAATAATTGAAATTGTAATTGAACTTATTCATTCATCTTTAATTTTAGTTAAATCAATGTTGTTATTTATAATAATGTCTTAATTTGATTCATTTCAAATAAAATTGGTCAATTAACACTTTACTCAAGACAAATACACTTAGATGATCATGTAATTACTATGAGATTAATTGAAATTTTAATTAAATTATAAAATCATCTTTAATTTTAGTTAAATCAATTAACTAATAATTGCTCAATTTTAATTATTTCAAATAAAATTGGTCAATTGATCATTCTACTTAAGACGAAACACTTAGTTGATCATGTAATTACTATAAAATTGATTGAAATTGAAAGTGAACTTTCTAATTCATCTTTAATTTTAGTTAAATTAATTTTGTTATTTTTAATTATGGCTTGTTTTGAATCATTTTAAATAAAATTGGTCAATTAATCACTCTACTCAGGATGAACACACTTTGTTAATCGTGTAATTACCATGAGATTAATTAAAGTTGTAATTGAACTGATTAATTCAAGTTTAATTCTAGTTAAATCAACTTAGTAATTTCTAATATAATGGCTTAATATGAATCAATAGATGACTAATATGTTGTAAAAGATGAGTAATCTTTTGAAAATGACTAAATAAATAAAGACATCTATTAGAAATGACCAAATAAATATAGACATATGTTGCAATAGATAACTAGCTTGTTGCAATAAATGACTCATATATTGAAAATTATCAAACAAATATAGATATTTGTTGCAACAGATGACTAAGTTGTTGCAACATATGATTCATCCATTGAAAATCATCAATCATATAGGATATATGTTAAAAAATAATTTAAAATACTAAAGCTCAGATGTTTTTAAGAGAACTCAAATATCTGTCCCCTTGTCTAAGGTCTTGTCTTTAATTTTAGTTAAATCAATTTAGTTATTATCAATAACTACTTAATTTGAATCGTTTCAAATAAAATTTATGAATTGATCATTCTATTAAGGACGAATACATTAATTGAAATTATGAGTGAACTTATCAATTCATCTTTAGTTTAGTTAAAATCAATTTAGTTATTACTAATAATGACTTAATTTGAATCATTTCAAATAAAATTGGTCGATTCATCATTCTCCTCGAGATGAATACACATAGTTGATCATGTAATTACTATGATATTAATTGAAATTGTAAGTTTATCTTTAATTTTAGTTAATTCAATTTAGTTATTACTAATAGTGACTTAATTTGAAGCATTTCAAATAAAATTGATCGATTGATCACTCTACTCGGGATGAATACACTTATTTAATCATATAATTACTATGAGATTAATTGAAGTTTTAAGTGAACTCATCAATTCATATTTAATTTTAGTTAAATCAACATAGTTATTACTAATAATGGCTTAATTTAAATCATTCCAAATAAAATTGGTCAATTAATTACTCCATTAAGGATGAAACACTTAATTGATCATGTAATTACTATGAGATTAATTGAAATAGTAATTGAATTTACTAATTCTTCTTTAATTTTAGTTACATCAATATAGCTATTTCTAATAATGGTTTAGTTTGAATTACTTCAAATAAAATTGGTCAATTAATTATTCTACTTAATATGAAACACTTATTGAAATTGTAATTGAACTTACTAATTCATCTTTAATTTTAGTTAAATCAATATAGTTATTTCTAATGATGATTTAGTTTGAATCATTTCAAATAAGATTGGTCAATTTATCACTCTACTTAGGACGAACATACTTAGTTGATCGTGTAATTACCATGAGATTAATTGAAACTGTAATTGAACTTAGTAATTCATATTTTATTTTAGTAATCAATTCAGTAATTATTAATAATGGCTTAATTTGAATCAATAGATGACTAACATCTTACAACAGATAAGTAATTAGTTGGAAATGACCAAACAGATAAAAATATCTGTTGAAAATGACCAAACAGATATAGACATTTGTTGCAACAAATGGATCACTTGTTGCAACAACTAATTCATCTATTGAAAATTATCAAACAGATATATACATATGTTGCAACATATGACTAAGTTGTTTCAACATATGACTCATCTATTGAAAATTAAATAGACAAAATATGTGTTGAAAAGCAATTTAAAATACTAAAACTCAAATATTTTTTTAGGAGAACTCAAATGTTTTTCCCCTTGTCTTCAATTTTAATTAAATAAATTTAATTATTATTAATAATTGCTTAATTTCAATCAACAAATGACTAACCTGTTATAAGCATTTGTTGCAACAGATGACTAACTTGTTGCAACATATAGGTCATCTATTGGAAAATAATTAAAATACTAGGGAACTCAAATATTTGTCCAATTGTCTTAAAGACTTGTCTTTAATTTTAGCTAATTCAATTTAGTTATTACTAATAACTGTTTAATTTGAATCAACAGATGACTAACATGTTGCAACAGATGATTTATCTGTTGGAAATTATCAAACAGACAAAAAATTTGTTATAACAGATGGGTCATCCATTAGTGTATTTGATGAATGACATACTATTTTTGTCTTCTTTACCTATTTCATGAAATTTTTCATGTGTTTCACCTATTCGATGTACCCCTTTTAAAAATTTTAAAATTTTTTTAGGTCAAATTTTGTTCGTATATCACTTGGACATTACTTCATAGGTGATTTTGTAAGTATAATTATGATTTTTGTTGAATTTTTTATTTGTTATATCTGCTACTGCTACAATGGATAGAACCTGCAACATGAATTCAACATATGAGTCATTTGTTGCAACAAGTGAGTAATCTGTTGCAACATATGACTAATTTGTCGCAACAGATGACCCATATGTTGGATTCATGTTACAATACTATAATATGAATCCAATAGATTAGTCATATATGTTACAATACATTAGTCATATGTTGCAACAGATTAGTCATCTATGTTGCGACAGATTAGTCATATATGTTGCAATAGATTACTAAGCTGCGCAACAGATTAGTCATATATTTTGCAACAGATTACTCATTTGTTAGATTCACGTTACATGTTTTATCTATTGTTGAAAAACAGCAGTAGCAGATACACCCAGATGATAAATTCAACTAAAAATTATAATTTTACTTACTAAAATTACCGATAAGTAATGCCCAAGTGATATATGAATAAAATTTGACCTACAAAAATTTGATCAAGTAACAACAGTAGTGCTAACAACAACAATGTTCAACAACAAGAAGATGATGATGAACAAGAAGAGATGATAATGAAGAACAAGTTGATGATAACGAAGAAGAAGATAATGAATAAAGTAACAACAACAATGAACAACAAAAATCGCTAAGAGAAAGAAAACTCCACTAAATGAGGAGAGATAACGTGCCTTTTTCCCTCTGTTTCTAGTTATTAGGTTTTACATTGGATCAAAGTGTAAATAAAATGCTTATGGATTATTTTCAAACTTTTCTTACTTTCTTAATCCTTAATAAAGTAAATGTCACCTACACTCAATTATTAAAACTTGTGTCACTTACACCTCATTTTAAAACTCTTGTCACCTACAGCCCAAAACCCCTAGTAAGTTGTATGATCTAGTTTGCTAAGATTCACTACTAGATTAGTCTAGAATCTTCTTTTCTTCTGTTTTTTTATTAATTTTTTATATAAATAACAAACCAATTGGTTCAACGAATTTGAATATGTATAGTATAATCCCCTTTTAAAGGAACTTATTGTGTTGATGAAATTTCATAATCCATAAACATCAATCTTAGATCTGCCATATATACTCACAAGTGTTTTTGTTATTTGAAGATACCTAGAGCTATCAAATTGGGCTTAGCTCTTGAGGCCAGATCAACCCGCGACTCTTTAAGGTGTAATATTTTCAATTTAAGGTGCATGCTAATGGATTTAAATGAATATAAATTGTACAAATTTCTTCTATGTAGTTATTTGATAATGTTTAGTAATTAACTTTTCATATGAATGTAGATGAAGTTGAAGATGTTAACTCAAATAACTTTATCAACTGATTCAAATATGTTTGATGATGTGTTGATGTTGAATATGCTAGAAGTTATCGTAAAATTACACACTTTAATATATATTATAAATGTTAACAAATAAACAATACCTATAAGTGAATTTAGATTAAAAGATGTTTTTCTTATAGTTATTTAAAAAATAGAAGGGTTAGTCTGCTCCCAACCCAACATTTTAAGGCATTCTAAAATAAAGGGCTAACCTGCCTACCATAGCCTATCAAATTCCTTGACCCGAAGATTTTGAACCAATTGGCAGCTAGATACTTTGAATATTCTTGTTAGATACTTTGACAGCTTTCATAGATTCATAGATCCTTTCTATGAATATTCTTGCTAGATACTCACATAATTAGCACATGTTCAATAGAATATATGGGACCACTAAAAATGAAACAATGTAAAAGAAATTTGAAAATTTTATTGTTGAGGTGTACTCTTCTACATACTCTATATGTTCTTTTTACAGCTTGAGAGTGGACCATTGATGAACTCTTTTACATGTTTGATTTGTTTTTACTTACTAAGAATGGACCATTGATTCATATCAGTTTTGTTTTCATTTTATGTATCATTCCTTTCACTATTCTTATTTGTTAGCGATGATCCACAATTTTCAATGAGGGAGTTAAAATATAAATAAGTAAAAACACGCTAAAGTCAATGTAAGATGTATACATAAAAGTAATTGTTTTATCTATTATATAGTGTATTCTAACGAAGAGGTCTCAAAGGATATTTCTGGAAAACGGGTTTTTAAAGCTATTTAAGAGATAGAATCAATAGGAAAGTATAGAAATAGAAGTTTAGAGGTTATCAAAGCAATAACGGTGAAGAAATCCCTTTGAAATCGCCTCTCCTGAAGCTCCCCTGTTCACAAATGGTGAAAATTGTGAAAAGAGGATCTTATACTGTTTAGGTGAACACTACCTCGTAATTGCGTTTCCCATCGTGCAATCACGAGGGTCTACTTGGCATGCATTTATGTTTTTCATCGCAATCGCGAGAGGAGGGCCTCGCAGCCACTATGGTCAAACTCGACCTGGTCGACTGATTTAATCATCGAGATCGTGGTACCACCATGTCACGATCAAAATTGGAGCCCTAGCCGTGACAGGCACACCAAGCCTACCAAGGCATAAGATGACACCCTAGCCTTCTATTAGAATAACACAATTAGAAACTTGCGGAAGCTAACCCATAATGTAAGGATTTTAACAAACCATTAAGTATGATTTGAGAGTCAAAAGCAAATCTAGAAAACATACCGTGTAAAAAGACTCTTTACATACACATCCACTAAGTAAGGACTTTTCCTCAACTATGCCAAAGAAAAAACAAAAGAACAAATATGATAAAGTGACTGAAAAATAACAAGGCCTTTCAGATGAAGGAGGGCTTACCACTTCTCACAACTGTCCAATAGAAAATCGAACCTTCTGATGTTACACAAGGTAATAAAAAAAGGCCTTCGAACCTACATGATGATATGATTTAGCGTCCGAGGACATTCACTATGACGAGTATTGGCATGCAACTATAGAAAGGGACAAATATAGATTTAACCATAAAGATAATGAAATGAAGAGGCAAGGGACAAGGAACATGCAGATATAACCCTTTTAAAATTTAATCCTAAATTATGTAGCTTGCACCGACCTTTAGTCATTAACATGCTATATGGGTCTGGTTCCTCCCACCGGAGGAGACCCAATCCATGTTAGCTGCATGGATCGAGGATTAGGCTAAATTCACCAATAGACAATAGCCCCGCAAAAGAATAATTGTGCACAACTGCACCTAGCAAGCAAACAATGGTAATAGACCCCAAAGTCAGTAAAAGTTGTTTCAAGGGTTGGTCACAAGGACTAGATTTTTTTGGTGAAGCTACACAAATACCATTAAAACCCAATAAAATATTGTGCATATCATTAAGCAAGGAGTTTTTCATTAAGGCATTCTCAAATTGATATCGTCGTATCAAGATATAATGCCATATTGTTTTCATTAACCATTTAAACTCCAAATTTCAATTCAAAAATTCAATGTAAACCACTTCTATTATGGGCATACAATGTTTCAAAGGACGAGTTAAATCTTAGAAATCTCTTTAAAAAACAAATTTATGAAATGAGATGAGGATCATATTTTTATCATGAGAAAACCATAGATAGTATGAAACCATGTTACCAAATTCCACCCTTATCATAAGTCGCAATTTTCAGTTTACAATGCACCTTTTTTTTCGTATAAAAAATCATTAGAAACAAGAGGAAACCAATAAGATTATTTTACTATCAAAATTCCTCAACCCTAGCATAAAAAAAAACATCACATCATAAGAATATTAAATAAATATCAAAATTTAAATATAATTGAACTGAGTGTCCAACATGCCTTTTTAATGGAAAGAATTTAAGAGAAATATGAATTTGAAGCCTTGGAGGGGAGAAAAAATGGTGAGGCATGCTCTTATCTTGGACCTTCACTGGTTTTTGCATAAAAATGTTCCACCCTTTGTGGCACGCCCTTAACGCGAACCCTTACTTTTTAGGGGTCCCGATATGTCCTGAAACTGATTCAAAAATTCTGAAATACTTCCTAATGGTTCCGTTACCATCCCTTATTATAATTCCATTCAACTATTACTACTAAATGCAAAGGAGGTATCAAAATAAAATCATCAAATTTTTAGTGTCTAACATAATCCCTGTCTTGGGACCATTCACCCCCGAATGTGAACTTAGGACACCCTTAGCACGACATAAGGAAGATCAAAGAGACACTCAGAGATAAAAATCAAAAGAACCAAAAGACAACGTAAGCTTTATACCTTAATCTTTCACGTCCAACGAAGGAAACAAAAAGGGATATTTAACTTTCATGTTCTATTTCGATTCCCAATCTTCCTCCACATTTTGGTTTTTGCACGACACCTTTACTGAAGTTATCTCTATATTTCTAAATTTTCAAACTTTCCTATCTAGGTTTTCAATCAAAATTTCCTTATATGATAAAGAAACTATCATACCAATATCCTCAAAGGCACTACCAAGGAAGGATCACCCACATATTTCTTGAGCATAGACATATGAAAAAAGGGGATGAACCAATGCCAAGCTCACTGGCAATTCCAATCCATAAGCAACATTCCCAACGCTCCATAACATTTTATATAGACCAAAAAAATATGGACTAAGCTTCCCCTTGTGCCAAAACCTCATAACTCCTTTAATAGGAGAGACCTTCAGGAATACCCAATCGCCAACCTTAAACTCTAGTTGTCTACACGTTACATCAGCATAAAACTTTAGGTGACTTTATACAGTACAGTCTTAAGCCTCTCATGAATAACCCTGACTTTCTCAATAGCTTGATGCACCAAGTCAGGCCCAGACAAGCTAGTCTCACACACCTCAAACCACCCAATCGATAATCTACAAAGGTTACCTAAGTACCCAACACCTTCTTTTAAGACCGCCAAAATTAGAAGAAAATACCTCAATCACAAATATGTAACAAACCATGAAAATAGTACATGTATTAGCTTCTAGTAGCATGCTTATAGAGTAAAACTCGAAAATTTCTCTAAGAGTCAAAGGGACTTAGTCTCATTTTTGGCTCCCAATCTTTGATGAATTATTTCACGACCTTCTCGACCTCCGTTTCTTGATTTTCTTGATGATACGCGATGGGGCAAGTCAATAGTACGTCTTGGGTGCATTTTAGGGGCATAACACACTGGTTTGAAATTCTTTTGAAATGCTCCATCATTCTGCGTGCATTTTAGACCACAATTTCAGGGTCAATTTCAAACAATCATTATTTTCTGTATATAATGAAATGAAAGGGTTGCTATATATCAAATGAAAGCTCTTTGAGTATTATTTTCAATGCAACTATTTTCATCCAAATCCAGCATCGGAATACAAAGTTATGCCCAATTTACTTCAGCATATCAGCCTGTCTTTGTTTCCTTAGGGGCATTTTAGTCCTTTCTCCCACCCTTATTCAGCCATAAACACGTGATTAAGTCCCCAATTGACCAAAATATGGTCATTTTGTCCAACTCCCTCAAGAACTAAACACTTAGGTCTCAACCTAAGAATCAACATCCCTCAAGATTCAACCGTGTGTTTTAGAAATCAATTGAAGATTTGGAATCCCCAAACCGTAGGCTTCAAGAAGCATCTATCAAATTCCAAATTTGATGTACGTGGGATTTATCCTAAAAACTAAATGGTCTTGTAAACACTAGATCATAATTTTAGTTTGTCAAGCATGAATTTTATAAGGGTTTTTAGAATCTATGTTTCAATTATGCATTATAAATGTTTTTATGATATTGTTGATTTGGCCTTTAGGTCTTTCCCCCTTGAATTGATTTACAAGTATATGTATATGTATGAAAATTGAGATTAAAGATTGTTTGAGAGTACATATTATGAAATTCCTCTCGTATGTTGAATTAAAGATTATGATTATGTCAGAAAAAAAAGTTGAAATGCATGCCTTGTGATTTGAAAGTAGTTTTCTCAATCTCATAGTAATTGAAACATGATTTAGAAATAATGAGAGGGTGTTTATTGATGTTACTATAATGTTCTTGTGTTAAAGAGAAAAAAATGCATGTAATTGAGAACTTTGACATGACCACCTTGAATTCTTGAAATGTTGACAAAGAGAGTTTCCTTGCATATGTTTACATGAGTTTTAAAGAATGGGTTTCTTGAAAAGAATTGTTGATATAGTGGTCCTAAATTTCATGTTTTGAGAACAGAGATATAATTTGATAAATGGCTCAGAGAATATGACTTGAAAGTCAATGGTATGACGATACCATATAAATGTTTGCCATGACAGAGTTAGAGTTTGATTTCAGAGAATCTATGTTTTAAAGAGTTACAAACTAGGTTGATGTAAGTTAGGTGGTTACCCGGATAAAGCCCAAGTAAAATAACTCTATGCTGGAAACCTTGATTTGCCGACACGGAAAATTGGTACCCTGCTATGTGATCTCGTGTACCTAGTACTTTGTTATCCCAAATTAGAACTTATGGTTTGGATCCCTGCTTCGTGATCTTGAGCCCGAACATGATTTAATGACTTTATTGGGGTTGTGGCACCCTGCTATGTGATCTTGTATGCACTTCCCTCACTATTACTCTTATCTTGGCGGCAACTGAGATAAGGTAATCGGTGAAAACTTTGAAATTATCGGGTATACCACCTAGCGCAGAAGTAAAACAAAGAGTGTTATAGAGTTCAGATGATTTTACAGAGTCTTTTAAAAATGCCCATGCGATTTTTACCATATGACATATTTATGAACTTTTTAAAATAGCTCTCATATATGTTGAATATAAATTATTATTTTTGATTTGCTCTGTATACCAGTACATCTTTATTGACCCCCTACCTCCCATGTTAGGAGGCTCAATCTAGGGGTTCGGCTAAGCAGTAGAGTATCCAGAGAGAAGTGATTAGTGTAGTGGTGAGCCTTCTTTGTTCCAAAAGGCCTATTATATCAGATTTAGTTATTCCTTTTGTTTTGGTCTACTGGGGACCTTGTCCCAGTTTTTAGACAATTGACATTTGATTATGTAGTAGAGATTTCGCAGATTGTTCTAGATGTTGTTTAGTTGATTTCGGATTTCATTCCTTATCATTAAATGGAATTCAGAGTATGACTATGTTTCCGTATCAGATTGTATATTCGTATCATCTCTTATTATATGAATGTTGTGCATGACTACTGAATAGAGTAGGACGTCTTTACCTTCATGTTTAAGGATGTCCTTCATGGCCAGGCGCTATTTTGGGTCGTGACAAAATAATAGACACTGGGATCCATGTAAATGAACTATCTCCTAGATGAACACCTTCACATAATCCTCTTCTAAGTAATTAGTCCTTATTGACATGAAGTGAGTGGACTTAGTCATCTTTTCAATAATGACTTTAATGGAGTAATACTTATTTCGAGGCCACGAAAGAGAAGTAACAAAATCCATGTTAATCATTTTCCACTTCCACATGGGTACAACTATATCTTGAGAGGTGCCACATGGCATCAAATGCACAACTTTAAATTACTGACAAATCATATAATTGGAAACAAAATTTGCTACATCACTCTTTATATTATTCTACCAATTATTTATTTTAAGTCGTGATGCATCTTTGTCAAACTCAGATGAACAATATATATGGGCATATGAGCTTCGATCAAAATCCTCTTCCGAACCCCATTTACATCAGGAACACAGAATATCCCTTGATATCCCAAACTGTCATCTCTTTCAAATTCAAAAGCCATAAGTTTTTGCTGACCCACGTCATCCTTGATTTGCATAAGTATGAGATCTAGAAACTGCTTTTCCTTAACTTCGTCCCTAAGAGATTACTCGGCCACTTCCTAAACAGTCACTCCCCCATCTTTAGAGTACAAAATATAGACTCCTAATTTCATTAGCCGGTGAATATCCTTCACCAATCCTCTCCTCTGCTCCTTAACAATAGACAAACTTCCCATGGATAACCTGCTAAGATAATCAACAACAACATTAGCTTTATCTCGGTGATAGTGCAGGCTCTTGTCATAATCCTTAAGCAATTCAAGCCACCTAACGTTCCTTAATTTTAATTCTTTTTGTGTGAACACATACTATAAACTCTTATATCCGAGTAAATATTAACATGCACTCCATATTGATAGTGGCACCAAACTTTCCTAGAAAAAACCACAGTTGCTAACTCTGGATCATGGGTTTGATAATTTCTCTCATGATCCTATAAGCTATAACCTTTCTTTGATGTATCAAACATAATCTAACCCCAAACAAGATACATCACAATACACCAAAAAAACCTCAGTACCCTCTGGTAGGGTCAAAATAGGAAAGGACGCTAACTGATCCTTAAATTTTACAAAACTTTCCTCATAAGAATAAGGCCACAAAAACTTTACCTTTTTCGAAATCAATCTCATATGCGAAGCACCAATGGATGAGAAACTCTTCATAAACCTCTTGTGATATACTGTCAGACCAAAGAATCTCTAATATCGGTTGGAGTCATGGGTCTAGGCCATTTCTTTACTGCCTCAATATTATTTCTTCACTAGAGACAACATGCCCAAGGATAGTAACTAAAATTCACATGCAGAGAATTTTTCATATAATTCCTCATTTTTAGGGTCTGTAATAAAAAAATGGTTGAACAAATCAAGAAACTACATACCTAATTCATAAAATCCATGAATATAGCCAAAGAATTAGTCAATCAAAATGACATGAACAAGAATTCGTAATGGCCATAACGGGTTCGGAAGGTAGTCTTGGGAATGTCAACTTCCCTAAAGTTTATCTGATGGTAACTCGAACGAAGGATTATTTTAGAGAAAAACTTAGCACCCTGATGTTGATTGATGAGACGTCAATCCTAGGAAGAGGATATTTATTTTTCCAAGTAACCTTGTTCAACTGACAATAATTTTTACACATATAGACACACCGATCTTTCTTTCGTATAAAAAGCAACGAAGCACTCCAAGATAAATACTAGGATGGGTAAACCCATAACAAGGAGGTCTTTTAACTACTCCTTCAACTCTTTCAAGTCTATCGAAGCAATCCTAGATGGCAAAATGGAGATAGGATGAGTATCAGGTAAAATTTTAATCTCAAAATCTATTTCACTATCTAGAGGAATTATAGAGAAATCATTTGGATAAACATCGAGAAACTCATTAACCACAAGAATGGACTACAAAGAGGGACTTTTGGAGTTATAATCTTTTACTCAAACCAAATGATACAAACACACCTTGGATATTAATCTTTTCGCTCTAAGATAAGTGATGAACTTCCCATTAGATACTACGGAACTCCCCTCATAGTCTAGCATATCAAACTCTGTTAAATCTATCAATGTCTACCTATGAAAGAAGGACATCACACAATTACTATAGAGTTTTCTAGCAATAATAGACTCACCCATCGGGGTAGAAACTGAGAAGGGGTCAGAAAAACTTCCATGACCAAAACCAAAGTGTACAACCTCATAAGGAGTCACATGGCATAGGGTGGAATCAGGATCAATAAAGATATAAACATCATAGGAGAAAAGTTGTAACATACCAGTGACAGGAGCTAAAAAGTAACAACTGGAGCCTTACTAGCTCTAGATATAACCTATTTGAAGAGCAATCTTATTGCATATAACTAGGATGATCGATCAAAATTAAAGCATAAATTTTTCCACTATGATAATATCCATGGTGAATTTTCCACAAAAACAACAAGGATGGCAAGGTGGGGACTGATAACACTCAAATTACACTCTTGAATGGGTGTAAGCAATCATTGTCAATATAAAATGCAACTAGGTTGGGGTCAAATACCATAGGGAATAGGGTGTGAACTCAAGTTGTTTGCGATTTAATCCACTGATAATTTAATTTTTCCTGAAATAGCTAACAAGTTGTTGTTTGTCACTTTACTTTCAGTGTTTGTAAATCAAGAGTTTATGAAATAACCAGAATTATGTTCACTAGGGCTTCCGGTACATGATAGATACTAAAAATGGTTCAAGATTCTCACGTTGGGTAGGATAATAAGCTATCTTTATTGATATTATGCTTAAATGTCTCTCAACCTACTTAAGTGTTTAACTCCCTAATCCTATCGGACTTAGGAAATTTCTATTTTCTACCTAGATTTTACCTCAGGTTAACCAACTTTGTTACAGTGCTGATTATTCAAAAAAGTATTTTCGAGTCCCTATTGATAATTCACTTCCTACTATATTTGATTTCTTTCTCAAGAAAATCAAAGCAGGTGTGTCTACTGTTTGCAACCAACAGGCGTTAATTAAAACTTCAGAATTATCAAAAAATCCTACCACCTTTTGAATCTTGAATACTTAGCACCTCATCAAGACCTAACCCTATATCCCATAACTCAGGTTAATGGAGTTTATACCCTCATGATGCAATGAACGAAACACATAATTGAATTCATGATTTGAAAGATAAACTTACATAGATGAATAATAACCAGTGAATCGTACATTAGATCACAAAGGAAAATCTCAAAAATACTGATAATAATCTCTCAAAATAGTTTTGTTGTTAAAGTCTAGACAACCTTTTGATACCCTCTTACCATCATCATAGAATACGTCAATGATTGGAAAAAAACTAATCTCTTTTTGCTGAACTTTAGTTGGTTCAACTCCATGTCTACTATCACTCTCCCTGTTGCAAGTAGTGGCCTACCCAAGATGATGGGCACTTCAAAATCCAATTTGCAATCTAGTACTACAAAATCAGCAAGCAAAATAAAGTAAGATACCTTTACCAAAAAATTGTGTAATATGCCCACAGGTTGTTTCACAGACCTATCTGCCATCACCAAGCACATATTCGTTGGGGTAAGATCACCCAATCCCAGTTTTTTGTACACAGCAAGTGGCATTAGGTTTATACTGCTCCTAGATTGCATAGTGCTTTTGTGAATTTCATGAAAACAATAGTACACGAAATGGTAAACGCTCCAGGATCTGCCTTTTTTTGTACTAAAGACCTTATAGAGATATCATCACAATGGACAAAGTTGTCCTCCGGCTCATGGATAACCTTTCGTTTCTTAGTTACAAGGTCTTTCATGAACTTCGCATATCTTAGCATTTGCTCAAGTGCCTCAACCAAAGGCATATTTATTGCTAATTGCTTGACGATTGCCAGGAATTTGCAGAATTTTACATCATCATCCTTCTTCTTTAATTGTTGAGGAAAGGGAGGTGGTGGTCTTGGTATAGCTTTCAACACTACTTTCTCTTTCTTTCATTCTCTGAAGAATTAACAGAACTATCCAACTTCTCAGACTCCACTGGATTGCTTTCTTCAGATTCATTAACAACTACCTCACCATCTACAGATTTGCCCAAAGAAGGGCCAGGTAATATCTTACCACTCCTAGTGGTAATCACCATACATGAGACATCATTCTGCAGAATTTGAATCGTATCACTTGGTAATGTTCCGCTCTTTCTCTGGTTAAATGTAGTAAAAAGTTGGCTCATTTGTTGCTCTAAATATTTGATGGCAGTGGAGTGTGAGTGGACCAACTGACTGATGAATGTCAGATTAGTCTTCATGGTGGTTACACCAGAGTTGGTGGCCTCAACTCCCTTCAATAATTTCTCCATCATGATCTCCATGGACATCTTTCCAGAGCTAGTTGCAGCAACTTCTCAATTTCCAGGAGGAACATATAAACCACTCCTATCATTATTGCTTCTCTAGTTTCCTTGCTCCCTGTCTTTGTAACCAGGCTTGTCATAAACGTTCCGACCTTGATTCCTTTGGCTATTACCTCAAAAACGTCCTGATTATTAACATAATTCCCCTCTTCTTCAGGCTTCATATCCACTTTTCTTGAGATGTTACAACTTTCACTTTCTCTGTCTTCCCTGACAATAAATGTTTGGTGAGCAATTCCATCTAAGTCTTTGGATGGGCTATGTCTTTATACCTTTCCTCATCTCTACTGCATTGTGCAGTAGACATACCAACAGAAATAGTGGGGCTTGCTACCATAGACTCCTTGGTATGCTAAGCCCGACTCTGTTTGGTCATCCTATTTAGCATATCTGAGGTATCTTGAAAACACAGATCAACAAGCAAACCACCAGCAGCATTATCAACAATCGGCTTTGTTACAGAATTGAGGGTCTTGTATAAAGTCTCCATCAAGTGTAAGTCCGTCATATTATGGTTCGGACACTGTGTTAGCTTCTTCTTAAATCTCTCCTATGTCTCATACAAAGCTTCAATAGGGAGCTGCCTAAACTTATTGATCTTGTCTCTCAACTGTACCCTCCTGGAGGATGGAAAAAACTATTCTAGGACCGCTTCTTTCAATTACCTCCTGTGGGTGATGGAATCAGGCGTAACCTCATTCAGCCACAATATTGCCTCCACAAAAAGAGGCAACAAGCATAACCTCAAACGGATAGTGTTCTTGCCCACTCCTAGGTTATCAAAAGATTTGCAAATGGTGATAAAATTCACCAGATGCAGATTGGGGTCATCCCCAGGAAGGCCTTCAAACAACCCCTTCATATTAAGGAGTTGGATTATAGTGCTCGTAATATTAAATTTGGCTCCAGGTGCCAACGGTGGAGGAATGATTGCACCCGTTGCACCTACCCCATTCATTCCATCATCATCATTATTCAAATCATACTGGACCGGCTGGTACTCTTGTCTTCTTTGGAATGAACGGTTCCAGTTAACATTGTGTGGCACTTATGTAGCTATTTGCTCTACATGCCTTGGGTTATCAGGGTTCAATAACTCCTCATCCCCCAAATCTTCATCCTCAGGGTTTGGATGTCGTGCATGTTGCCCGATATTTTGTACATATACCTGAGCTCTAGCTAAGGCTGCCAGTCTGTCAGCGTTTTACTATTTTGCCATTCTTCCTATTCATTACAGTTCTGTATTAGGTGATAATAACTATTCTCCTAAAATTCTGGTGCTTGGCATACACTATAAAAATCCTGTAAATAAACAAAAACAACAAATAAACGTAAATCTAGGAAACTTAACTAATAGTCAATTAGCACACAAACTTCAGTTTACAATTGTATTCCCCGGCAACGGCACCATTTTTTATAACGCTCAAATTACACTCTTGAATTGGTGTAAGCGATCGTTGTCAATAAAAAACCCAACTAGGTTGGGGTCAAATCCCACAGGGAATATGGTGTGAACTCAAGTTATTTATGAATTAATGCACTGATAGTTTAATGTTTCCTGATATGCGGGGTTTACGTTTAACAAGTTGTTGTTTTTCACTTTGCTTTCAGTGTTTGTAAATCAAGAGTTTATGAAATAACTAGAATTATGTTCACTAGGGCTTTCGGTAGATGACATATTCTAAAAGTGGCTCAAGATTCTCACGGTGGGTAGGAATACAAGCTATCTTTATCAATATTATGCTTAAGTGTCTCTCGATCTACTTAAGAGTTTAACTCCCTAATCCTCTCGGACCCAGGGAATTTCTATTTACTACCTAGATTTTACCTCAGGTTAACCAACCTTGTTATAATGCTGATTATTAAATGAAGTATTTCCGAGTCCCTGTTGATTATTCACTTCCTACTATATTTAATTTCTTTCTCAAGAAAATCAAAGTAGGTGTGTCTACTGTTTGCAACCAACAGACGTTAATCAAAACTTCAGAATTGTCAAAAAATCCTACCACCTTTTGAATCTTAAATACTTAGCACCTCATCAAGACCTAACCCTAGATCCCATAACTCAGGTTAATGGAGTTTAGTCACTCATGATACAATGAATGAAACACATAATTGAATTCATGATTTGAAAGATATACTTGTAGAGATGAATAATAACCAGTGAATCATAGATTAGATCACAAAGGAAAATCCCAAAAATATTGATAATAATCTCTCAAAATAGTTGTGTTGTTAAAGTTTAGAAATAGAGAGAGCTAATATCAGAGTATGTTTTCAAAACTCAAAATGTCGAATAATGTCTGGAATCCCCCAAGAAAACCCTAAAGCAAAGCTTTAAATAGTTTATCCTAATTATGGAAACAAAATCAAGGTTATAGCTTTTCCTCGAAATAGACGACGACATCCGTGATAGCTTATCAGGAGTCTAACGACTTATCACGGATGTCGTCAGCTCCTCTTCACTTTTGGCTCTTGCTGTCTAAGACTGGCGGCGATGATGATGGCTTATCAGGATTTTAACGGCCTATCAAAAACATCGTCACATTATTGCTCTAATTCTCATTTCCTATCTACATCTGACGGTATTGTTGATGCCTTATCACTATCCTGAAGGCCTATCATAAAATGTCGTCAAATTTTCCAGCTAAAACTCATCTCCTATTTAAGGCTGACGGCATTCTCGATGACTTATCAGAACCTTGATGGATTATCACAAAATGTCGTCACAACTTCCACTTTAGGCGAATTCTCTGTCTATTGATGAGGACCAACCTGATAGCTTATCACAGGACTGACGACTTATCACAAATGTCTTCAGCCATACTTGTCTTCAGATTTCTTCAAATTTCAACCTTTTTGCTTCCATTATTGTTGGTTCTCTATCACATCAGCTTAAACTACAAAATCAAACATAAACTAATCAAAAATAACTAAAGTTACTCAAGACCTTGCAATTATTTAAAGTTAAAAGCCTTAAATGTATTAGCATATGCTAACACATCAGGGATGACTGAGCTCTAGTGGCCTGAGACTGAGAACCCTGTTCCCTGGGAGTAATATTAGGCTAGAAACACCAATCACCTAAATCTTTAGGGGCGGGTGCACTAGTTTGAGAATAAGAGTTTCCATAATTTTTCTTCTTGAACCATTGCTTACTCTCTTTTCCTTTGTTCTATTGGTATCCATTCTATTCTGCATACTTTGTTTTCATATTCTACCTTTCCTCCAGCTTGCTTCTTTTTCTTATCCTCTTCTAGCTGCATATAAGCTTCCAATATTGATATATCTATTCCATATTTTAGTGTAGCGACCTTACACTCTTGAACCAAATCATGAGAAATACCTAAAACAAATTTTGTCATTATGGACCTCATACTAAACACAAGTTTTAGAGTACAACAGGACATTTAGGATAACTTCATTGCACACTCCTTGACACCCATCATACCTTGCTTTAAATTTACAAACTCGTAAGCTTTAGCGTCGCTCAACTCTTGAGGAAATAAGAGGTTGAGCAAGGTGTCTGAGAATCTTTCTCATACTGTTGGCTAAACATTTTCACCCCTTAAGTCTTCAGACTCCCCATACCATTGGTAAGCCACCTCTTTTAACTTGTAAGCTATAAACTCAACCCCCTCTGTATCGCTGGCATGCATAACCCTTAAGATTTTTTCCATCTCGTCCAAAAATCCTTAAGGATCCTCCTTAACCCTAGAACCTATTAAAGTCAAGGGATTCAGCCTCACAGATTAACCAACCTGAGCAACCTCAAATAAGTTAGTGACTTGGCTAATAGGATCATACTGATAAGACTACGATGCTATAATTTGAGCAAGCATGTAAATGGATTGATGGAACTCAGCATTCAAGACATATTTTTAAGGAGACTGAGTATATTTAATACCATCTTGAGGAATACTAGTAGGGACTAGTAGAACCCTAAGGGGAGAAATAAAGTCAAATGTACGAGCCCTATACTGAGTCTACAATCCATGAGTGGGTCAAACTTCCTCAGCATTTCCCCTAGTAGGGATAGAGGCTCTATCTGAATTTCTACGACCACCAAATATTTGTGAAGGCATGATTTGAAATGAGAGTAATCCAGGAGTTATATGATAATTCATAGTAACTATACTCTCTAACACATAACAAAACACAAAAAAGAGAAACATTCCTAAATATTTTGTAGCTTCTCTTTTATATGTGTGGCACGCTACATACCCATAAATGGGACAATACTTAACATATCTTTGTAAACACCCAGTGACCCTGAAATATGTTATGATAACAAGCTTGTTAATGAACAAACCTGATTC
The DNA here is from genome assembly GCA_030864225.1 of Capsicum baccatum var. pendulum. Lineage (NCBI taxonomy): Eukaryota > Viridiplantae > Streptophyta > Magnoliopsida > Solanales > Solanaceae > Capsicum > Capsicum baccatum. Next base: position 16,418,576 of record CM061559.1, on the reverse strand, counting down.
CTCATCATGACGGGCAACAAAATCCTACCAAGGCATGCAATGACCACTTAGCTTTCCATCATAGCATAGTAAAATAAGGAACATATGGAAGCTAACTCATAATGTAAGGAGTTTAATAAACTATAATATAAAGTTTGAGATTCAAAGCCAAATCCAGAAAATAATAACCCAAAAGTTTCTACAAAGCCTCTATCCATAAATATCCACTAAGTTGGGACATGACTCGGACTATATTAAAGAAAAAATCAAATGAATAGACATGGTAAAATGGCAGAAAAGTAACAAGGCCTTTCATATGATGGAGGTCTCACCACTTCTTATCAGTTGTTTAGTAGAATAGAAAACCACCTAACGCTGCACAGAGTCACAAAAAAAGGCATGTAAACCTACAACATGGGATAATGTAGCATTTGGGGATGGTACATATGGAGAGTACTGACATGCAACACAAACAAAGGGACAATGTAACGCCCCGAGTCTGCACCCCAGACGCTACATAGTGCTAAAATCCCGAAGGACCACTATCTAACCCATGACGGTACCTGCGGCAATAACAGTATAATAATATTAAAATATGCAAAATAATAGGCTAAACTGCCATAAGGTTCAAAACTGAACATAAATGATAAAACAAGGTCTGGTCAAGGTATAATAATACCAAAACTGAAAACAACTATCTGAACATGCTATAGTCTGAAAGCCTTTAACTGTCTGAACTATAGAGATGATGGAAAAAGTCCCCAACTATCTCTAACTGCTGAAATAACTATGTACTGAAATAATAAAAGAATGAAATAATCATGCCCTCAAACTGTGAGGACTCACTATTGGCTCTGACTGCTGAAAGCTGAACTGCTAAGTGCGATCGGTAACCTAAGCGTCAGAACCTATGGTATAAAATAACATAGTGCAAGAGAAAAGTATGTGTCAGTACGGAGGAATGTACTGGTAAGCAAAGTGAGATAGGCTTAATGCATGGGTTCATATGCATGAACATGACTAACTGAATAACATGAGTATAACTGAAATGAGAGTTCATGCATAAATACATGAACTGTAACTGAGATCGTGATAATACTGACTACTAGGTATGAATACTAATAACATGGATTTTGATAACTAATACACTGTTAACTGAGTGACTATGTCTGACAGTCCTGATTCTGATGGAACTAGCTGATTTTCATATTGAGCTGGATGACTGTATTTGAAAGTCCTGAATTCTATAGAACTATCTGAGTTTTATTATCGAGGCTGAGACTGAGAATGTGGGAGGTAGTCATCTAACCGATATGCACCAAATAAGATATTATAGCTGAGTTGGGGTCTAATCTGTAACCCTAATTAGAAGGGTGTCAATACCGTACCACTTGTAAGGACAAGCTGTGAGTAACCCTCATCTATCAAGTACTCTAATGAGAATGGTGGGACCTTCATATATCAGGTTAAGAAACCTTATCTAGCAGGTTTGATGCCTCAACCTACACTGGCTACGTAGTTCTGGAATGCAAGGATTTTTTTCTAAGAATCACACCTTATTCTAGTAGGTGAGTTCCCATCCTTGGGTTCACTAGGTGTTGAATCCTACTCCCATCTGAATAGACACTGAACTGATTATACTGAACTAAACTGGAATAAATTTTATTGACTGACGGAATACTACTAAGTTTTGTTAACTGATTGAGGTTTCCTGAATCATATGACTGACTGAATTCTACTGATCATGGCTTGACTGAGAGTATCATGAAAACTGACACCCGCTCTAGGCACACAGCTAAATTTTTGGGTATTAAATGCCCCCAGGACTCGATATCATAAAACTAATAAGACATGGCACTTCTTAAAACACATGATCATAGTCAACATTTCATTATACAATAAGGGATTTCGTAAAGCACTTGATAATCATAATATTGTAAATGGATAGGCATACATTCTAACATATAATAATTTCTCTATTTCAATTTCATGAGAATTCCATCAAGCATTTACAAAGCATAGCTTTAGAATAGGAGTCATTTTGAACATGAGGATAAAACATGGATTCATCAATTTGGTCACAATTGAGTCATAATGCACAATTTTTCTCACTTAGGCATTTTGTCAAACACATAGGATGCATAACTTTAGACTTAGGCATAAACATTTAACCAACACCTCATGATTACATAAATCAACTAAATTTATATATTTCAATCCACATGCTAACACAACATCATGAAATACGTTAAAGATTCCAACTTGGATATCCTATCACAACATCAACATGGTTATAATCAATCCACAACATGGAATTCACAATACATGATTTTAAAATTGGTTTCTTAAGCTCCAAGGATAAAAGGGATCCTTGGATGAACACACTACATAACTAACGGTGAAAACCCTTGAATTGAATCTTTAAATAAAACCCTAGGGCTTGTTCTTGAGAGAATTTGAGATAAAACAAGTATGTTTTGATTAATGAGGGTTGAATCTCATGTTTTAGGGCTATATAGGGGTGGAGAAATGACCCTTTTTCCCTTAAAATTTTAGGGCTAGATGCAAACTTTTGGCCCAGAGGGACTACCCAAGGTGGCGCCTTACCTGTAGCCTCGAACTGAGCTGGACGATGTGGGCTAATCACCTTGAGCTACTATTTTGGGAACCCAAATATGCCCTTATGCTATTCCAAAAATCCCAAAACTTACTTGAGATGTACTATTGACTTACCCCATCATGAATCAACTTGAAAATTGACAAACGAAGGTTGGGAAGGTCATGAAATAAATCCCCGAAGTTTGTAGGCTTAAAATAAGACTAAGTCCTTAACACTGAGTTAAAATTTTCTAAGTTTTAGGATTCTTTAAGGAGCTTTAAGGTCTGAATTTTGACTCAGACTTTTACGGGGTCTTACAATAACTCTCCCTTGGGAATATTCGTCCTCGAATGAGACTGACTGAAGTGGGAGAAATAATAAATTGAAGTACATATAGGACCTGCACAACTGAAACATGATTTTATGGCTGATATAACTAGTAAGCTGAGTTTATCATACTAAATATGCATATCTGATGCATGAATACATGCCTAAACTAACACATTAATTCATGACTGAATATAAAGTGGTATTTGATACAAAGTTTATAATGGGAATCTGAGCATGAAACTGAATAAGCTTAAGGAAAACTATTACCTTGAGTTGAGCCTTAGTTTGCGAAGAAGAGGTGAAGACACTTGGTTTGCATGTCTGCTTCTTCTTCCCAAGTACCTCGTTCAACAGACTAATTCTGCCAAAGAACTTTGATTAGAGGGACTTCTTTGTTCCTCAATCTATTAATTTGACTGTCAAGGATTTTGACTGAAATCTCTTCATAAGAGAGGTTATTCTGAACATCTATTCCCTCTACAACTGTTAGGTCACTTATGTACTTCTTAAGAAAGGAGACATGGAACACTAGATGAACTGAGGCTATATCTGAAGGCAATTCAAGCTCATAAGATACCTTGCCAAAGAGATTAAGAATTTTTATGGGACCGACATATAAGGGACTGAGTTTTCCCTTCTTGTCGAATCTCTTAACTCCCTTCATGGGAGAGATCTTTAAATACACAGTCACCAATCTCGCACTTGAGATCTTTTCTGTGCACATCTGCATAAGACTTTTACCGGCTTTGAGTATCCCGAAGTCTTTCTTTGATCAACTAAACTTTTTCTAAGGTATCGACTACTAAGTCAGGCCCTACCAGTGTGGCCTCACCAACTTCGAACCAACTAATTGGAGATATACATCTCCTACCATAGAAAGCTTCAAATAGAGCCATCTAAATACTGGAATGATTGTTGTTGTTATATGCAAACTCAATCAAAGGCAAGTGGTCATCCCAACTACCCTTGGAATTAATTGCACATGCTCGTAGAATATCTTCTAGAGTCTAAATGGTCATTTCTGATTGACCATCTATCTGAGGATAAAAGGTTGTACTGAGGTGGACTTGGGTACCAAGACCCTTTTGGACTACTTTCCAGAAATAAGAAGTGAATTGGATACCTCTGTCTAAGATGATAGATAATGGAACACCGTGAAATCTAACCAACTCCCTGATATAGATTTTGGTGTAATCCTCAGTTGAATAAGAGGTATGGACTGGAAGAAAATAAGCTAATTTGGCCATCCTATCTAAAACATGCTAGCGATAACTATGAGGCAAACCCATCACAAAGTCTATGTTCACTTCTTCCCACTTCTAGGTGGGAATAATAAACTCCTGTATGGACCCACTAGGCTTCTGATGCTCAATTTTAGCATGCTGACATATTGAGCACTTAGTCACAAACTCTGGAATATCTCTCTTCATCCCACTCCACCAATAGATCTCCCACAAATTGTGGTATATCTTAGTGGACCCTGGATGAATAGAGTATCTCGTACCATACGCTTCTGGAAGAGTTCGCTTCCTCAAGTCATCTACACTTAAAACACATAGATGACCCTGACAACGCAACACACCATCTCCCACTTGGGAGAAAATCTCTAATTTTTGATCTTTGACTGACTTATCCAACTTGACTAAACAGGGATATCTATTGGCTTTTCCTATACTTCGGAAACTAGGTATGATTCTGAACATTTCTGAACCCATATACTACCTTCTGTTGAATCAACTAAGTGGGCACCTAGTCTAGAAAGCTGATGAACTTCCTGAGCTAACTTCTTCTTATCTTTCTTAATATGAGCAACACTATCCATAGACAGTCTATAGAGAGCATCAACTACTACATTGGCTTTGCCTGGATGATAAAGGACACTCATTTCATAATATTTCAAGAGCTCTAACCACCCTATCTAATAGAGGTTGAGATCTTTTTGAGAGAATACATACTAAAGGCTTTTACGATCTATGAACACATCTACACGCACCCCATTCAAGTAATGCCTCCAAATATTTAATACAAATACTATGGCTACTAACTCAAGATCATGAGCTAGATAATTCTATTCATGGGGCTTAAGTTGTCTAGAGGCGTAGGCTATGACCTTACCATGCTTCATGAGGAAACAACCCAAAACTACTCTAGATGCATCACAGTATATGACAAACCCATCTGAACCATCTGGTAATGCTAGAATTGGAGCTGAGGTAAGTAGAGTCTTCAACTCCTTAAAACTCTTCTCGCATAAATCTAATCACTGAATCTGGACCTTTTTCTGAGTTAATCTAGACATAGAGGATGCAATATAAGAAAATCCTTCAACAAACCATCTGTAATGTCCTTCCAAACCTATAAAACTCATGATATTTAGTGGAGAGATGGGTCTGGGATAGTTTCTTACTGCTTCAGTCTTTTGGGGATCAACTCTAATGCCATCACCAAAAATGATATGACCAAGGAATGCTACTAACCTTAGCCAAAATTTACACTTACTGAATTTGGCAAACAACGGATGATTTCTAAAGTCTACAATACTATTCTAAGAAGGTCTACATGATCATGCTCAATGAGGGAATCGACAAGGATGTCATCTATAAAAACTATGATGAATATATCCAAGTACTTCTTGAACACACAGTTCATCAAGTACATGAAAGCTATTGGGGCATTGGTAAGACCAAATGACATGACTAGGATTCAACGTGACCATACTGAGTTCTAAAAGTTGTCTTCGAAATGTCACATTCTTTGACCTTAAGCTGTTGATAGTCTGATCTAAGGTCTATCTTGCAAAAGTAACTAGCACCCTAAAGTTGGTAAAACAAGTCATCAATTTTGGAAAGTGGATACTTGTTCTTGACAGTGACTTTATTGAGTTGACGATAGTCTATATACATTCTGAGAGAACCGTATTTCTTTTGAACGAATAAAACTGGTGCACCCCATGGGGAAATACTGAGTCTGATGAATCTCTTATCTAATAGATCCTTCAACTGTTTTTTCAATTCTCTGAGTTATGCTAGTGTCGTTCTATATGGCAGAATAGATATTGGCTAAGTATCTAGAAGAAGGTCAATAATAAAGTTTATTTTCCTTTCAGGAGGAATTCCAGGAAGGTCTTCGAGAAATACATCTAAATATTTATTCATGACTAGGACTGATTCAATACTGGGAGTTTTGGAACGAGATTCCTTAACTTGAAAAAGATGATAGACACATCGCTTAGATATCAGTTTTCTTTCCCTTAAGTAGGAAACAAGCTGAACTCTGTATGCTGAAGTACTACTGTATGAAACCGAAAAATCCTAAGTCTAATTCATCTCCTTAAATCTCCATAAGGCATCCAACACTTAGAAAATATTAGCTAAGTGTTAAGAACTTAGTCTCATTTTAAGCCTCCAAAGTTCAAGGATTTATTTCTTGACCTTTCCGACCTTTGTTTGTCAATTTTTAAGTTGATTCATGATGGTGAAAGTCAATAGTACATCTCGGGTGAGTTTTGAGATTTTTATAATAGCATAAGGACAAGTTTCGGTTCCTAAAATAGTAGCTCAAGGCGATTAGCCCACGCCGTCTAGCTCAGTCCAGGGCTACAGGCAGGGCACCACCCTGGTTAGTCCCCTGCTCTAAGAAGGGTGCCGACCTCGATAGTACCCCTTGCAAAAATTTGTCAGTCCAGCTTCGTGTTATAAATGTCAAAAGGGTAAATTCCCTTAACCCTAAAGCTCTAAAACACGAGATTTAACTCCCAAATAGTCCTATTACTCATTGTTTTTCAAAAATTTACTCAAAAACAAACCCTAGGATCCTCAAGTTTAAGAATTCAATCTCAAGAATCCTCTCCAGTCTCCACAGAATTTATTGTTAAGGTATGTAAAGTGGTCATCCAAGGATCCCTTTCATCCTTGGATCTGAAGAAACCAATTTTAAATTATAAATTGTGATATTTATGTTGTGGATTGGATATAACCATGTTGATGTTGTTGTATGATTCCCAAGTTAGAATCTTTAATGTGATTTTATGAAATTATGTTAGCATGTGGGTTGAAATCTATGAATTTAATTGGATTAATGTAGTCATTATGTATTGGTTTAATATTCATGCCTAAGCCTAAAGTTATGCATGCTATATGTTTGTTAAAATTCCTAAAAGAACAAGAATTTTGCATTATGACTTAATAGGACCTAAATAATGAATCCATGTTTCACCCTTATGTTCAAAATGACTCTCGTGCTATTTTTATGTATTGTAATTATTTGATGCAATGATCATGAGATTAGATTTATGAAATTATGGCATGTTTATATGAATTCCTACTCATGTACGAGATTATGATTGTCAAGGGCCTCATGATTTTCCCCCAATGATTGTATTATAAATTGTGGACTACAGTCATATGTCCAAGAAATGTCATGTCCTACAGCCAGTGTCAATTTTCAATATCCGACAACTATATTAATACCCAAAAATTTTAGCTATGTGCGTACAGCCAGTGTCAGTTTTCAAGATACTCTCATTCAAGCCATGACCAGTAGAATTCAATCAGTCACATGACTCAGGAAAACTCAATAATTCTAGTATTAGTCTATTCTCATAATATTCAGTTAGTATTGTTCATTCATATGAACCCATGAATTCAGCCTACCCAACCTTGCATACCAATACATTCCCACATACTGACGCATGCATTTCTCTTATGCTATGGTGTTTTATACCATAGGTTCAGAAGTATGAGCTCCAAAGCACCCTTATCTATTTATCTTTCAGCCATCAGAGTTAGTGGTGAGTCCTCATAGTTTGAGGACATAATTATTTCATTATTTCATTATTTTAGTACTTAGTCAGTTGAGTAGATGGAGTTAGTTAGGGGATTGTCCCATCAACGCCTTATTCATAAAGTTCAATTTTAAAGGTTTTCAGACTATAGCCTATTCAGAAAATTGTTTTCAATTTTGGGTATTGTTATACCTTGTTCAGACATTGTTTAATCAGTTATGTTTCAGTATTAAACCTTATGGCATTTCATCCCATTATTCCATATTATTTCAATATTATTGTACATTTATTGCAGTAGGTACCAGTCATGGGTTAGCTAGTAGTCCTTCGGGATTATTAACACCGTGTAGCATTCAGGGTACAAAACTCAGGGAGTTAAAAACATGGTATCAGAGCCTAAGGTTCAACAGTGTCCTAGGAAGTCTGAAAATTTATATATTGTAGAGTCTTGTGCAGGGGTGTGTTGCGCGCCAAACTCATGTACCAGAGGATATGAGATGTTTTAGAAATAGTTTCCCTTCTTTCAGTATTTATGTTGTGCCAGTGAGCATTAGCTCAAATTTGATTCTCAATACTTATCCTTTTCTCTTTCATTTACATAACATGACTCCCAAAAGGAGAAAAGGGAATCAATCAGCCCCTCATCTTATCCAGGCAGATCTCTTGGATGATCATGTCTCTCATGCAGAGTTCAGAACTATATTCACTAATAATGATAATTTAGTAGCTAACCATAATGAACGTCCAACTGTCATTTCATCCAACCCAGTGTTCAATTATGCTACAGCCAAAACTTGAGACTTTACCCGAATGAACCTTTCATCTTTTACCGGGTCTAAGTCAGATGAGGACCCTTACAAATTCCTTGATCAGGTTCAGAAGGTTACTGATATTATGGGGGTTACTGCTAATAAGAGTGTCGAGTTAGCTGCATATCAGTTGTAGGATATGGCTCACACGTGGTTTGAGCAGTGGAAAATAGAGAGGGTCGAAGATATAGGGTCCATTAAATGGGAGGAGTTTTCCACTGCTTTTCTTAATAGGTTATTTCCCCTAGATCTAAGAGAAGCTAAGGTGTTAGAATTCATCAATCTCAGGCAGGGAAACATGATAGTCAAAGATTATTCTCCTAAGTTTACTCAATTAGCAACATATGCTCCTCATGCAGTGGCAAACAGCAGGTCTAAAATGAGTAAGTTTATTTCTGGGTGAATGAGAATATGGTTAAGGAGTGCAGGAGCGCCATGTTAATTAGTGAGATGGACACAGCTAGGATTATGGTCCATCCTCAATAGATAGAAGAACGAAAGATTAAAGAGAGAGAAGAGCATAATAAGAGAGCTAACATAGATAGCTTCAATTTCAATCAGCCTAAGTCAGAGTATGGAAATAGTTCCCAGTTCCACCCAAAGTCTTCAGTTCTAGTTCCTTCCTCAGCCAGTGATCCAGTGCCAAAATTTAGAGATGGCAATAGAGATAGAGTATCAGGCCCTAAACTATAAGGCAGTGTTAGTAGTGCCCAAACCTATGTCCTTTATCAAACTTGTGATAAGAACCACAAGGATATTTACAGAGCTAGTAGTGATGTTTGTTTTGGATATGGCAAGCCAAGCCACAGAGTCAGAGATTTTCCTCAGTCAGGTTCTCAGGGTCATCATAACCATCCTTCAACTCAGTTTGATCGCCTGAATCAGCAACGTGCCTCATCCCGTGCTACCAGTAGGCAACACCTAAATAGAATTTATGCTCTTCAGTCCTGATAGGATAAGGAAAATTCCCTAATGTGGTCACTGGTATGTTACAGATCTTCAACTTGCATGTTTATGTTTTAATAGATCCAAGAGCTTCCTTTCTTTTTGTTACTCCTTATATAGAAGTTGATTTCGGAGTCATCCCCAAAATTCTAGTAGACCCTTTCTTTGTATCTACCTATTGGGTAAATCTATCATAGCCCGATGGGTATACAGGAACTGTACGGTTATGGTATCTCAGAACGTCATTTCAGCAGACTTAGTCAAATTAGAGATGACCAATTTTGATATGATTCTCGACATAGAATTATCCAGTTTTAGTTTTCAAATAAACTCGTCCTAGAGTGGAGGGGCAGTACTTCAGCATTCAGGGGGTAGCTTATTTCTTACCTAAGGGCAAGGAAAATGATATCTATGGGATGTATTTATCATCTATTTTGAGTTAAGGACTATAGTTACGAAATCCCAGTATTAAATCAGTCCCAATAGTGAATCAATACTTAGATGTCTTCCCGAAGATCTTCCTGGAGTTTCTCCTGAAAGGGAAATAGAATTTGGCATTGACCTTCTTCTAGATACTCAGCCTATATTTATTCCACCATATAGAATGGCACCAGTATAACATAGAGAATTCAAAGACCAGTTGAAGGATATCTTAGATAATGGATTCATTATACCTAGTGTTTCCCCGTGGGGTGCACCAGTTTAATTTGTACGAAAGAAAGATGATTCTCTTAGAATGTGTATAGACTACTGTTAACTCAATAAAGTCACGATCAAGAAAGGTATCAACTTCCCAGAATTGATGACTTATTTGACAAACTTTAGGGTGATAGACCTCAGATCAGACTATCATCAGCTCAGAGTCAGAGAATGTGACATTTTGAAAATAGCTTTTTGAACTCGATATGGTCACTTTAAATTCTTAGTCATCTCCTTTGGTATTACCAATTCCCCAACAGCTTTTATGGACTTGATGAATCGTGTGTTCAAGCAGTACTTCGAAATGTTCATCATAGTCTTTATAGATGGCATCCTTGTCTATTCCTGCAGTGAGCATGATCACGCAGACCATCTCATAACAGTATTACAGACTCAAAGAAATCATTATCTGTTCACCAAATTCAGTAAGTACAAATTTTGGCAATGTTCAGTAGCATTCCTTGGTCATGTTGTTTTCATTGATGGCATTAGAGTTGATCCCCAAAAGATTAAAGCCGTCAGAAACTGGCCCAGACCTATCTCTTCATCATATATCATGAGTTTCTTGGGTTTGACTGGCTATTACCATCTATTTGTTGAAGGATTTACTTCTATTGCATCCCCTATGTCCATATTGACTCAGAGAAAAGTCAAGTTTCAGTGGTCAGATTCATGCGAGAAGAATTTTCAGGACTTGAAGACTCGACTATCCTCAGCCCCAATTTTGACTCTTCCAGATGGTTCAGATGGGTTTTTCGTGTACTATGATGCATCCATAGTAGGTTGGGTTGGGTCCACATGCATCATGGTAAGTTCATAGTCTGCGCCTCCAAAAAACTTAACCCCCATGAAAAGAATTATCCTATTCATGATCTTGAGTTAGCAGTCACGGTAATTTCCTTAAAATTTTGGAGGAATTACTTGTATGGGGTGTATGTAGATATGTTCACAGATCATAAAACCTTCATTATGTATTCTCTCAGAGAGATCTTAACCTCCATCATAGAAGGTGGTTAGCGATCTTGAAAGATTACGACATGAGTGTCCTTTATCATTTGGGCTAGGACAATGTAATGATTGATACTCTTAGTAGACTGCCTATGGGTAGTGTTGCTCATATTAAGTAAGATAAGAAGAAGTTAGCTCAGGAAGTTCATCAGCTTTCCAGACAAGGTGTCTGCTTAGTCGACTTAGCATAAGGTAGTATATGGGTTCAGAACAGTTCAGAATCATCTCTAGTTTCTAAAGTAAAGGAAAAGTAGGATAGAGATCCTATTCTAGTCAAGTTGAAAGAGTCAGTCAGATACTAGAAGGTAGAGGTTTTCTCCCAAGAGGGATATAGTGTATTTCATTGTCAGGGTCGTCTATGGTTCAGGTGTAGATAACTTAAGGCAGTGAATCCTTGCAGAAGCTCATGGTGCGCGTTGCTCTATTTATCTACGGACCACTAAGATGTACAACGAATTATGGGAGATCTATTGGTGGAGTAGAATGAAGAGAGATATTGCGGAGTTTTTGGCTAAGTGCTCTAAATGTCAGCAGGTTAAGATAGATCACCAGAAGCCTAGTGGTTCCATACAGGAGTTAAGTAGTCCCACCTGGATGTGGGAAGAAATGAACATGGACTTCATGATAGGTTTACCTCATACTCGTCATCAGCATGATTCAGTTTGGGTCATTGTAGATAGGATGACCAAATCATCTCATTTCCTTCCAGTACATACCTCTTATTCAGCCTAAGATTAAGCCAAAATCTATATCAGTGAGTTGGTCAGATTACACGGTGTTCCATTTTCTATTGTCTCATTTAGAGGTACCCAATTCACCTTCCATTTATGGAAAGCATTCCAAAAGGGTCTTGGTACCCGAGTTTATCTTAGTACAACCTTTGGTCCTCAACCAGATGGTCAAGCTAAAAGGACCATTCAGACATTACAATATCTGCTGAGAGCGTGTGTGATTGATTTCAAGGGTAGTTGGGATGACCACTTGCCTTTGATTGAGTTTGCATAAAACAACAGCTATCATTCCAGCTTTCAGATGGCTTCATTTAAAGCTCTCTATAGTAGAAGATGCAGATCTCAAGTCGGTTGGTTTGAAGTTGGTGAGGTTGAATAAATAGGATTTGACTTAGTATTCGATACCTAGAAAAATCCCAGTTAATCAGGGAGAGGCTCAAGACATCTTAGAGCCGCCAAAAATTATATGCAGATATGCAAAGAATGGATCTCGAGTTTGAGATTGGTAATTTTATGTATCTAAAAATCTTTCTCGTGATGGGAGTGAAAAGTTCCGGAAAGAAGGGAAGGCTTAGTCCTTGATATATTGGTACCTTCAAAATTCTCAGTCACTTTGGCATAGTAGCTTATGAGCTTGAATTACCTTCAGATCTAGCATCAATTCATCCAATGTTCTATGTATCCTTTCTCAAGAAGTGCATAGGTTACTCAACTATTATAGTCCCTATAGAGGGTATAGATGTTCAGAACAGCCTCTCTTATGAAGAGATTCTGGTCAAAATTCTAGACTACCAGATTTATAGACTGAGGAACAAAGAAGTTCCTCTAGTCAAAGTTCTTTGGCAGAATCAATCCGCTAAGGGAGCTACTACAGAAGAAGAAGCAGATATGCCAACCAAGTATACTCATCACTTCTCCATAAACTCAAACTCAGCTCAAGGAAATAATTTTCTTTAAGCTTATTCAGTTTCATGCTTAGACTTCTATTATAAACTTGGTATCAAATACCATTTCATATTCAGTCATGCATTTATGTGTCAATTCAATCATGTATTCATGCATCTGATATGCATGTTCAGTATACTCAGCTTATCAGTAATCCCAGTCATGCATTCATGAGTTAGTTACTCATGCATCAGATTTGCATTTTTAGTATAATACATTCAATTTATCAGTCATGCGAGTCATGAAATTATGTTTCCGTTGTTCAGGTTTAGCATGTGCTTCAGTTTATCGTTTCTCCCTTCTCATTCAGTCTCATTCTAGGATAAATGTTCCCGGGGGGGATATTATAAGAACTCAAAAAATACTAAGTTAAATTTAGACCATTAAAGCTCCTTAAGGGATCCAACACTTAGAAAAATTTAGCTAAGTAGTAAGGTCTTAGTCTCATTTTAATACTTCAAACTTTGAGGATTTATTTCATGACCTTTTCGATCTTCGTTTGACAATTTTTAAGTTTATCCCGATGGGGCAAGTTAATAGTACATCTCGGGTAAGTTTTGAGATTTTTGGAATAGCATAATGGCATGTGTGGGTTTCCAAAATAGTAGCTCAAAGCAATTATCCCATGCCGCCCGGCTCAGTTCGGGGCTACAGGTAAGGCGCCACCCTGGCTAGTCCCTCGCTCTAAGTAGGGCGCCGCCCTGGATAGTCCCCCACTCTAAGAAAGGTGCCTTCCTGGCCAAAATTCTACAGTCCAGCTCTGTGTTCTAAAGGTCAAAAGGATCAATTCCCTTTACCCTACAGCTCTAAAACACTGGATTTAACTCTCAAATAGCCCCATTACTCATTGTTTTCCCAAAATTTACTCAATAACAAACCCTAGGATCCTCAAGTTCAAGAATTCAATCTCAAGAATCCTCCCTAGTCTCCATGGAATTTATAGTTAAGGTATGTAAAGTTTTTATCCAAGAATCCCTTTCATCCTTGGAGATCAAGAAGCCAATTTTAAATTATAAATTGTGATGTTTATGTTGTGGATTAGTTATAACCATGTTGATGTTGTTGTATGATTCTCAAGTTGGAATCTCTAATGTGATTTCATGAAATTATATTAGTATGTGGGTTGAAATCTATGAATTTAATTGGATTAATATAGTCATAATGTATTGGTTTAATATTCATGTCTAAGCCTAAAGTTATGCATGCTATATGTTTGTTAAAATGCCTAAGTGAATACGAATTTTACATTATGACACAATAGGACCTAAATAATGAATCCATGATTTACCCTTATGTTCAAAATGACTCCCATGCTATTGTTATGTATTGTAATTGTTTGATGGAATGCTCACGAGATTTGATTTATAAAATTATGGAATGTTTATATGCATTCCTACTCATGTACAAGATTATGATTATCAAGTGCCTCATGAATTTTCCCCAATGATTGTACTATGAATTGTGGACTATAGTCATGTATCCAAGAAATGTCATGTCCTATTTATTTTCATGTTACCGAGTCCTGGGGTATTTAATACCCGACAATTTTAGCTGTGTGCCTAGAGCCAATGTTAGTTTTGAAGATACTCTCAGTCAAGCCATGATCAGTAGAATTTAGTTAGTCACATGACTCAGGAAAACTCAGTAATTCCAGTATCAGTCTAGTCCTACTCAGTACTCAGTAATCTCAGCAAACTCAGTCAGTTCACAGAAACTCAGTAGTATTCCGTCAGTCAATAAGTTTAGTGTTTATTCAGAAGGGAGTAGGATTCAGCACCGAGTGAACCCAATGATAGGGACACACACTGCCAGTAGAAGGTGTGATGCATTCTAGAACTATGAAGCCAGCATATATTGAGACATCAACACTAATAGTTGAGGTTTAATGAGGTGGCATAACCTAATAGATGAGGTCTCATCATTCTCGTTAGAGTACCAGATACATAAGGGTCACTCATAGCTTATCTTTACAAGTGGCATGGTATTGACACCCTTCTAATTGAGGTTACAGATTGGACCCCAATATAGCTATAATATCTTATTTGGGGAATTTAGGATAGATGATTACTTTCTACAGTCTCAGTCTCAATAATAGAACTCAGATAGTTCTTCAAATTCAGGACTGTCAGATACAGTCACTCAGCTTAGTACGAAACTCGACTAGTTCCATCAGAATCAGGACTGTCAGACATTATCACTCAGTTAATAGTATATTATTTATCAGAAATCCATGTTATCAAAAATTTAGTTAGTATTGTTCATGCATATGAACCCATGCATTCAGCCTACCCAACTTTACATACCACTATATTCCCATGTACTAACACATATTTTTCTCTTATGCTATGGTGTTTTATACCATAGGTTTAGAAGTATGAACTCCAGAGCACCCTTAGTTGTTCATCTTTCATCCGTCAAAGTCAGTGGTGAGTCCTCATAGTTCAAGGACATGATTATTTCATTATTTCATTATTTTAGTACTTAGTTATTCAGTATATGGAGTTAGTTGGGGGATTTTCCCATCAACTCCTTATTCAGACAGTTCAGTTTTAGAGGCTTTCAGACTATAGCATGTTCAGATAGTTGTTTCAATTTTAGGTATTGTTATATCTTGTTCAGACATTGTTTTATCAGTTATATTTTAGTAGTGAACCTTATGGCATTTAGCCCACTATTCTATATTATTTCGGTATTATTGTAAAGTTATTGCAGCAGGTACCAGTCATGGGTTAGCTAGTGGTCATTCGAGATTATTAACACTATGTAGAGTCTGGGGTACCAAACTCGGGGCGTTATAACTACCCCTCTACTCTAGGATAGGCTCATTTCGAAACTAAAACTGGATAATTCTATTTTTGTAGTTAACTGTGGAATAGCAGGAATGAACCCAATCCATGCCGAGAATGACATGAAAATCAGTCATATCTAATTAGACTAAATTGGCTGAAGTGACTTTCTGGGATACCATACTCGGACAGTTCCTGTATACCCATTGGGCTATGATAGTTTTACCCACTGGGGTAGAGACTGAGAAAGGCTCTGCTAGAATTTCGATACTGACTCTGAAATCAACTGCTATATAAGGAGTAACAAAGACAAAAAAGTTCTTGGATCTAGCAAAGCATGATCATACAAGTGAAAGATCTGTAACATACCAGTAACCATATCAAAAGAATTTTCCTGATCTTGCCGAGACTGAAGAGCAAAAATTCTATTTGGGTGTTACCCACAGGCGGCACTGTATAAGTCACTATACTAATTTGGGTGACCAGACTGAGCTGGAGGATGATTACGCTAACCCTGAGAACCTGACTGAAGAAAAAACCTCACTTTGTGGCCTGGCTTGATACATCCGAAATAGATATCACTGCTAGATCAACAAATACCCTTGTGTTTCTTACCACAATACTGACAAAGGGGATGGGTTCGGGCACTTCTAACACTACCCTGAGGTTTAGAGCATGGTGCCTTATCTCTATTATCGTCTTCGGCACTGGGGTACTGGCTGAAAAGGGAGCTGGAACTGAATACTTTGAGTAGAACTGAGAACGATTACCACCCTCTGAATTAGGATTATTGAAATTAAAGCTACATGTTCTAGCTCTCTTATTTTGCTTCTCTCTCTCCTTAATCTTCTTCTCTTCTATCTATTGGGCAGGGACCATAAGCCTAGCTATGTCCATCTCACTAATCAATATCGTGGTCCTATACTCTTTGACCACACTATCATTCACCCCAGAAACAAACTTACTCATCTTAAACCTGTTGTCTTCCACCACATAAGGAGCATATCTAGTTAATTAAGTAAACTAAAGAGAATACTCTTTCATTGTCATGTTACCCTGCCTGAGATTGATAAACTCTAACACCTTAGCTTCTCTTATCTCTAGGGGAAAAGATCAATCTAAGAATGCAGTAGCAAACTTCTCCCACTCTACTGACCCTGCATCTGTGTCCCTCTCTACCTTCTACTGCTTAAACCAAGTATGAGCCACATCCTGCAACTGATATGCACCTAGATCAGCACTATCAATAGCAGATACCCCCATAATATCAGTAACCTTCTGAACCTGATCAATGAATTCCTGAGGGTCCTTATCTGACTTAAACCAGGTAAAAGATGGAGGATTTATTCGGGTAAAGTCCTAAATCCTGACTGCAGCAGAATTGGTCAATGGATTGGCCAGAACGACAGTTGGACATTCATTTTGGGCAGCAACTGAATTAGAAAGAGTAGTGAATGTATCTCTAAACTCTGCAAGAGATACGTGCTATTCTAAGGAATCTTCCTGGGCTGAGGGGATGACTATCTCCAGTTCTCCTTCTGTTACCTTTCTTGGGAAGCATATTTTATAAATGGAAGAGAAAAGGATTAGACTAAGAGTTTAAGTTGAGCTTATACTTATTAGAATGACATGAATACTAAAAGAAGGGAAATGTTTCCTAAAACATCCCATAGCCTTCTGTACATAAGTGTGGCGTGCAATACACCCCTGTATAAGATTCTACTAGATGTGGCTTTATAGACTTCCTGGGACACTATTGAACCTTAGGCTCTGATGCCAAGTTTGTAATGCCCCGAGTCTGTACCCCAGATACTACATGGTGCTAACAATCCTGAAGGACCACTAGCTAACCCATGACTGGTACCTGCTGCCATAACTCTATAATAATACTAAAATATGCAGAATAATAGTCTAAATTGCCATAAGGTTCAAAACTGAACATAACTGATAAAACAATGTCTAATCAAGGTATAATAATACCAAAACTGAAAACAATTGTCTGAACATGCTATAGTCTGAAAGCCTCTAGTTGTCTGAACTGTGGAGATGATGGGAATAGACCCAACTATCTTCAACTGTTGAAATAACTAGGTACTGAAATAATAAAAGAATGAAATAATAATATTCTTAAACTATGAGGACTTACCACTAACTCTGACTACAGAAAGTTGAACTGCTAAGTGCAATCGGGAACCTGAGTGTCCGAACCTATGGTATAAAACACCATAGTGCAAAAGAAAAATATGTGTTGGTATGAAAAGTGGATTAGGTTGAATGCATGGGTTCATATGCATGAACATTACTAACTGAATAATATGAGTAGAATTAAAATGAGAGTGCATGTATGAATACGTGAACTGTAACTGAGATCATGATAATACTGGCTACTATATCTGAATACTGATAACATAGATTTTTGACAACTGATATATTGTTAACTGAGTGATTGTGTCTAACAGTCCTGATTCTGATGGAACTAACTAAGTTCCGTACTGAGCTGGATAACTGTACCTGACAGTCCTGAATTTTATAGAACTATCTAAGTTCTATTACTAAGACTGATACTAAAACTGTATGAGGTAGTCATCTAACCGACATGTCCCAAATAAGATATTATATTTAAGTTGGTGTCCAAACTATAACCCCAATTCGAAGGGTGTCAATATTGCACCACTGGTAAGGACAAGCTGTGAGTAACCATCATCTATCAAGTAATCTAATGAGAATGGTGAGACCCTCATCTATCAGGTTAAGCCACCTCATCTACCCTCATCTAGAAAGTTTGATGTTTCAACCTACGCTTGCTACGCAGTTCTGGAATACAAGGATTGCTTCTAAGAATCACACCTTCTTCTAGTAGGTGAGTTCCCATCCTTAGGTTTACTCGGTACTGAATCCTACTCCTATCTGAATAGACTCTAAACTGATTAATCTGAACTGAAATGGACTGAGTTGACTGAGTTTTGTTGACTGATGGAATAATACTAAGTTTTGTTAACTGACTGAGTTTACTGATATTATTGAGTACTGAATGGGACTGGATTGATACTGAGTTTACTGAGGTTTTCTTAGTCACGTGACTGATAGAAGTCTACTGATCATGGCTTGACTGAGACAACAACAACAAAAATAACAACAAACCCAGTGTATTCCCACCTAGTGGGGCATGGCTTGACTGAGAGTATCTTGAAAATTGACACTATCTCTAGGCACACAGCTAAATTATTGGTATTAAATACCCCCAGGACTTGATAGTATGAAACTAATAAGACATGACACTTCTTGAAACACATGACCATAGTCAACATTTCATAATACAATTACTAAGGGATTTCATGAAGCACTGATTTATAATAATATTGTACATGGATAGGCATGCATTCTAACATATAATAATCTCTCTATTTCAATGTCATGAGCATTCCATCAAGCATTTACAAAGCATAGCTTTAGCATGGAAGTCATTTTGAACATGTAGATAAAACATGGATTCATCAATTTGGTCACAATTGAGTCATAATGCACAATTTTGCTCACTTAGGCATTTTGACAAACACATAGGATGCAATAACTTTAGACTTAGGCATGAACATTAAACCAACACCTCATGATTACATAAATCAACTAAATTCATAGATTTCAATCTACATGCTAACACAATATCATGAAATACGTTAATGATTCCAACTTGGAAATCATATCACAACATCAACATGGTTATACTCAATCCACAACATGGAATTCACTATACATGATTTTAACATTGGTTTCTTGAGCTCCAAAGATGAAAGGGATCCTTCGATTAACACTCTAAAAACCTTAGTTGAAAGCTTCTTGAAAACTAACGGTGAAATCCCTTGAATTGAATCATCAAAATAAAACCCTAGGGCTTGTTCTTGAGAGAATTTGAGAGAAAATAAGTATATTTTCATTAACGAGGACTGAATCTAGTGTTTTAGGGCTATATAGGGTGGATAAATGACCCTTTTTCCCTTAAAAGTTCGAGGCTAAAATGTAGAATTTTGGCTCGGAGGGACTAGCTAGGGCGGCGCCCTGCCTGGATCGGGGGACTAGCTAGGGCAACGCCTTGCCTGTAGCCCCATACAGAGCTAGGTGACATGGGCTAATCACCTTGAGCTACTGTTTTAGGAACCCAAATATGCCCTTATGCTATTCCAAAAATTCTGAAACTCACCTGAGATGTACTATTGATTTGCCCCATCATGAATCAACTTGAAAATTGACAAATGAAGATTGGGAAGGTCATGAAATCCCTGAAGTTCGGAGGCTTAAAATGAGACTAAGTCCTTAACACTTGGTTGAAATTTTCTAAGTGTTGTGATCCCTTAAGGAGTTTTAAGGGTTGAATTTTGACTCAAGACTTTTACGGGGTCTTACAGACAAATATACATTTTACTAAAAGTGTCATAAAATACATGTCCCAAAATCATAAAGATAATGAAATGAAGCAGCAGGGGCCAAGGAACGTGTAAACATGAACCTTTTAAAATTTAATCTTTAACTATGTAGCTTGTAGCAAACTTCAATCAGCCACGGAATATATGGGTTTGGTTTCCCCCACTGGAGGATCCCCAATCAAAGTTACTCACATGGATTGAGGATTAGGATAAAGTCACCAATAGACAATAGCCACACCAGAGAATAACTGCATACAACTATGTGAAGAAAGCAAGCAGTGGTCATAGAACCCTAACATCAACAAACGTGGTTTAATTTTTCTCACGAGGACTACACCTTTTCGGTGAAGCTACAGAATCCTCATTAAAACCCAATTAAAACATTTTCGCAGACTGTTAAACTTGGAAGGTTCCATTAAGGCATTCCCAAATTGGTATTGTCATATCAGGACTTGCAAGACATCCATCTAATGACATACCATTTCCATTTAACCATTTAAACTCCAATTTCAATTAAAAAATCCAATGTAAGCCATTTCTGTGAAGGCCATACAATGTTACAAAAAATGAGTTAAACCCTAAAAAATCTCTTTAAAACCAAATTTATGAAATGGGTTGAGGTTCATATTTTTATTATGAAAAATACATAAACATTATGAAATCATACTACCAAACTCCAATCTTATCACGTCACAAATTTCAGTTTACAATCCATCATTTTCTTTGCACAAAAAAACCATTAGAAACAAGAGAAAACCAATAAGATTACTTTACAACCAAAATCTCTCAACCCTAACTTTAAATAAGCATAAAAATATAAGAATATTAACTAAATATTACAATTGAAAGATAATTGAAATAAGACAGTGTCCAACATACCTTTTTGACAAAAAGAATTTGAAGCCTTAGAAGTTAGATTTTTTGAATGAAAATTAGCCTTATTTCTCTTGAGAGAAGAGAGGGGAAATCAAGATAGGAAGTTGATAATTAAAGAGTAAACAATGCTTATAGGGTGATTAAATTTGTTTAAATAGGTAAAAGACCAAAAAGCCCTCGACCCAAACTAAAAAAACAAAACCCATAATTTTGTACCCTTGGGTGATGCATGCCCTTATCGTGCCAACGCAAAGGTGTGTCACGCCCTTATCACGGAGCGGCAAGAGTGTGTCATTCTCTTATCGTGGACCTTCACCAGTTTTCGTAAGTGTGTGCCATCCCTTCGTGGCACGCCCTTAATGCTGACCTTTACTATTGTGGGGTCGTAATATGTCCCGAACCGTGATTCGAAAATTCTGAAACATTTTCTAAGGGTCCCATTACCATTCCATAGTATAATTCCACTAAAATATTACCGCTGAACGTGAAGGAGGTATAAAAATAGATTTATTGAAATTTTTTGGGTCTAACACACCACTACGTGACCATGTTGAAGACAATCGTTGAGGCCTACGGTTACTATGAAGGGCCTGTTGCACCAGAAAATCTTCACCAAC
Source organism: Capsicum baccatum var. pendulum (assembly GCA_030864225.1). Taxonomy (NCBI): domain Eukaryota; kingdom Viridiplantae; phylum Streptophyta; class Magnoliopsida; order Solanales; family Solanaceae; genus Capsicum; species Capsicum baccatum. Next base: position 16,397,051 of record CM061559.1, on the reverse strand, counting down.
AGTTAGATATTTTTGAAAAATTGTCTCGATTGACCCTCAAAATTTGTTGGGATGCCACAGAGAAAAATCAGATGTGCTACTAGGCTATTTTTTATGTTTGGGACTCAATGAAACCATCAGATTTGCAAAAAAGAGGTCGTTTACAATAGTTTAGCTCTCGTGATCCCTTTAAGCTTATGTGAACTAGTTTCCATCAAAAGGGTCAAAATACAAAATAAAGGGTTAAAACCCGAACTAACTATGCTACTAACCCAAAATTGACGTTTTAGATCTAATAGAACTGTCTAAATCATCATCTGACACTCGAAACGTGAAATATTGACCACAATCTACTCATGGATTTAAAATCCTCTTAAAGTCTCAAACTCACCCAAAACACTCTCAAACGCATCGGGTACCATGCCAACCAACCCGACAGCTCACATATAATATGAACTAGCAACTATGGGGGAAGGACAAAATAGTCAAAACACATAAAATGATGAAATTCACATCTATGATTGCTACACATACTTGACTCATGTTTATGAAACAATTTACACGAAATTTAGAAAATTTTCTTGTGAGTTGGAACCCTTCTACATGATTGATAGTATGTTTTTTTCACATGTAGAGCATAGGCGGATCCAAGATTTCAAACTTGTGGGTTCCCAATAAAATAAATAAAGTTGAAAAAAATTAAACAAAAAAAAAAACCTTAATAGAGATTCAAACTCATGACCAAGAGCAGCATGGCATGCATCTCAAATCTACCCCTCCTGCCACTAAGCTATCTCATTACTTCTTTACGGGTTCCTACCTGTTAATATTTAAACCCATTAAGAATTTTTCTAATATAATTATAACCCTTATGGTAGCGGGTGAGGGTTACCGGAACCCCCACCAGCTACCGTAGATCCGCCCCTGATGTTGAGAGTGCATTACTGATGAACTCTTCTACATGTTTGATTTGTTATTTCACTTATTGAGAGTGTGGACCACTGATCCACATAAATTTTGTTTTCATTTTATTTATGTTCCTTTCATAGAACTTTTCCTATTTGTTTGTATTAGAATTTTTAGTAGTGGAGTCCAAATATAGAAAAGTAAACACAAGATAAAGCCAAGGAAATTCAATCTACAACACTATATTTACATAAAAGTAATTGTTTTACCTATTTCAACAGTGTAATTTCTAACGAAAGAATGTCAAATGACACTACTGAACAAGGAAAGTGTTATGATTGGATAGAATAAGTAAACCACAAACAAAAGAAAAACAAGAAGAACACATAGGTTTATGTGAAAACTCTTACAGTAAAAACCACGGACAGAGGCAAGGAAAATTCACTATGAAGGAGAGGAATACACGGTGGAGATGATAGTCTCAATTTTTTGTATATAAAAACCCACCCGAAACAGCCCACTAAACGCACTTATATAATATGTGCGTAAAAATAGATCTTAGGTCTGATACCTACGCTACCACCATAAACCCCAAAAAAATAACAAACATGGGTCGCACTGCGAACTTTTCAGGGCTGTATATACAAAATTTGAATCAAAAACTCTAGCAATCTCCACCACGACACGAATTCTAATTCAAAACTTAAATCCATTTCCAGAGAATTCTCCACCCCTTCCACAAATTTCCATATTTTAACTGTTGACACCAACGAAGTCCAAGTAATACTCAAACTTGGCACGTGGTAGTGTCTTGGTCATCATATCAGTCGGGTTACCATGGGTACTAATCTTGCTTATCATAATATCACTACGAGCAATAATTTCACGCATAAAATGATACCGAACATCAATGTGCTTTTTTCTCTCAAGAAATATATGATCTTTTGTAAGGAAGATAGCACTGTGACTGTCGCAAAAGATCGTAGTAATTTGTAAGTCTTTGATAAGTTCACCAAACAAACCCTTCAACCAAATAGCTTTCTTGAAATCCTCTGTAATAGCCATGTACTCTACTTCAGTAGTTGACAAAGCAATCGCAGCCTATAAAGTAGCTTTCCAACCGATAGCATAACTACCAATGGTGAAAACATAGTCTATAAGGGATCCTTTTATCAAGGTCTCCATCAAAATCAGAATCAACATACTCAATTACTCCATCTCTATTTTACCAAAACTGTAAATAAACATTAGCAAATCCATGCAAGTATCCAAAAATGCATAGAACTGCTTTCCAATGTTCTTTGCTAGGATTTGTCATATATCTACTAACTACACTGACAGCAAATGATAAATATAGTCGGGAACATACCATCGCGTACATGAGAGAACCAACATCACTAGAATATGGAACTTGAGATATATAGTCACGCTCATCATCTTTGGAGATAACATTTCCTAACGTTTGAAATGAGTTGCCAATGGAGTACTAACAGGTTTGGCATTTTGCATATTGAACCTATGAATCACTTTCTCAATATACCTTTTTTGACTCAAGTATAACTTACACTTTTCTATATCCCTCAGAATTTTCATACTAAAGATCTTCTTTGATTATCCTAGATCTTTCATCTCAAAATCTTTCCTGAGCTATGCTTTGACTTTTATTATATCTCTTATATCCTTTGATGCAATCAACATATCATCAATATACAAGAGAAGATACACGAATAAACCACCCTTTACCTCCTTAAAATAGACACACCTATCATAACTCCTCCTAATCATATGAAAAGTCATAAAAGAGTCAAACCTCTTATACCCCTGGGCGACTATTTTAAGCCATAAAGAGACTTTTTCAGCAAGTATACATAGTCCTCCCTCCCTGAGACTTTAAAACCCTTTGATTGTTGCATATAGATGTACCCCTCGAGTTCTCCATGTAAGAATGTTTTTTTGACATCCAACTGCTCAACCTTAAGATTGTGCATAGCCACAATACCAAGCATGACTCGAATCAAACTATGCTTTACGACAAGATAAAACACATATGTAAAGTCAACACCTGGAACCTGATTGTAACCTTTAGCAACTAGTCTTGTTTTATACCTAGTATCTTCAACTTCTGATATTCCTTCTTTTTTTTAAATACCCACTTGCAATAGACAACTATCTTATTTTTAAGAAATCTCACCAAATCCCATGTTTCATCTTATGAAGTTATTCCATCTTCTCCTGCATACCAATCATCCATCTGTCAAAAAAATCACAACTAACTGGCTCTGAATAAGATGAAGGTTCTTCATCGGAATCAATATTTTATGCCACATCCAATGCATAAGCAACCAAATCTGCTTCACCATACTTCTAAGGAGGTCTAATATCTCTCCTAGGCCTGTCTGTAGCAATAGAATATTGTGGCGTCACTGGTAGTAAAAAGGAAATAGTATCACTCTATATCTTCGAAATAGACTGAGAAGTAGGCATTGGTGTGGACTCTAATCCAATTTGTAATTCAACATGGGTTCTTGACTTTTGCTAATTCATGTTAGTAGGATCATATGAGGGTGAAGAACTAGATTCTTTAAATGAGGAAGCACGAAGAATGGCAGTTTTATTGAACACAATATCCCTGCTAATTATAAATTTTCTATTTTATGGATACCAAAGCTTATTTTCTTTTACACCAGATTTATAACCAATAAATAAGCACTTTACATACCTAGGTTCCAACTTACCACTATCAACATGAGCATAAGAAGGACATCCAAATATCTTCAAACCAAAGTAATGACAGGAGTACCAGACTATACCTCTTGTGGAGTTTTTTTGCCAATCGCGACTGAAGGAGATTGATTAATAAGAAAACAAGCTATGGAATCAGCAGAGTATGATGAATTTTTAAGTACCTCACGATTTCTTCTAACTTGTATAGAACATTAAATTCATTAGAATAAAATTCTATACCATTATCAGTCCAAAGGCATTTTACCTGCTTCCTTATTTGCTTTTCAATCATAGTTTCCACTCCTTGAAAGTAGGTAACATATTATTTTTTTGCTTCAAGAATAACACCTAAACATTTCTAAAATAGTCATCAATAATAGTCAACATGTAATTCGCACCTCCTCTAGAAGGTACTCTAGAAGGACCTAGAGATTAGAATGAATGTAATCAAGTGTGCCTTTAGTTGGGTGGATCCTTTACTGTATCTGACTCTCTTCTGCTTTCCAAAAATGTAGTACTCACAGAACTCCAATTTGGTAATACTCTGGCCAACAAGAAGTCCTCTCCTGCTTAGTTCAGCTAGCCCGTTTTCACTCTATGTCCCAAATGCAAATGCCAAAGTTTAGCAACATTACTGTCTGATAGAGAGGAGGTACAAACAACTGCATCACCTATAACTGTAGAGCCTTGCAAGACATACAAATTTGCATTCTTTCTCTATCCCGTCATCACAATAAGAGCACCTTTAAAAACCTTCAGGACTACACATTCACCAGTATACTTATATCCGTTCAAATCAAGGTTACTCAAGGAGATGATATTTTTCTTCAGGTCTGGGACATACCGCACATCACCAAGTGTTCTCACAACCCCATCAAATGTCTTGATCCTGCTTGTTCTAATACTAGCTATCTTGCAAGGTGTGTTATTCTCCATCAACATAGAACCTTTAGATATCGTTTCGTATGTTGTAAACCAATCTCAATTACGACGCATATCAAATGTGCAAGCTGAATCATGAATCCAATCCTCACAGGGTTTAGAGTTAAAATCAGAAACTATAAAGAGTTCTCCGTCACTACCGCCATCTTCAACAAAACTAGCTTCACTAAACTTCTTTAGTTGTTTTACATTATGGTTTTTAGCTTCTTTTTTATTTATATTCTTTAACTTATAACACTCAGATTTGATATGACCTTTCTTCTTGCAGTTATTAGAGGTTTTGTTTCTATTTCTAGATTTGACTTATTCCTATCATCACCCATAGAGTTCCTCTCATGGGTCCTTCCTTGAATAATGAGACCATCTCATTGAGTCATTGACCCATTCACAAGATGCTTCATCTTCTCCTTGGAGGACAACACATCATAGACCTCATCTAGGGTTAGGGTATCACGTCTATATAAAATCGTATCCCTAAAGTTTGATTAGGATGCAGGAAACAAACATAACAAAATCAACCCAAGATCTTCTTTGCTGTACTTAACCTCCAAAGTCTCTAAATCAGAGATAATTTCTTTAAAGACAAATAGGTGATCTTCCAAAGGTGCGGCCTCAGATATACAATTTGAATAAAGACGTTGTTTGAGATGCAACTTACCGGTTAGGCTTTTTTTCATGCACAACGATTCTAGTTTCAACCACAACGCAGCGGCAGTAGTCTCCTTCAAAACATACTATAAATATGATTGGACAAGTGAAGGTGTGATCTGAGATATAGCCTTTCGATCCTTATGTCGTTTATCCTCACATGTCCATGAACAGGGCATCTCTTCAAACCCTAAAAGATTATCATCGAAATCCATTTGCGGGAGCACAGCCCGCATCATAACCTTCCATAACAAAAATATGGTGTTGCGGTCCAACAACGGAATATCATATTACATGTTTGCCATCACCGAGAAAAAAATTGATCTCTCTCATACCAGTTTGTTATGATCGGTTAGAATAAGTAAAGCACAAACAAAAGAAAAATAAAAACACACAGATTTACATGGAAACCCTTACGGAAAAAATCATGGGCAGAGGCTGAGGCTGAGGCTGAGAAAATTCACTATGAAGGAGAGGAATACAAGGTGAAGATGATAGTCTCAGTTTTGTGCATATAGAAAACCACCTGAAACAGCCCACTAAACACACTTATATAATACGTGCCTACAAATAGATCTTAGGCCTGATCCCTAAGCTACCACCACAGACCTCACGAAAAATCACATACATGGGTCGCACCGTGAACTTTTCAGGACCGCATCAACAAAATTTGGGTCACATACTCTAACATTAGGCTATGCCACTGTCCAATACAATTCGAAACCGTTTTAAAAAATGAAGAAAAAAAAAGGTAAATGTAATATTATTAATACAAAGAATGTTAGTATTACGAACCTACAAATGACATGGAGGCCATTTAAATTATCTTCTTTTTAGTTTAACTTCTACCAAAAATGTTTTTGTAAAAACGTAGACATAAGAAAAAATAGAATAAATTAAGCTAACAAAAGACTGGTTGAAAGAAGTTATATAGTACTATGGATTCCTGCTCAATAGTATTAACATGTTTAACATATGTCCCATAGAATAGGTCACTATAATTGAAAGTGATAAATATGAAATTTGAATTTTTATGGTTGAATTATATTAAATTATTTGTTCATATAGGATTTGTTTTCACTTGTTCAGAATGTACGGCTAATTTATTTATTTTTAGTCTTGTTTACCACACATTGGAGATATATTGGTTTTTATGTACCATGCATACACGAATTAAGATGTTAGATAATATTTGATTATAATTAAAAAAAGAATGTATTTTACGAACCACTAAAATTGAAAGTGATAAATGAATATTGAATTTTATGGTTGAATTATAATGGATTATTCATTCATATAGATTTGTTTTCACTTGTTAAGAATTAACGCAATATGCATGGCAAAGTGTGTATTAAAGTGCGGAAAAAAAGCCGGCGTGCCTAGCTAAGTGTATGACTGGTAGCATTTTAATTACAAACATAGATGAATCAGTTGATACTGAGGTTGCAACTCCTAACCGTGTTTGTAATATTGGATGTTCCGTTGTTCATTGCTCCAAGTTTATCATCCAATATGGTAACACAAATAGTCAGATGCAACTCAATAAAATTGGTGGCTTGAAGACAAACGTTCATGAGTTGCGATCGGCGGGCATTGGAAAGAGAGCTTCAGTACAATTATCGCTGCTTAGCGAGTAATTTTTCTGTTTAATTTTGTAGATAATGAGAAGTTTGAAAGTTGCATGACAAACTGCAGTGAGAACTATTGCATTGGCAAACCTCTACAGAAAGCTGCACCTTAAGAACAAGTTCTAATATAAATAAGTAAAATTATGGCCACTAAGTATGTGTCTATGACTCTGTGTTATTTACTTAAGCTACTAAATGCTTTTGTGGTTTCAATTTTCTATGTTATATGTATAATTGTGTTGTATTGAATAAAACTCTAGTGCTTCCTACTAAAGCACTAAAGAAGTTATTTCCAACAATGTCTATGACTGCACAAAATGTGGGTGTGCTAAATAAAACCTATTTAGGAATATTATGGAATTCTATAACTAAGATGATTAATGATGTTTTTCGAAAGGTCCTACTTTCTTTTTCGAAGGGAAAAAAATTCAAAAAATTCTTGAGGGTATTATATTAGATCATGCTATTGATAATGACTTGAACTGATCTCCGAATACAACACATATTAAGTTTCTGGAGACAAAAGGCAAATCTCAAATGGAACTTGGAGGGTGATGAAAACACAAAATATTTTCATTGTCAAAGGTAGAAGAAATTTCCTCCAAATACATAGAATCAAGAATGATGAAACCTAGATAGAAGGTGACGAGGAGATTGGTAAAGCAGCCGTAGAATTCTATCAACATATTTTCTCGCAAGGCAACAACAAGATGGATAATACTATTTTAGATATTATATGTCACGACCCAAATTAGGGTCTGGCCTTGACAGACATCCCGAACCATGAAGGCCTAGGCGTCCTACTCTATCTGGTAATCATGCACAACATTCATATAATAAAAATAAATGCGAAAATGTAATCTGATACGGAAACATGGTCATACTCTAGATTTAGTTTAACAATAATGAATGAAATCCGAAATCAACTAAACAACATCTGGAACAGTCTGCGAAATCTCTACTACATAATCAAATGACAACTATCTGAAATTGGGACAAGACCCCCAGTGGACCTAAACCAAAATAAATAATATAAACTCATATGGTAAGAAATCACATGGGAATTTTCAAAAGACTCTGAAAAATCATCTAAACTCTGTGACACTCTTTGTTTTACTTCTGCTCTAGGTGGTATGCCCTACAACTCTGAAATTCCACGGGCTATATGAAATACGCCATTGACTCGGCGGGGAAGCCTCCAACCCAGGTGTACCGCAAGGGTTGGAGTCTCTGACTCTGCTACGCCACACGGCCGCCGTCAGCGTAAAAATAATATACCCGGATCGGCAAATCACGAATTTAGGTTAAGAGTTACTTGAACTCAAGCCTTCTTCGGGTAACCACCTAACCCTCTTTAAGCCCATTTTTAACTCTTTCAAACATGCATTCTCTGAAAACATATTCTGAAAACATACTCTGTTATGGCATACATACTTATGGTATCGTCATACCATTAACTTGCAAGTCACATCTCTGAGCCATTATTAGCATATTACAATCTTTGTTTTCAAAACATAAATTCGTGACCACCATATCAATAAATCATTTCAAAGAACTCCTTCTCTAAAACTCATGCAAACACATGTATGCAACTCTCTTTGTCAAACTTTCAATGATGCAAGGTGGCTATGTCAAACTTTTAATCTCATGCAAATCTTTTTCTTTTAACAAAATGTATTTACATCAAGAAACTCTCTCTCTTAAATCTCTAAAACACGCTCAAAGTACTATGATATTTGAGTAAACTATTTTCTAGCCATAAATCATGCATTTCAATCAATCACCATAAGATCATAAACATAAGGTTATCACAAGAGAGGGATTTTCATTATTTGAGCTCTCAAACAAATCTTCAATTTCAAGTTTCATACATATACTTATATGTGGAAATCAATTTAAGGGGATAAGGCCTAAAGGCAAAAACAACAATATCATTAAACATGCAATAAACATACCTTTAACAAATTCATGCTTGATGATCTTTAAATCAAAATTGAGTGTTTTCAACAAGCCCATGTAGTTTTAGGATAAACCCCACGTACCTTAATTTAGAAGCTTTTGAATGAACTCTCGCGTTAGGGGATGCTATACGTACGATTGATGGGTGCTTCTTGTAGCCCTCGCAATGGGGATTCCGATTCTTGAAAAATTAAAGAAAGGCTACGGTTAAATTTTGAGATATGTTGATTTTTGGGTTGAAACCCTAAGGAGTGTTCTTGGTGATTTTGAGAGAAAATAATGTTATTTTGGTTTTTGGGGGATTTAATCCAGTGTTATGGCTGAATAGAGGGTGAAAAATCCCACTTTACCCTTAAAAACACGAAAACAGAACCTAGAAATTGGGTACATGCGATAGAGCGTGCGTCACACGCTAATCGCGCAATGCTACTGTCTCAGATACGAAAATGGTCATAACTTTTTGCTTGGGTATCGAACTTTGGCGAAATTGGTATCATTGGAAAGTTAATTCGAAGAGCTTTCATTTGATATATAGTAGGCGCTCTAATTCATTATGTACAAAGAGTTATGATTGATTGAATTTGACCCAAGTTTCGACGCTCAATCAAACTCGAACGATAGGAAAGCTTTCAACTCGTCCTCGAGTTTGGGGACCTCTATGATCTCAATTCATGCTCAAATAGGTTCCCATACTACAAAATTAATTAACATACCAAATTTTCATAGGATTTATGGATTTTGGATCATTTACGTATAGAAATGACGATTTTCATTCTAGCCCAAAATGCGGGGTGTTACATTATCTCCCGCTTGGGATCATTCATCCCCGAATGATGGGTAGAAATGTTGAATCTTAAAGGTATGGAATAATGTGGACATTATCTGTCTTATAAGAAGGGATATAGCATACCAAGTTGTCATCATAGCACCCTATCATGAAACTAAATTCTGAGCTGACTTGACTTTACTTGGAAGTGATAACTTATGTATGTATCAATCATGAGGAAACAAGATTTAAATCGTACAAAGGTGTTACACGAAATACTTGGAAAAATTTGAGATTATGCGCTGAACTCTTATGAACTGAATCATGACTACATAGCTGAGTCTGAAAGATGATATCTGGACTGAACTAAATTTACAATTTACATGGATGGAATAGATTATCTCTCGGGATGGTCATACATATGAGACTTCAGATGGTAGGACCGGGTGAAAAGGTGGAAAAAACACAATAATTGTTTGTCTGACTACTAAGATGAATTGCTGGCTACACTGACTGAATTATACTGGACACTTTTACTTGACTAGAGTATCTCTTCAACACTCTTTTTAAAGAAGTTCTGGTAGCATTAGGGAGCAAAGAATCTTAGGCATGATTGTACAAGACATCCAACTAAGGAATCACAACCTTGGCACTACTCTATTGCATGGAATATAGACATTTAACTCATAAGCTAGGACAGAATTTTCAAGTCTTAGGCAATGCAACTTCTTACTTTCAAGGTTAGCCACACTTCTAAAATACTCTTTCAACTATATTTTCCCCTTAAACACCATGTTCATTGATTCCACTTATTTTTCTCACATGACCGTTGATGTTTCCATATACTAATGTCTAAACTGAACTAAATCCCCTCACCATCTTCAAGCCTAACTCAAAATCACAAGACGCACCACATAATACTGTAGTACTAGTCTGAATCATGAATTCAGTACACCCTGCATTTCACAATTCCTCATCTTATGCATAATTCTCATTGTCACTCCAACAATCACCTTCAACTTTGCATTAGACATTCACAAACACTCAAAGCATTTATTCGTATGTATACAAACATGACATTCAAGACTATCTTCATATCCACATATGCACTTCTAAACAAACACTCATAAAGCATTTTTCTCATATTCTCAAATACTTTTATCCACAACAACTTCCCTGCACTATTCAGATAATACACATAAAATATTCTCAACTAACCAAGCCATACATGAAACTTCACCTCAAAATTCTTTCAACTTATGGACTTACATAAAACAAGCACACAACAACTTTTCCAAAATATAACACATAAAACTTCAACTAACCTTGACATGTATCAAAAACTTGGCCTCAATCTTACTCCACAATTACTACCTTAACTCAAATAAGCATACATCCATCTTTCATCAACAAGAAATGTTTACTCTTTCCCATCTAGACAACTATTCATCATCACTATCTCGACCTAAGAAAAAAGGTCACTGAAAAATTGGAATACCGAAATCCTGAACATGAGGGGAGTACTAAGCATAACTTGATACCCTACTGAGGCGTGAGGAATAGAGCACTCATTAAATGGACTCATTAAACAGATCTAATCTGAGGACGTACCTGATATAAATCTGAATTTTCACTGATTGTTAAGAGTATCACATGTTCACAAGAGTCACGAACTGCATGACCTGAATTTTTGTAATTCATAACTTACGGAAAGTGATTCTGACTGCTGAACAAATTGGGAACTCATCATACTAGGAACTAGGAGAGTACATAATTCCTTATCATATGCATGAACACGGACTATGATCATGAAGCTAAAACATAAAGCGTGAGTATCTATCAGAATAACTGAAGTAAACTACTAAAATAAGAATAGATTGAGCATCGTTCTTTCTCACGGCCAATTCCACCACTTACTAGAACATCTATTAGCATCTAAAAACTTGACTTCATTACTCGTTCTATCATCTCCTCCTTAGATTTAAGACATTACTCTAAGTCTGTGAACCACTATATACACTCTGATATAAACTGAAATCACTTTACTCTAGAGTCGGGGATATAACAATACATATAAAACTAAACTTACCCTATAAGACGGTATCTTCATGTATAGCAACCAATGCTAATACCTCCTTATAATATTTAACCCTCATGTTTCTATAGCCCTAAAAGTCATCATATAACAGCTTAAACATTCACCAACTTAGGTTCTCCTAACACTAAACATGGATATCTCCAAACCTTTGACGGACCATACCACTTCTGTCATAGTCTACCAGTATCATGCCTGCAAACTTATATTTCTAAACCATGAGAATCAAGATTATACAAAAAGGCTCAACATCATTAATCATAACTTCTTAACTTGTCTATCAAGAACATCACATATTATCTAACTAGTCTTTCTCCACCTAGCAACTCAACGGCACTATTATGTCTACTAGCCACACGCAATATGTAATAGTCTTAGAAAAATACCACAACCTCATATCACCTTGGCATACTTCTACTTCATACATACAACATCATACTTCATTACGAATCAAATAAACTGAAGCAATTGCATACACCGTTCAAGTCTATTAGCTCACTTTCATATAACTAGTATCATTAATCAAGAAATCATCACATCCGCCTTCATGGACATAACTGTTCAAACTTAATGTCTAATGCTAAACATGATTTGCAACCCAACCTTACACACAATTCTCACAAAACATACATCATTAATCTTATGCCACTATTCTTACAACCACATTCTACATTTAAATTCAAGCCTATAGTCTAGCATTAATCATCTGCCACAAATGAAGAATGCAACACAATATACTAGTCCATCAAATTGGGACATTCTACCCAAATACCTCATTTTATCTAGATACTACCCACGACCAAAATACTTTTATGACATTACTACTGTACCTCAAAAATCTACCATATACCTTCTCACAAGTAGTACTAGTTCACAACTACCAATGAAAAGAAGGTCAAGGAGGGTAAAGTCACATAATAAACATGGTCAACCTTAATCTTATATTATAACCCCATATAATCTTATCTACTTATACGGCTTTCTCACATCATATTTACTTACCCAAGAGTACATTTAGACTATCTTCAAATTTCACAAACAACCATGAGTCTATAATTATAACTTACTGGCTCATCTAACCATTTTCATACTTCAAGCAGACAACAATTCACCTTAACTAATAACTTCTTCTCTACCTTCTACTAAACTAACACACAAGGACGTATCAATTCATTACCAACTCAATCTCATGCAAAAAGATTCATCTATACATATATTCAATAAATTCTCCTTACCACTTTTCTTACCATTACGCCTTTAAACCCCCAGTTCCAACCAATACAAGAACAACAAGATGAAAGACAAGTTGCTAGTGAATCGAAATAGGCCTCACACGGGTTCACTAGACTTTGATTTTGTGTTTTGAATAAGAAAATGAGAGAAATGACAAGGCAACTATGCTAGTGAATAGAAAGATCCCCACACGGCTTCACTAGCCTTTGAGTTTCAACAACACAATGAGAAAAAGATTACAAGAGATAGAAACTTGATACACAATAATCAATGATATAAGAATACATATCTTACTCTGTATGAATAAAAGTCTGAGTCAAAAACTTCCCCCACAGACGACCATACAATCCACACATGCTACTAGCTACCACATTAGTCTATGACAATAAAGAGGTAAATCATCCTTAAACATCAGTTATTCAACTAAAATATTTATTTACACAAAAGTCATGCTCACTCTGACTTCTAACCTTGTGACTTCATATCACCAGCTTCTTGGTCTAATCTCACTACCAATAGGTCATAACAAAAACACTTTAACTTATACTACTATTCGGGTGGAAGTACAATTCCAACATTCTGCTACACATTGTTTTCCTTTTTAGGTATGACATCTGCAATATAAATTTTGAAAAGGACTGAATACACTTAACACTGCAGGCTAAAAAGCACGATCTCATCAGAATCAAAGTTCACACTAGAATCAATACACTCTGAAGCACTAACAGACTCTTCTAAAGCCCTTGCACAATTTTAAAATCTTATATGGCTCAATCAGAAAGGGTCATACCATTTAAATTCTAAACTTCTGCACTTGATTCACCTCAATAATGAGACATATCTGAGCATATCAATGTAAGGAATGAATTAGGATAACTTTACTTTCGTATGGGCAACACCATAGCACGAATTAGAGTATGAAAGAAGAATATTCTGACTCCATAGCACAAACTAGAACATGAAGAAAGGGAAACATTCCTAAACGCCTAATAGACTCCCGCTTATAAGTGTGGCCTGCTACACACCCACAAAAAAGACTCTACCCGATGCAATTTCGTAGACATCCTGGAACTATGAACCGTGCTCTGATTCTAAGTGTATCATGACCTGAACTAGGGCCTGGCCGTGACGGACATTCCAAACAATGAAAGCTCGGGCATTCTATTCTATCTGGTAATCATGCACAACATTCATATAATAAAAAAAGATACGGAAATATAATCTGATACGGAAACATGGTCATACTATGGATTTAGTTTAACAATAAGGAATGAAATCTGAAATCAACTAAACAGCATCTGGAACAGTCTACAAAATCTCTACTATATAATCAAATGACAACTGTTGAAACTGGGACAAGGCCCCCAGTGGACCTAAACAAAAACAAACAACATAATCTGAAAGACATAGGCCTTCTGGAATAAAGAAGGCTCACCAACTGAACACTTCACTACTGTCTGAAAACTCTACTATTTAGTAGGACCTCTGAACTGAGCTTTAGACCCTAGGAGGTAGGGGGTCAATAAAAATGTACTGGTACACAGAATAAATCCAAAATAATAATTTATATTCAACATATATGAGAGCAATTTAAAACAGTTCATAAATATATCATATGATAAGAAATCACATGGGCATTTTTTTGAAAGACTCTGAAAAATCATCTGAACTCTGTGACACTCTTTGTTTTACTTCTGCGCTAGGTATTATACCCTAAAACTCTGAAATTCCATGGGCTATATGGAATCTGCCATTGACTCGGTAGGGAAGCCTCCAACCCAAGTGTGCCTCAAGTGTTGGAGTCTCTGACTCTACTATGCCAGACGGCCATCGCTAGCATAAAAATAATATACCTGGATCGGCAAATCACGGTTTTAGGCTAAGAATTACTTGAACTCAAGCCTTCTTTGAGTAACCACCCAACCCTCTTTAAGCCCATTTTTAACTCTTTAAAACATGCATTCTCTAAAAACATATTCTTAAAACATACTCTATTATGTCATACATACTAATGGTATCGTCATACCATTGACTTGCAAGTCACATATCTGAGCCATTATTAGCATATTGCAATCTCTGTTTTCAAAACATAAATTTGGGACCCCCATATCAATAAATCATTTCAAAGAACTCCTTCTCTAAAACTCATGTAAACATATGTATGCAATTCTCTTTGTCAAACTTTCAATGATGCAAGGTGGCTATGTCAAACTTTTAATCTCATGCAAATCTTTCTCTTTTAACAAAATATATTTACATCAAGAAACTCCCTCTCTTAAATCTCTAAAACATGCTCAAAGTACTATGGTATTTGAGTAAACTATTTTCAAGCCATAAATCATGCATTTCAATCAATCACTATAAGATCATAAACATAAGGTTATCACAAGAGAGGGATTTTCACTATTTGAGCTCTCAAACAAATCTTCAATTTCAAGTTTCATACATATATTTATATATGTAAATCAATTTAAGGGGATAAGGCTTAAAGGCCAAAACAACAATATTATTAAACATGCAATAAGCATAATAAAATCATGGATTTCAAAACCCCTCATGCTTGATGATCTTTAAATCAAAATTGAGTGTTTTCAACACATGTAGTTTTAGGATAAACCCCACGTACCTTAATTTAGAAGCTTTTGAATGAACTCTCGCGTTAGGGATGTTATACGTACGATTGATGGGTGCTTCTTGTAGCCCTCGCAATGGGGATTCTGATTCTTGAAGAATTAAGGAAAAGCTACGGTTAAATCTAGAGATATGTTGATTTTTGGGTTGAAACCCTAAGGAGTGTTCTTGGTGATTTTGTGAGAAAATAATGTTATTTTGGTGTTTGGGGGATTTAATCCCGTGTTATGGCTGAATAGGGGGTGAAAAATACCACTTTAGCCGTTAAAAATTCGAAAACAGAACCTGAAAATTGGGTGCGCGCGACGGAGCATGCGTCGTACGCTAATCGCGTGATGCTACTGTCTTAGTCACAAAAATGGCCATAACTTTTCGCTCGGGTATTGAATTTTGGCTAAATTAGTATCGTTAGAAAGAAAATTCGAAGAGCTTTCATTTGATATATAGTAGGCCCTCTAATTCGTTATATACAAGTAGTTATTGTCGATTGAAGTTGACCCAAATTTTGACGCTCACTCAAACTCGAACGATAGGAAAGCTTTCAACTCGTCCTTGAGTTTGGGGACCTCTATGATCTCAATTCATACTCAAATAGGTTCCCATATTATAAAATTGATGAACATGCCAAATTTGTATAGGATTTATGGCTTTTGGATCATCTACACGTAGAAACAATGCTTTTTGTTCTAGTCCGAAATGCGGGGTTATACCTCAGTGCATTACTGATGAAGATAAGCAAGCTCTACTTTTGGAGGCTACAACTCAGGAGATTAAGGATGCGGTTTTTGGGATTAATCCGAATAGTTCACCAGGTCCAGATGGTTTTAGTGAACTTTTCTTTCAAAAGGCTTGGGACATTGTTGGTCATGATATTATTCAACTAGTCAAGACAATACTAAATGGAGGAAAAATGCCCAACTACTTGCTTGGTACTGATTCCTAACGTGGCGTCCCATCAAACTATCTCTGAGTTTATGCCAATAAGCTTAAGTAGTGCTACCCAGAAGATAGCTTCTAAAGTTATGAATCAAAGATTCACTCATATCCTTCCTAAGATAATCTCGCCCATTAGAGGCAGAGCTATAGGAGAAAATGTTCTTCATAATCCTTCGTTCAATGGATTCACTATGGATACCATTGGACCAAGGATCAATCATTTAATCATCTTCTGGAGCTGATCACTTGATATCTAAGGAAGTACGAACAAAGTTATGTCCAAGATCAGAATTTCCTATTACATACCTCGGCTTTCCACTTTTTGTTGGAATGAAAAAAGTAGAATACTTTGTAAATATGCTCACAAAGATTCTCAAAAAGATAAGCACATGGCAATGCAACTACTTATCTGTGGGAGGTAACATCACCCTGATTAAATACTATGCCTGTATACTTCCTTACTATCTGTCAGCCCCCAAAGACCATTATTTATCAAAAAATAAAGGTGGCATAGGCATCAGATCTACAATGGACATCTCTGAAAGCTTAGGTGCTAAGATATGGTGGCAATTCAGGACAAAATATACTCTATGGAAGCATCACAACAACTTGTTTGGAGTTTCTCAAAATCATAATTGTTTAAGGTTATTGCTGATGAGCTGGTGGCTTTCCAAAGTAAAAAATCCAATTCAAGAGCTCATTCTTCAGATTACTCCAAGTATTATAATATGGCAAATTTGGAAGGCCAGATGCAAGCACCGATTTGAAGAATTCAAAATGAATACGAGGAGCATAATTGCTCAAATCAATATGCAGGTTCTAATGATAGCTCATAAACATTTTAAGATTCTTAGTCCTTTTCTTACCTTGCTACTTGTGTTTTTGGAATAGATAGGGATGACTCAATAACATTTGCATTCTTTGATTTGACACACTATTTAAGAAAAAAAAAATTTGAAACTTGTGGTTTAAAATGTCTTAATATTTGTGTGATTATCAATTATTTCATTAAGGGTTAAAGGTCAATTTTAAAGTAAAGTTGTTTCTAGTTATAGTAAAGTGATATTCTTTTGAGGACGGATTAAAAAAAAGTGTGTCACACAAAATGAGAAGGTGGGAGCAATTAAAAGGCATGAGTCTATCTTTTTAGGGTTGCATATTGGGCTGATGGGTTGCATATTAGATCTAACCTGAAATTTCTAACTCTTTATTCCGGAAAAATCTTAATCCACAAGTTTTGACGCACTAGACTTCGCCGTAACGACAAAAAAAATTATTATAATTTATTACTTTCAGTCTTAGTTCTTCATAAAATAAAATTCTTTTTAATTTTAACCAAATATTATCTAACGCCTTAATTCATGTGTGGTAAAATAGTTCCTAGTATAATATCTTCAATATGTTGTAACGCGATATTTTTAAACTAAACAATAAAAGTTTAGAGGTCCACTCCTAACAAGTGGGAAAAAAAAACTATATGAGCAAATAATCCAATATAATTCAACCATAAAAATTCAACTTTCTTTTATCACTTTCAATTTATTGCTCGGTAGCATAACATTGTTTTTCTTAATTTTAATTAAATATTATCTAACGCCTTAATTCATGTGTGCAACATAATTTTTACTACTAGTCGAATGTACATGTTTTGGACGTGTGATTCATATCAAGTCATATGTGAAATTTTAATATCTTGACCGTCTCCTATGATGTGAACTATCACATCATAAATCATAACAAAAACAACAAATAGTAATAGATCAGAAACTACAACAAAATAAATTGATTAAATTTAACCTTTATACAAAAATTCCTTAAAGCCTGATCGAACATTCATCTACCACTATAAACTCAATAAAATAAAACGATAATCGAGATATCATAACAGTGCAATTAAATCCTAACTCAAAGTTTGATCACACGTTAATCTATCACTGAAAAAAATTATAAATAATAACAGAAAAGAAACTACTCTATTCAAAATATTACAACAATACCATCAAACATAATCTTAAATCGAAATTTTAAAGTCCGACCAAACATTCATCTACAAGATAGACTTGAACATAACAGAAACTACAACTAAATAATACGCTAATAGAAATATTAGAACAATACAATTAAACCTAACATTTTGTGATTATAGATGACACCTTTAGAGATCATAAAAAATAGCAATTAGTAAAATATCTCCGCCAATAGTTTTTACATTATGAATGTTTTTATATATCTATAATATATTAAAAGTGTGAAGACCATTAAAAATGTAATTTGAACTTTTTCCCCTTCATTAAAAGTTTTTACTTTATACAAAATTGTCTTTTTACTATTTTTCTTAATTATTGTCATTTAATTTTTTTTAATTCTTTTTGGTTTATGAATCTCCTAACAATTATTTTGGAAAAAAATTCAAAAGATTGCCGTTGGAGTCCTTATTTTGGTAAAACTAAAAAATTATGGTACGATTCCTTAATTTAGCTCACTTGTAGATTTCGAGAATTTGTTAGCTGGTCAAGAAGCATTAGCTAAACAAATGGGAGGAGTCTAACTAAATAATGAAGAAGAGGCACTCTACGCCAATAAAGTCAAGCAGAATTTTAAACAGCGAAAGAATGATGGATCCAAGAAAAATGATGACGAATCAAAGGGTCATCAAGGTGAAGGAAGCACTCATGAAGGGGGAGGCTCTAAGAAATATGAAAACAAGAAAAGATTTGAAGGAAAGTATTACAAATGTGGGAAAAAGGGCCACATGGCAAAGACCTGTCGGTCGAAGGAAAAATCTGTGGAAGGTAATGTTGTTACCTCCAACAGTGAAGAAGAATGGGATGCGGAGGCATCCTTTGCTGCTGAAGAGGAGGAGTTAGCCCTCAAAGCAACAACATCTAGTAAAATCGATTATGAAAATGACAGGATCGTTGACTCAGATTGCTTAAACCATATGACGGGTGATAAAGATAAGTTGCAAAACTTATCAAAATATAAGGAAAGTCGTGTGGAGGTGATCGCAAACAACTCTAAGTTACCAATTGCTCATGTTGGTAATACAGTGGTGTCTCCTCATAGCAACAGTATCGAAGTGGCACTTCAAAATGTCTACCATGTTCCAGGAATGAAGAAAAATCTTCTTTCGATTTCACAGTTAACATTTTAGGCCATTTTGTTCTATTTGGTCCACAAGATGTGAAGGTATATCGTGACCTTGAGATTTCCAAGGAGCCAGTGATTAAGAGACGAAGATTAGAGTCAGTCTATGTGATGTCAACAAAAATGACATACGTAGAGAAGACAAGAAGGAATAAGACGGCAGACTTGTGACACATGTGGTTGAGTCACGTTAGCTATTCCAAGCTAGATGTGATGATGAGGAATTCGGTGCTAAAAGGACTTCCTGAACTTGAGGTAAAAACAGACACAATCTGTGCAGGCTGTCAATATGGGAAGGCTCATCAATTCCCGTATGAAGAGTCCAAATTTAAAGCAAAGGAACCATTAGAGTTAATCCACTCTGATGTGTTTGGACCTGTTAAACAAGCTTCCATTGGTGGGATGAAGTACATGGTAACCTTCATTGATGATTTTTCCAGATATGTGTGGGTTTATTTTATGAAGGAAAAATTGGAGACTCTTTCAAAATTCAAAGAATTTAAAAAGGTTTCCGAAGCAAAGGTCAACAAAGGCATTGGATGTCTACACACCAATAATAGGGAAGAATATACTTCAGATGAGTTTTCTGACTTTCTTCAGGAGTGTCGAATACGCCATCAGTTCACATGTGCAAATACTCCACAAAAAAATGGTATTGCAGAAAGGAAGAATAGGTACCTGGTAGAAATATGTCGAAGTATGCTTCATACAAGGAACGTACCGGAACGTTTTTGGGCAGAAGCAATGAGAACTGCGGCCTGTGTAATCAATAGGCTTCCTCAACAAAAGTTACATTTCCTTTCACCCTTTGAAAAGCTATGGAACATGAAGCCTACAGCTAGATATTTTTGAGTTTTCGGATGTATGCTATGTATTTGTGCCTGATCACTTACGTAGCAAAATAGACAAGAAAGTTGTAAGGTGTATCTTTGTTGGCTATGATAGTCAAAGAAAAGGGTGGAGATGTTGTGATCCTACAACGGGAAAATGCTACACATCCAGAAATATAGTATTTGATAAAGCTTCTTCATGGTGGTCCTCGGATAAGGAAACATTGCCAGACTCAGATACTCTGAAAGATGAATTACATTCTTCGCAAATTCAGATAAGTTTAGGTGAAACTGATGTCATTGATGATAGTGGAGATGTCGAAGAAGGTGCAACTCAGAATCCATGGCAAACCGGTGTATACCATCATCCGAGCAAAGATGGTGAACCTTGTGAAGTGGAAGCACCAACTCCACTTAGAAGATCAACAAGAGTTCCGAAGCTGAATCCAAAATATGCTAATGCTGCTATATTGGAAGAGGTCAATTCAAAAGAGTCGGAGACATTTGAAGAAGCATCTCAAACGCCAGAATGGACCAAAGCAATAAAATAGGAGATTGCTGCTCTTGAACAAAATCACACTTGGGATCTTGTTCCAAAGTCAAGAGATGTGAAGCCTATCTCGTGCAAGTTGATTTACAAGATAAAGCGTCATACAGATGGATTGATTGAGAGGCATAAGGCTCGATTGGTAGCTCGAGGATTCTCTCAACAATATGGTATAGATTATGAAAAACGTTTAGCCCGGTGGCGAATCTCACAACCGTGCATGTCCTACTGGCCCTAGCAGCTAGTAAGGATTGGAACCTGTGGCAGATGGATATGAAGAATACATTTCTTCATGGAGAGTTAGATCGAGAGATTTACATGGACCAGCCGATGGTTTTTTGGAGTCAAGACCATCATGAATATGTTTGTAAGCTTCGGAAGGCACTTTATGGGTTGAAACAAACTATAACACCCTGTATTCAAGTACGTGTATTGCCGTATTCAAGTACATGTATTGGTCTTATTTATATGGAATTAATTTTATTTATTTTATTTATATCGGAATTTGCCCGTCGATGGTTCCATGCGAAGGTTATTGAATAAGATTTCCAACGATATAAAGATTTCCAAAAACAGATAGGTCTCAGATATAATCGAACACGTTCGAAATTATAAAACGGTGGCCGGGATATTTGGGAATAGTAAATGTGCAGGAAAATTTCCTACACACAAACTACTAATGCCAGCCGAATTTTTGGGTCAACTTCGAACGATCATAACTCCCTAATATAACGAACTGGGAGAGTTGCAACCTATTAAAAGAAATATCTTTGAGTCATATTTCCAATTCAATTGGTTTCATCCAAATCCAACATCTAAGTAAGGAGTTATACTCGTTTTACTTCAGCCTATGAAAATAGATTTTTAGGGTCAACTTCAAACGACCATAACTCCTTGTACAAGACGAACTGGGTGGCCTACTTTATATGAAATGAAAGCCCTTTGAATTATCCTTCTAATGATACCAATTTCATCCAAATCTGATAACAAATCAAAGAGTTATGGTCGATCTACTTTAGCTTATCAAAACAGTCCACCAAAGGACAGATTTGACATTATTTAAATTTTAAAGGCATTTTGGTCATTTCCTATTATATTATGGATCGGAATATGTCTATATATACATGTATATGAGTTCAAAAACTCATTTTCATCATCAATCATTGAGGAAGAACAAACCCTAGCCAAATTTGACCTTTAAATTACTTTTGATTCAACCGTAGAAATTCCAAAGTAATCCGATAACTGCGTTTGTCATCTCGAGAGCTTCGAATGGCACCTATTATTTGTGCAAACAGGATTTCATAATCAAGAGTTTAATTCTAAGGTATGAATATTGTTTTCCTTTGTTCCTTTCCATATGTATATATGTGATAGAGGATTATATGTATTGGTTGTTATTGAAAGGTGATGGTAATAGGGTTATGGAATATTTTGCATGGTTTGGTTGTATTGAATTGTGGAAGGTGGATATGGTAATTGAGTTATGGAAGGTGGATATGGTAATTGAGTTATGGAAGGTGGATATGGTGATATACTATTGAATTGATGATTATTTATGTCTATGGCCTAATTTGGTTTAATGGATTGGTTGGAAGGATAAATGAATCCAAACTTGATATTGGAGGATATTGTATGAATATGCATGGCATGTGAATGTAATTGGAGTATAAGCGGATTAAGGTGACACCCTTTATGGTATAATTAAGGCTTACTACTTAACCACTAGTTTGGTGAATTCAAATAATTGAATTGTGATGTTTGGTTGCTAATACTAGATTGCTATATATGTTCATTGTAGATAAGTAATCCAAAAAGACGGGAAGTCCATTTGGGACTAGTATTGAAGGTTGACAGTCAGGTATGTAAAGCATACTCTATAACATATCTTTGGTATGAAAGTGAACAATTGTTCTATTAAGAAAGTTTCCAAAGTTATTCAGTAACATGTGATCCATAATGGTTTTGTATGATGTCCTGCGTTACCAATGAACTTGTTTCCACCCTACAAGAAGTCAAGACATTCCAATACTTACTTGTTTTCCAAATCTTACATGTTTATTGCACTAATGAATGTCAGAAGGTATCCTGTTACTCAAACAAGATTCATGTGCTATTAATGACTCCAAAACGTTTCATTGATATACCAATAAGTTCCTACTTCATTGTCATGGCATTGATGACTCCAAAACACTTCATTGATGTGCCAATGAGTTCTTACTTCATTGTTATTGCATTGATGGTCTATTTATATGTCTCTTATTGATGTATCATTGTTTCAAAGTATCAAAAATGCGGTGGCGACCAAAATAACAATCTCAAAGATTAATTGAACTAAGTGATGGAAGTTCTGTCTTATCGGGTGGTATCCTAGGGGCATAAGTCTATCATGGGTCGATCCCTATTTATGTATTTATGGGTGGTATCCCAGGGGCATAAGCCTATCATGGGTCGATCCCAGTTGATATGTACTAGAGGCAGCCTAATGGTCATAGTACAGTATAGTAATGATT
Source organism: Capsicum baccatum var. pendulum (assembly GCA_030864225.1). Classification (NCBI taxonomy): domain Eukaryota; kingdom Viridiplantae; phylum Streptophyta; class Magnoliopsida; order Solanales; family Solanaceae; genus Capsicum; species Capsicum baccatum. The sequence continues at coordinate 16,373,567 of CM061559.1, read as the reverse complement.
ACAAAGATGATAAGAACGAAGGTAAAGTGATTGAATAAATACAATGTACAGGTTGTCACAAGTTCTAATAAGTGCGGTCCACTCCTATTACGATTTATTCACTTGTTTTTGATTTCTATTGAGCTCCTATATCATATGTGGTTATCTATAGCTTTACATACTCAGTACATATTTCGTACTGACTCCCCCCACGGGGGACCTGTATTTCATGTTGTAGGCACAGGTACCTCAGCTCATACACTGCACAAGTAGGAGCCAGGATGTCCAGCTGCTTCTGGTGAGCTCCAGTTTGCTTCGGGGCTTTCCGTGTCATATCCATTCACTTTTGGTATTGTATAGAAGTTAGTTATATAGCGGGGTGTGTCCCGACCTTAGTTAAGTTCTGTGTATTTTCTAGAGGCTTTGTAGACCTAATGTAAAGTCAAGGTGGTGTTTTGTTAATAGACGTGATGGCTCCAATAGCCAAGTATTGTATATACATATATATGTGTGCTCGAGCTTATACAGGTGATTATTTCCTTGTATATGCAATATGATGTTATCCGAATTTTGGGTTGTCATAGAGGTATGCATGGGAAGTATAAGGTTAGGAGCTGGTTCTCCCGGGCCTCCTCGGTTACGGCCCCTAATAGGATTTGAGGCGTGACAAAAGTGGTATCAGAGAAGTTTGTCCTAGTGAGTCTACAAAGCCGCGTCTACGTAGAGTCTTGTTTATCGGTGTGTCATGAACCGCATCTATAAACAGGAGGTTATGGACATTTAGGAATTTTTTCTTTTCTTCATGTCTTAGATCATGCGATAGCGCCTATATTGTATATGAAGTCATAGTTGACCACTGAATCCATTTATTTCTCTTATTATAGTAATGATGTCGGTTACCAAAAGCAAGAATATCGGTAAGCAAGTAGATGTGGCTGCCGGAGAGCGGGCTAGTAAGTCACCCACTATACCAGCTAATCAAAGTGAGGCTCCAGCTGAGCATGCGTCAGAAACTTCTTCCACTCCGGAAGAAATAAGGGGGAGGAGAACTATATCCCCAGAGCCACCTATTAATGTTGCTGATCAAAATCTTAGAAATGCAGTGCAAGTTTTGACTCGTATAGTTGCTAGGCAAGCCATTCCTACCACGAGTCCTATTGGTACAGATAGGGCGGCTAGCCTTCGAACACAAGATTTTCTTAAGATAGATCCTCCCACTTTTACTAGATCAGATCTTAACGAGGACCCACAGGACTTTATTGATCAAATTCAAAGGGTCTTAGATGTTATGCAGGTAATGGGTAGAGAGACAGTGGAGTTAGCGGCGTATAGATTCAAAGGGAAGGCTATATATTGGTACGAGGACCGGAAATGATCAAGGGGTATTGAAGCACCCCCAGCTACTTGGAAAGAGTTCAAAGAGTCATTTCTTGATCATTATCTTCCATTCGAGATTCGTCAGGCCCGTGAAGATCAGTTTTTAAATCTTCGTCAGGGGAATATGAGAGTGAGGGAGTACAGTCTCCTATTTAGTTCCTTGTCGAGATATGCTCCTAATGTTGTAGCTACTATGGATGATAGAGTTCATCAATATGTGGATAGTCTGGACCTATATCTAGTTAGAGATTGTACTATTACCGCTTTGAGCAAAGATATGGACATAGCGAGGATCCAACCTTTTGCACAGAAAATGGAAGATCAGAGACAGAGGAGAAAAACACAGGAATTAGAAAGAGGATATTCCAAGAGGGCCAGATCTACAGGGCAGTTTATGGCATTCCAAGGAGGGTTCAGACCGCAATTTTCTACTAGAACACCTAGGCCATTATCTTCTTATTCTGCAGCTAGTGCCCCACCACAGTTCCAAGGGTCCAGAGGAAATCAATTTGGGGACAGAAGTGAGAGTCAGAGTTTGCGGACAGTGGGGTACCAAGGGCAAGGGAATATGAGCCAATTATGACCTCCTCGAGATCCATACATTAAATATGGAAGGTATCATTTGGGTGCATGTCGGCTGGGGACCAATGTTTGCTTTTGGTGCGGTATGTCGGGGCATATGATGAGAGAATGCCCACGAAGGGGCATAAGGGGTATGGAACGACCTACGAGGTTATTTGTTGCATCATCATCATCGATGCCTTATTCAGGAAGGGGTGCACAACCAATGGGTCGTGTTAGAGGTGATAGAAGAGCCACGAGTTCTAGCGGGTCCCAACATTATTCGTATGCTCTAGCGGATCGACATAATTTATAGGCTTCCCCAGATGTGGCTACGGGTACATTGTCTATCTTTTCATTCGATGTATATGCCTTAATTAATCCCGGTTCTACATTATCTTATGTTACTCCATTGGTTGCTGGAAAGTTCGAAAGAATACCCGAACTATTAGTTAAACCATTTAAAGTGTCCACACTAGTTGGGGAATCTATTGTAGCTAGAAGGGTGTACCAAAACTGCATAGTAACTGTTTGTGGTCGTGATACGATGGCTGATCTTGTGGAGTTAGAAATGGTAGATTTTGATGTTATAATGGGTATGGATTGGTTGGCGTCTTGTTATGACACAATTGATTGCTACACGAAAAAGTATATTTCCATTTTCCAAATGAATCAGTCCTTGAATGGAAAGGTGAAATTGGCGCGCCAAGAGGTAGATTTATTTCATATTTTAAGGCAATAAGAATGATTTCCAAGGGATACATATATCATTTAGTTAGAGTAAGGGATACAGAAGCGGAGCCACCAACTCTTCACGCTGTTCTAGTGATACATGAATTTTCTGATGTATTTCCTGAAGATCTTCCAGGTTTTCCTCCTAAACGAGAAGTAGAGTTTGGTATTGATGTAATAACAGGCACCTAACCAATCTCCATTCCTCCGTATAGAATGGCCCTAGCAGAATTACGAGAATTGAAAGATCAATTGAAAGATTTGCTAGAGAAGGGATTCATAAGGCCTAGTATGTCCCCCTGGGGAGCACTAGTGTTATTTGTGTGCAAAAAGGATGGCTCGGTGAGGATGTGTATTGATTATCGGCAATTGAATAAGGTGACTATTAAGAATAAATATCCTCTCCCATGAATTGATGATTTATTTGATCAGGTATAGGGCGCTAAGTGCTTTTCTAAGATTGATTTGAGGTCAGGTTACCACGAAGTGAGGGTCAAAGAGAAGGATATACCCAAGACAGCTTTCCGAACACGGTATGGTCATTATAAGTTTCTAGTTATGTCATTTGGTCTAACAAATGCACCCGCAGCTTTTATGGATTTGATGAATAGGGTGTTTAAGCCATTCCTGGATGTATTTATGACAGTTTTTATAGATGATATTCTAGTTTATTCTAGATCAGAAGAGGACCATGCCAATCACTTACGACAGGCATTGCAAACTCTTCGTGATTGTAAGCTTTATGCAAAGTTCTCTAAATGTGAGTTTTGGTTAAAGTCGGTGGCATTTTTAGGTCATATTGTATCTAGTGAAGGGATAAAGGTTGATGCTCAAAAGATAGAAGCTGTGAAGAACTGGCCAAAGCCCGCAACGCCTATGGAGATTCATAGTTTTCTCAGGTTGGCCGGTTATTATAGAAGGTTTGTTGAAGGCTTTTCTTCCATTTCAGCACCCTTAACCAAGCTAACCCATAAAGAATCCAAATTCCAATGGAATGATGCCTGTGAGAATAGTTTTCAAGATTTAAAGAACAAGTTGATTTTAACACCCGTGTTGGTACTTCCAGAAGGCACCGAAGGGTATACAGTGTATTGTGATGCTTCCAGAATTAGTTTAGGATGCGTATTTATGCAGCATGGTAAGGTAATAGCATATGCTTCTAGACAATTGCGGCCACATGAGAAAAATTATCCTACACACGATCTTGAGCTGGCAGCAGTTATTTTTGCTTTAAAGATATGGCGCCACTACTTATATGGGGTTTATGTTGATATATATACTGACCATAAGAGCTTGCAATATATTTTTAATCAAAAGGATCTAAATTTAAGGCAGCGGAGATGGCTTGAACTATTAAAGGACTACGATATTGATATCTTGTACCATCCAGGGAAAGCAAATGTGGTAGCTGATGCGTTAAGTCGTAAGGCTATGATGGCACCTATAGAAAGGCAAGGGATGATTAAAGATCTTCACCAGTTAACTAGTTTGGGAGTTCGCCTTCTTGAAACTCCAGATAAAGAGCTTATCATACATAATGCTGCGGGATCTTCATTAGTAGCTGAAGTGAAAGAGAAGCAATATGCAGATCCTATTTTATTACAGCTTAAGGAGAACGTTCAGAGTGATGCGACCAAGGCATTTGAGCTTACGCGAGAAGTAGTACTTCAGTGCCAAAACCGATTGTGTGTGTCGGATGTAGACGGGCTAACAAAGAAGATTATGACAGAGGCACATTGTTCAAGGTATTCCATTTATCCAGGATCAACCAAAATGTATCAAGAGTTGAAAGATATGTATTGGTGGAATGACATGAAGAAAAGCATTACAGAATTTGTAGTTGAATGTCCAAATTGTCAAAGAGTTAAAGTTGAGCACCAAAAACCCGGAGGTTATATGCAATGCATTGATCTTCCAAGATGGAAGTGGGACATGATCAACATGGATTTCGTTATTGGTTTGCCTCATACATCCCGGAAGTTTGATTCTATATGGGTGATTGTTGATAGGCTTACCAAATCCACACATTTCCTACCAGTTAGGACCACTTACACAGTTGAAGAGTATGCGAAGCTGTACATTAAAGAGATAGTCCGATTACATGGAGTGCCAATTTCTATTATATCAAATTGGGAAACCCAATTTACCGCAAACTTTTGGAAGTCTTTTCAGAGGTGTTTGGGAACACAAGTGAAGTTGAGTACAGCTTTTTACCCTCAAACAGATGGACAAGCAGAACGTACCATCCAAACACTTGAAGATATGCTACGAGCTTGTGTAATAGATTTTAAGGGCAACTGGGATGATCATTTACCTCTTATTGAGTTTGCCTACAATAATAGCTATCATTCAAGTATCAAAATGGCACCATATGAAGCTTTATATGAAAGGAAGTTTAGATCACCAATAGGATGGTTCGAAGTAGGTGCAACTCTTTTGTTCGGACCAGATCTTGTTTATTAAGCCATAGAGAAGGTTAAAGTAATTCAGCAATGACTGAAAATAGCCCAAAGTCGACACAAGTCATATGCGGATAGTAGAAGGAGAGGGTTAGAGTTTTCTATAGGTGATTGGGTATTTTTGAAGGTATCACCAATGAAAGGGGTAATGAGATTTGGCAAGAAAGGGAAGTTGATTCCACGTTATATAGGCCCGTATAAGATCACTCAGAATGTTTGGACAAGTTGCATATGAATTAGAGCTACCCCAAGAGCTCTCGTCAGTACATCCGGTATTTCATATGTCAATGCTTCAAAAGTGCATTGGAGATCCATCACATATCACTTCTACTGAAGATGTGCAATTTGAGGAAGATCTTACCTATGAGGAAGTGCCTATTGCTATTCTAGATCGCCAGGTTAAGAAGATGAGAAATAAAGAGATAGCATCTGTAAAAGTACGTTGAAGAAATCGTCAAAGGGAAGAGATTACATGGGAAGCTGAGGAAGCAATGAAATCTAAGTACCCTCATGTGTTCAAAGATGAAGAGGAAGTTCAAGAAACGGAGTTAGAACATTAACAAGTAAGTTTATTTTATATATGCATAGTATTTATGTGATGATGTGAATATTAATGATGGACTTGAACTTGTTTCGGCTGAATAACTACGCTAACATTCGAGGACGAATGTCCTAAAGGGGAGAAGGATGTAACACCCCATATTCAAGTACGTGTATTGGCGTATTCAAGTAAGTGTATCGGTATTATTTATATGGAATTAATTTTTTTTATTTTATTTATACCGGAATTTTTCCGTCGATGGTTCCATGCAAAGGTTATTGAATAAGCTTTCCAACGATATAAAGATTTCCAAAAACGGATAGGTTTTGGATATAATCGAGCACGTTCAAAAATATAAAATGGTGGCCAGAACTGGGTGGCCTACTTTATATGAAATAAAAGACCTTTGAATTATCCTTCCAACGATACCAATTTCACCCAAATCTGATATCAGAGCAAAGAGTTATGCTCGATCTACTTTAGCTTATCAAAACAGTCCACCAAAGGTCAGATTTGACATTATTTAAATTTTGAAGGCATTTTGGTCATTTCCTATTATATTATGGACGGGAATATGTGTATATATACATGTATATGAGTTTAAAATCTCATTTTCATCATCAATCATTGAGGAAGAACAAACCCTAGCCAAATTTGACCTTTAAATTACTTTTGATTCAACCGTAGAAATTCCAAAGTAATCCGATAACTGCATTTGTCATCTCGAGAGCTTCGAACGGTACCTATTATTTTTGCAAACAGGATTTCATAATCAAGAGTTTAATTCTAAGGTATGAATATTGTTTGCATTTGTTCTTTTCCATATGTATATGTGTGATAGAGGATTATATATATTAGTTGTTATTGAAAGGTGATGGAAATAGGGTTATGGAATATTTTGCATGGTTTGGTTGTATTGAATTGTGGAAGGTGGATATGGTAATTGAGTTATGGAAGATGAATATGGTAATTGAGTTATGGAAGGTGGATATGGTGATATATTATTGAATTGATGATTATTTATGTCTATGGCTCAATTTGGTTTAATGGATTGGTTGGAAGAATAAATGAATCCAAACTTGATATTGGAGGATGTTGTATGAATATGCATGGCATGTGAATATAATTGGAGTATAAGAGGGTTAAGGTGACACCCTTTATGGTGTAATTAAGGCTTACTACTTAACCACTAGTTTGGTGAATTCAAATAATTGAATTGTGATGTTTGGTTGCTAATACTATATTGCTATGTATGTTCATTGTAGATAAGTAATTCGAAAAGACGGGAAGTCCATTTGGGACTAGTATTGAAGGTTGACAGTCAGGTATGTAAAGCATACTCTATAACATATCTTTGGCATGAAAGTGAACAATTGTTCTATTAAGAAAGTTTCCAAAGTTATTCAGTAACATGTGATCCATAATGGTTTTGTATGATGTCCTACGTTACCAATGAACTTGTTTCCACCCTACAAGATGTCAAGACATTCCAATACTTACTTGTTTTCCAAATCTTACATGTTTATTGCACTAATGAATGTCAGAAGGTATCCGGTTACTCAAACAAGATCCATGTGCTATTAATGACTCCAAAACGTTTCATTGATATACCAATAAGTTCCTACTTCATTGCTATGGCATTGATGACTCCAAAATACTTCATTGATGTGCCAATGAGTTCTTAATTCATTGTTATTGCATTGATGGTCTATTTATATGTCTCTTATTGATGTATCATTGTTTCAAAGTATCAAAAATGCGGTGGCGACCAAAATAACAATCTCAAAGATTAATTGAACTAAGTGATGGAAGTTCTGTCTTATCGGGTGGTATCCTAGGGGCATAAGCCTATCATGGGTCGATCTCTATTTATGTATTTATGGGTGGTATCCCAGGGGCATAAGCCTATCATGGGTCGATCCCAGTTGATATCTACTGGAGGCAGCCTAATGGTCACAGTACTGTATAGTAATGATTACAAAGATGATAAGAACGAAGGTAAAGTGATTGAATAAATACAATGTACAGGTTGTCACAAGTTCTAATAAGTGTGGTCCACTCCTATTACGATTTATTCACTTGTTTTTTATTTCTATTGAGCTCCTATATCATATGTGATTATCTACAGCATTACATACTCAGTACATATTTCGTACTGACGCCCCCCACAGGGGACCTGCATTTCATGCTGCAGGCATAAGTACCTCAGCTCATACACCGCACAAGTAGGAGCCAGGATATCCAGCTACTTTTGGTGAGCTCCAATTTGCTTCGGGGTTTTCCGTGTCTTATACAGTCACTTTTGGTATTGTATAGAAGTTAGTTATATGGCGAGGTGTGTGCCAACCTTATTTAAACTCTGTGTATTGTCTAGAGGCTTTGTAGACCTAATGTACAGTCAAGGTGGTGTTTTGTTAATAGACATGATGGCTCCAACGGCCAAGTATTGTATATACATATATATGTGTGCTCGAGCTTATACAGGTGATTATTTCCTTTTATATGCGACATGATGTTGTCCAAATTTTTGGTTGTCATAGAGGTATGCATGGGAAGTATAAGGTTACGAGCTGGTTCTCCCGGGCCTCCACGGTTACGGGTGCTAGTCCGCCCCAATAGGATTTGAGGCGTGACACAAGCACCGAGAGCTTGGTATTGTAAGATTGCTGAACTTCTTACGCATAGTGGTTACTCGGTGGCACCTGCAGATCCTAGTTTGTTTGTCAAAGCAAATGGAGAAAAGCTAGCTATAGTACTAGTATATGTCGATGATTTGATCATCAAGGGAGATTGTGAAGATGAAATTCTTCGAACAAAGGAGAACTTATCTGTTCAATTCCAGATGAAAGAATTGGGTCAACTCAAGCATTTCCTCAGCTTAGAGGTTGATCGTACTAAAGAAGGAATTTTTCTACACCAGCAAAAGTATTCCAAAGATTTGTTGAAAATTTTTGGAATGACTAACTGCAAGCCGATTTCAACTCCAATTAAGCAGAATGTCAAAATGTGTGCTCATAAAGGGAAGGACTTAGAAGATTCTACTATGTATCGACAATTGGTTGGAAGTTTGATCTACTTAACACTTACGAGACCCGACATTTCATTTGCAGTTGGGGTGATGAGTCGATACATGCAAAATCCAAAGAAGCCTCACTTGGAAGCAGTTCAAAGGATTTTGAGATATGTCAAGGGTACGCTTGGCTATGGCATCATGTACAAGAAAGGTGGAGATTGCAAATTAGCTGCCTACTCTGATGCTGACTATGCTGGTGATCATGATACCCAACGTTCAACAACAGGGTATCTGTTTATGCTTAGATCTGGAGCAATTTCTTGGTGTAGCAAAAGGCAACCAACTGTCTCGTTGTCAACAACAGAAGCAGAGTACCGAGCAGCGGCGATGGAAGCTCAGGAAAGTACTTGGCTTACCCAACTTTTGAAGGATTTGCATCAACCAGTGTAGTATGCAATTCCTTTGTATTGCGATAACCAATCGGCAATACGTTTAGCGGAGAATCCGGTGTTCCACGCAAGGACCAAACACGTGGAGGTGCATTACCATTTTCTCCGTGAAAAGGTTCTTAAAGAAGAAATACAAATGGTATAGGTCAAAACAGATGATCAAGTTGCAAACCTGTTCACAAAAGGCTTGAGCGGCAACAAGCTCGACAGCTTCTCTTATCAACTAGGAATGAAGACTAAGATGGAAGTTGGGTTTGAGGGGGAGTGTTAAAAATACAAACCCAACAAATAATGGTGGCCAACGTGCAAGTGGTAGTTGATATAATAATAAAATAAGTGTGTGGTTATATGTGTGTTCAATAATAAAATAAGTGTGTGGTGTAAATATATGGTACACGTAGCAAATGTGTGTCCATATAATTGTGTAGTCCTTTGCCTATAAATAGGCTTCAAGTTCATTGTGTAAGATGTATTAAGCAATACAAGCTTATCTATTGCTTACTTCTCTTCTTTCTCTATAGCATCTTTTCTTGTTTATTTTCTTGAGGTCTCGGTTTAGTAATTTTCTCAAGTGTCGGTGTTCAATCTTGAGGTGTTCAGTGTTCAACATAGTATGGGGAGAGAGGGGCTACTGAGAGATTATTGGAGAGCAAATTTGAGTTTAACCTTGGTTCAATCATGGTGACAATGACTGGGGAAAAAGGAGAAGATAAAAATAAAGTAAAAATAAAATAAAAATGGAATAAACTAGTCCCCCACGCTCTACTAGTGATCAAAATTGGTTTAGCCTTTGAGGCAAGCTCTGCCCACGACCCGTCAAGGTGATAATATTTTAATTTGTGGTATTAATAGTTTTAAGTGAGTATAAATATAACCAGTTTTATATATATATATATATACTATCTCAGTGTACGTGTATTACACGTGTATTTTGCGTATCCATTTAAATAAGTAGTTTGACACAAAATCATTAAAAATATATTAAAATATATATGTAGACATCGAAAATAAATTTTATCAAAAAAAACATATAAATAGAAGTGTATGTTTTTATGAGTCAAGATTGTAAATATAATCTGTGTAATCAATTCCTATTTAAGTAAATTGAAATGTCCTTGAATCTATTAAACACATTAAATACACGTAAAAGATATTTCGCCCCCCCCCCCCCCCCCCCCCTCCCCCCAAAAAAAATGAACAAATTCAAATGCTATTAACTATGTATTTGAACGCTTGGTCGTTTCATAATATGTGAGTCTTCATCTTCATCATCTTTCTGCCAAGCGAATTCCTTATCTTTGTCGTTGCTTTTAAGTTCTTCATCTTGACTCAAAAATTTCACAAATACAACACACTCATTCTTGTTTTGTATAACTTAACGAAAGAATGTTGATCTGAATTGAACTCCGCGACCACATCAAGCTACAAATTTTGATCCTTAAATGCTGGCAATTTGATTTCTTTGACGAAACAAAATATGAAGAAGTTACTCAAATACCAATTATTTAAGAGTTATTACATTTTACAAATCATTCAAAATTTAATAGCTATAACTTTAATTAATTTTAAAACCTTAACTATTAAAAAAAAACATCTAAATATCAATTAATTTTAAAAGTTCTTACATCTTACGAATAAGTAACAATTAAATAATTATAATAAAACAATTAGCTTCTATTTAGTTCTTACCCAGATTTTTCGTTAAAATTTGAGGAGTAAATTTTTTTCTAGCCTATAAACTATGCAATGACAAACTACTAGAATACATGGATTCAAGGCAAGCACTAAGATAAAATTAAAACTCATTATTAGTCAAGTTGTTATAAAGAATATATAAAAAAATGTATCACTCATCAAAATCCACAACAAATTAGGACATTGATATCTAGAAGTTTAGATAAAATTATAATTTACTGTTTTTTGATTATTATTTAATTAATTTAATAATATTTTAAAGACTCCTAAAATATATGAAAAATGTTGTACGTGAATTAAGGACTTTTAAAATCTATGATTAAGGTTTCTTAATCTCAAATTTTAGATACAAAATTATATTTTAGGTAAAAGAATATTTAATATTTAAAATTGTAATGTTCTTTTTTCAACTTTTTGAGTTACATGATATATATAACACTTTGGCGAAACAGACGAATGTATTTTCATTAACCACAATTAAGTCTAGCTAGACATAACAAAGTAGGATGAGAAATTAAGAGAAAATTTATTTAATTTTTTATTTCTTAATCTCCTCCTAGATGAAACAACCGATATGGACCGTGTACATTTTACTCTCTCCAGACCCCCCACTTTGTGGAAATACATTGCGTTTGTTGTTGTTAATCTCCTCCTAGATGGCCAGTTAGACAATGACCTAGACCCAAATCAACCTAAGACATGTCTCCTAATTGGACTTTGTTTGGAAAAAAAAAATAAAAAAATTATTTTTATATAATTATACATCAAATTTATGGATGTCATAGCGCCACAAATCTAACCATAGATCTCCCCTACTTAGAGAGGCACATTGCCAATATCTTTAACCAAGTACACATATGGATGGGCAATCTTTGATGGTATATTGTAGTATCTTCATTGTAGTAGAACTCCAAGCAAATAACACCTGATTGACGAAGAAAGATGAACGTTACTCAATCACTAATAACTCACATGACTGAGGCTACAGACATCAAATATAGGTTAAACAACTAATACTAATTATATAACGAATAAGGTTACTGACCTAGATGATCAAGAACATGATAATTTTTCCTCAAACAAGCACTAACAACAACAATAAAACCTTCATTAGTCTTGAAGTTGGTGACAATTTTTCCGATAAAAAAATTATTAATAGCCTTGATATTGAACTCAAAGAAAACTTGACATAAAGTACATATCAATTCACAAGCTTCAACTCAACAACAATATCTCATTGATTATTAACTTAAAAGAAATTCAAAGACAATACCGTTTTAATCAATGAATTGAAACAAATTAAAACACACCTTATGATTACACTAATAAAACTCAAAAGAGGCACGGCGAGAAAAATATAACATAAATTAGATGAATTACACGAATATGTATAATAATTCTCAATATTTATAGAAGTATTTTTTTAAAAGAGTCCTTCTCTAAATCTCCTATTTGAAACTGAGTCCTTCTCTAAATCTTCTATTTTAAGAGTCTTTTTAGATGAGCACGTCTCTTTTTCTTTTCTCTTTCCATATTTGTTGAAAAATTTGTCATAATCAAATAGGACACAAATCTTTAAAGTCAGCAAAAATAATTTCTTTTTGAGAAACTAATTGGAAAAAAGGGTGAAAACTGATTTTATCTACTGCAAAGTGTTTCAATGAAGGGCAAAAAGTTCAAATCATTTTTCTAATGGTTTTCACACTTTTAATATATTATTATTATTATTATATAGATTATAGATATAGATTTTATAAATATATATATATATATATATATATATATATATATATATATATATATATATATATATATATATATATATATATATATATATTGTATTTATAGTTTTAAGTGAGTATAAATATAACCAGTTTCTTCTATCTAGTTATTTAATATTGTTTAGCTAATCGACTTTGTATGAATGTGTATGAAGATATATAGATGTTAATTGACACAACTTTATCAACAATAATAACATACCCAGTGTATTCCCATATAGTGGGGTCCTAATAACACACGGTATCCACAAACACAAAACAGTCACAAGTGACCCGCAAATACCCATAACAAGCAAGACACAAAAAGACACAAGGAAGCAAGCACAAACTTAATGATAAAGAAGATAGATAATTTGACACAAGGGAAACATGTAAAGTAGTAACTAAAGAGTTTATTAAACTCTAAAACTCCTACAAAACACGTTAACAAGCACCAAGTTCTTACGACGGTACAAGAGCGGAGTCCATCACTCAAGCACCAATGTTTCTAACAAACAAGCAATCACAAGAGATTCCACCCTTGAATGCTATCCTAGTTACAAGTTTTGGTTTTGTGCCTCAAGGAGAGAGGACTTGGTGTTTCAAAAGTTCAAGACGTACAATAATCATCAACCCAAGAACTAAAGACCTAAACAAGTCTACTGATAGACTAATTACAAAAGTAAGGTGAAATGACCAAAAAGGCCCTTCAATGAATGGCTTCAAGTAGGCACCCTTGGAGTGCTATGTATGGATAGTTTTGGTGTCCATTTGGGTGCTCCTTTGCACTTTATTTGCATTCACCAAGTCTCGGGTCCAACACGCACTCTCTTAAGTTCATATCCGTGATTATTCTTGTATCATCCTCTCCATCTTGAGAGAAATTTGTGCACAAATTCACGACTTCACCTCGCTCAATTGGCCACTTCAAAAGAAACGACTCAAAACAGCCCACAAAACATGACATGGCCCCAAAACAGTCCGCAAAGAACATGAGGAACACGGGATCTCATCAACACAAGTCTCGGCCAACTTCTTCATTTTGAACCTCGGCTTCGTCTCCATCTTGAGATGTTCCTTCAATCTCATCCGTTTCAATTCCTATATCTCCACTTGGTGGCGGGTTCCTTGTTGGTCCCATTGACTAACTCTTCCTCCATGCCCTCGGTATCCTCGTTGATCCGTATGTCTTTCTTTAAACTCTTCTTCCATCATATAAGGCTCATCATAAACTTCATATCCTTCATGTTCCTCTTTACCATATACCTCTACATGGATGTCTCGGCTTTGGAAAAGTGGACTTTGGTGAAATGGAGCTTTGATTATGGAGCTTGGACGGGAGAGTTCGATTTTGGAGCTTGGATAGAAGAGTTCAGTTTTGGAGCTTGGATAGGAGAATTTAGTTTTGGTGGAGGAATTTGGCTTCCAAGTCCTTTTTGTTAGACTTGATCAATTTACGGGGGAGGTGGCCTACTTAGGTATGGGTTTTGAGGATAATTGGAAACTTGGCTTATGGCATTTTGTGGTGGTCTTGGAGAATTGATCGTTGGATGTAAAGTTTTGGGAATAGAAGCACGAGAGTTTCTTTGACTCTCCAAACGATCCAACTTATTACCAAACGAAGTCATATTCGAGCCTAATCTATCAAGACCCGCATTCATTCTTGCCACTTCATGGGAAAGAGTATCAATCTCGATCAAAATGGCACTAAGAGCATTGTTATCCATTGTATCCAAAAGTTACCTACAAAACAAAAATAAGTTAGTTGTACAAAGGGATGATGTGGCAGCGTTTGATTGGTTGTGGATAGTGATATGGAAGCCTTGGAATGATTGTGGAATTTGAAAAATTTAGTGTTTTTTCAACTTGTGGAAGAGTGAATTCGGTTTTAGAGGGGAAATACATAAGTTTTAGAGACTTTTCCACATTCAAAATAGGTTGACTTTCTTTGTACCTTTTGGGCAAAACACCTTTTTGAAGGGTAATTGGCTCTTTTCTCTTTTGGTTAGTCTTGAAAAGTCCCCTTACTCCCTTTTGGTAACTAGTATTTTTGAAAGCCCTCTTTGTCCCTTACTACTTTGGTATAGTCTTGGAACTTGTTTCAAGATAAACAAGAAGACTACACTCTTCCACTTGGTCTTAACATCAAACACTACTTATTGAAGTTTCTTCTTGTCTCAAGACATGAAGATTGGCCAAGAACACCAAGAACCTTCAACAAGATTTGAATACCAAGGTTCAAGTTGAACCACACAAATCAACAGCCACAATACCAACAACACAACTTTAAACGTTCAAATTTTGAATCCACCACAACAACACCAACAACAATTCGGCCCAACTTTTGAATCCACACAACAACACCACAAGTAGGAGTTCAACTTATATCTTGACTCTATTAGTGTTAGGGAAGAACAAACCAACACTAATAACACTCAAGACTCATGAAATATACCTAGATCTAGACTCAAAGAACAAATCTCGGCCAAGACAACAGCAAGAACAACTTTCTTGGCCAAGAACACCAAACTCAAGAACACAACTTTTTTTGTGAGATTTTCGACCTTAAGACACCTCTTCTAGTGTTAGGAAACAAATATCTAACACTAGAACACACAAAACACACAAAAATCACAAGACAACTAGGCTTTAAATTTTGGCCTAAACACAAAAAAGTGGACAGATTACTATTTTTAGTTTCTTAGATTTTTTTCAACACTTTTTTTTTTATTTTTGAGTGAACAAATCCAAGATTGATCTCGTGAAAATGAAATCAATGATGGCTCTGATACCAAATGATAACACACAGTATCCACAAGAACAAAACAGTCCACAAGTGACCTGCAAATACCCGTAACAAGCAAGACACAAAAAGACATAAGGAAGCAAACACAAACTTAATGGTAAAGAAGATAGATAACTTGACACAAGAGAAACATGTAAAGTAGTAACTAAAGAGTTTATTAAACTCTAAAAACCCTACAAAACACGTTAACAA
This sequence comes from Capsicum baccatum var. pendulum, assembly GCA_030864225.1. Classification (NCBI taxonomy): domain Eukaryota; kingdom Viridiplantae; phylum Streptophyta; class Magnoliopsida; order Solanales; family Solanaceae; genus Capsicum; species Capsicum baccatum. The sequence continues at coordinate 16,358,003 of CM061559.1, read as the reverse complement.
GCACCAAGTTCTTACGACGATACAAGAGCGGAGTCCAACACTCAAGCACCAACATTTCTAACAAACAAGCAATCACTAGAGATTCCACCCTTGAATGTTATCCTAGTTACAAGTTTTGGTTATGTGCCTCAAGAAGAGAGGACTTGGTGTTTCAAAAGTTCAAGACTTACAATAATCATCAACCCAAGAACTAAAGACCTAAACAAGTCTATTTATAGACTAATTACAAAAGTAAGGTGAAATGACCAATAAGGCCCTTTAATGAATGGCTTCAAGTAAGCGCCCTTGGAGTGTTATGTATGGATGGTTTTGGTGTCCATTTAGGTGCTCCTTTGCACTTCATTTGCATCCACCAAGTCTCGGGTACAACACGCACTCTCTTAAGTTCATATCCGTGATTATTCTTGTATCAGGTCTAAGAAGGGTAAAGTGTACGCAGACCATCCCACTACCTCAAGTGAAGTAGAGTGGTTGTTTCCGATAGACCCCCGGCTCAGGATGGATAACAGTATAACAAACACAAAAACATAAAATAATATAAACTAATACAGTATGTAAAATAAACTAATACTGCTAGCCAATACAGGAAACAATACGACCCTAAGATAATACTATTAACTATCTATCCAAAATCATAGACATCACTCAAACACCACGAACAGAAAACTCCAGACTCAAACAAAATACTCTTCTCTACTAGTACAGACGCACTCATACCCCCTAACCCTCTACCCTAATTTGTTTCCTCCATACCTTCCTATCGAGGGTCATGTCCTTCGTAAGTTGTAACTTCTTCATATAACGCCTAATCACCTCCCTTTATTATTTTCTCGATCTGCATCTACCCTGCCTAAAATCATCCATAGTCAGTCTCTCACATCTCTGTATTGGAGCATCCGAACCCCTCCTTATCACGTGCTTGAACCAATGTAACCTCACTTCTCGCATTTTGTCCCTCCACCAAAGTCATTCTCACCTTCTCCCAAATAATCTCATTCCTAACTATATCTCTCCTGGTAAGGCCACATATATATCGCAACATCCTCATCTTCACCACCTTAAAGTTTTGGATGTGGAAGTTCTTAACTTGCTATCACTCCGCTCCATACAATATAATCAGTCAGACTGCAACTTGTAGAACTTACCTGTATGTTTCGGAGGCACCTTTTTATTATATAAGACTCCCGAAATGAGTCTCCATTTAAACCACCCTGCACCAATACGTTGCATGACATTCTCATCAATCTCACCATTACCCTGAATCATAGACCACAGATACTTGAAACTCTTCCTTTTCTGAATGGCCTGAGAATCCAACTCCACTACCATGTTAGCCTCCTGCTACAAATAACTAAACATACATTGCAAGTACTTTGTCTTGGTTCTGGTCAACCTAAAACCTTTAGAATCAAAAGTCTATATACAAATCTCCAACTTATCATTAACTTCTCTCTGGGTCTCTTCAATCAGTATCACATCATCAACAAGTAACATACACCAAGTCACCTCCACTTGAATATGTCGCGTCAAAACATTCATCACCAAGGCGGATACAAAATAGCCTAAGAGTCGACCCCTGGTGCAACCTGAGAACCTCGCAGGTCAATAATGTTAATGATTTTTAAAAATTGGTATGCCTACAAGTGAATTTAGATTGAAAAAAAAATGTATACTTTTTAGTGAATAGTACCTCGCTAACACTATCAATCGTTCGTGTTTGTGACGGTCAGTGCAGATTGACCAAGTAAGTTGGCCTTAGCATTTGCGGCCAGGAATTCGCGTTCGTGAGGATCAAAGACCTGAACCCTTGCATTCGTGAAAAAGGGTCATCGAACCAACTAGAACCCCTTAACCTTTCGCAATTGTGGTGCCCTTCTCGCAATTACGATGAGACAAAATTCCCGAAGGAGTATCTTGTTTACACCAGATATTGACATTTTGCACTAGATATGTCTGCAGTACAATACAATGCAATGTGGATGAAATGCATGATGACAACCATCGCATGATTTTTCGCACCCACCGAGCTCATAGCTACTGGGCAGGACCCATGGGGGTTTTGCAACCCATATAATATATCTTATATCTTAATTACAATCCCAACTCTTCTCTCCAGTTAGTGTTTATAGAGAGGATTTTCATAAAATTATCTCATTTTCTTTCAAAAATAGAGTTTTCCTGTGGTACCAATGTCTAATGAATGTGTATGTATGAAATGAGGATGTAGTGCTCACAATCAACTCAATGATGATATCAAATGCATCCAACACGAAATATGTATATACAAATGAGCCTTGAAATCAACTCAATACATCCATAATTCATGATTATCAACTCTAATTAGGTACCATAAGAATAAATATGCACACAAGACATCATTAATGTCATATCAAACCCTAACTCAGATATTTTATCATATTGACAGAACTTTGTTGATGTTTCATTTGATATGAACTAATGTCATTTTCAATTTAAACAGGTTATTTTTTTTGTATTTTTGAAAATTCAATAAAAAGAGAGAGAATATGTATTTGTAAGAGAGAATCATGAATTTATATAATAAGAGAAAGTAAAGGAAAAAAAAATAAAAGTGTCGTGTGTGTTTTTTTCCTAGTTTTACTGCATTTGTTTTTTTTTTTTTTTTTGGCTATGTAATGCAATCTAAAAAATATTGTTATAACTTGCAATAATTAATTTAATATTGTACATATAGGTTCTTTTTCCTTTTAAAATCTTATTTGCTAGATTAGAGATATATATGAAAAATTATGTACCCTATATAAATTAAGGCATTAGATAATATTTTGTTAAAATTAAAAAGAAAATGTTATTTGGAGTTGAAGCTGGAAAATATTCGAGCTAAATGGATATTAAGAAAATATTTAGCCAATTTTGAGTAGCGTAAATTCTTTTTATAAGTATCAGAGAGATATCTACGAAGCTATTATAGGTTAACGTTCATTGATATTTAATTATTTTATTACACTGTTATTATTTAATTAAATCATTAGTATATTTTAAAGCAAAAACATAGTACATACTATGTATTAGTTTCTTTATATAATATTCTTTTCTTCTGTTTTTTTTCGCATAAATAACAAAACGATTGATTCAACTAATTTGAATACGTGTAGCATAAGCCTCTTTAAAGGAACTTATTGTGTTGATGGCACTTCATAATCCATAAACGTCAAGTCCTAGATTTGCCTTTTATACTCATCCAAGTATTTATTTATTTTTTTAATTGTAACCCATGACCTTCAAGGTTTAATATTTCCAATTTGTTCAAGGTGGTAATAAATTTGAATGAATATAAATATTACTTATTTCTTCTATGTTGTAATTTGATAATGTTCAGTAATTAACTTTGCATATGAAGGTAGATGAAGATGAAGATGTTAATTTAGATAACTTTATCAATCAATTCAAATATGATTGACGAAGTGTTGATGTTGAATATTCTCTAACTTATCGTAAAATTGTGTACTTTTAATTTTGTCATCAATTATAAATGTTAACAAATTGGCAATACCTATAAGTGAATTTAGATTGAAAAACATTTTTCTGATAAATTTTTTTAAGAAAAAAAAAAAAGGGTTAGCTTGCCTGCTCCAAATCCGCAATCATTTTAGGGTTGAATTGGATTGGCCATTGATAGAGTAGTGACCCGAAAGTTTTGCGGTGCTATCCATTTTTGCGATTTTCAATGGAGTAAGTCTGTGGTGGTAGCGTAGCCCGAATCATTTTGAGAGCTTTAATAGATCCTCTCTTGAATTTTTATTAATGAATATTCTTGCTGAAATTCTTTTTCTTAACTAGACAAAAATGGAATTGTAGTTTTATGTCTATATCTATCAACTGTTGTTAAATCTTACAAAGGAATAATCTCTAGCGGCGCCATAATCGACCATGTTGCTTTTGCTCTTGCACACGCCTGCAACCACCAGATCGATCGTTAAGACCATCAAGCAAAACAGTGTGTACTAAAGCTATAATGTGTCAAAAACAAAAATTTAAGTGCACAAATAGGAAAGGCACAGATTGGAGAAAATCAACTAGAGTGAAGATTCAATAGTGGTTGCAGCTCGAAAGAGAAGCTTGCTGAGACAAATCCATGTAGTTCATTTTAAGGATCCGACACGGTTGCTGCAGTATTTTTGGAGAGTCCGACCAACATAGCCACCAACTATAAGAAGGGGTCAAAAACAAAATAAAGTGCACAACTTGGGAGAATGTGAAAGAAAAGATACTATAGCAGTGTGAAGTAGTAGGAGGCACATAGTTTGCAGCTCGAAAAGAGACGAACCACAAGTTGATATTACAGAAGTTAAAGTTAGGGGACGACAAATCTCAAATATGCTCAATCAAACAAAAATGCATGGAACAGAATTAACCACTGTAACTCTAATACACAGCTCACCCAACAACTAGATGAAAACGTTTCCAGATAAATTAGTCAGGAGCCTAGGAAAAAGATGCGACTCTAGACGTTCAAAGTTTTTTGGAGATCACTCAATCAAATTACCCTTTTTTTCAGTTAAGTTTCTCACTAGCACTCTTCTCATTCTCTCTTTTTCTTATCTTTTTAGATTTTTTTTTTTGTAGGTGGGGGTGGGTTAGAACTACCACGTCCCTCACAAATACTTGATATGGAAAAATGCATCAAACCCTCACCCTTGGAGGAAAAAGGCAACTTGAAAGAAAATTAAAAGGCGAGATTATAGAAGTCACAGCTCAAATGGCTACAATTATCCGGGATTATGGGGCAACGAAACATTTTATGTTTCCAAGTGTACGAGGCGAAGTTAGATTATATCTGTAAACGCCTCCCCCCCTCCCCCCCCCCCCAAAAAAAGTCCCTCCCTGCAATCCATATACTAATAAAGATGAAAACCTGTATTCATAACATTAATTTGTCTAAATAGGGGCTGAGGAGAAAAGGCAAGGGAAGCATATGAAGGACCAAACTTCATGATTAAAATTCGAGACAAACCATCCTAAATCACGGGTGTTGAGGATTTGCAATGCAATTGAATAGCCAGTAAGAACTAGTAAATACAACATGGAATTTGACCTTTGGTGCTCTTTGGATCGCTCAATGAACTCTTTAGCAATATCACGTCCTTGGTATGAAGCTAATACAGTGCGGATATCAGCTGGCCTGTGTTTAGCAACATCTGCACTCAAATGAAGAAGTCATAAGCAGTGACCTCCCAATACTCCCCAAAAACAGACAAGATTAGGCTACATCACTACTTAAGAATCTGCTTACATTCAAGAAATGGAATAAGATCCAAAAGCACAGTATCGTCCGCCTCTCCTTTCCATGGTTTTATTTCTACACAATTTTCTGGCTGTAGGCTACTTTCTAGTGCATGTCCACTCAGATATATAATCCTTGAGGGATCCCGATTCAGCTTCGATAGATCCTACCGAAAGAAGCATATGCGCCAAAATGGAATTCACAGTCATTATAATATGCAAGAGTTCAAAAGGGGAGAAAGATGTGTAAAATGATTTTTTTAATGAAAAAAAAAAGAGAAAGAAACTTCTCAAGATTTTCATGTAGAAGCTAAAGCATATCTCGAAGAATGTATAGAAACAAAAGCAATCATGTGATAGAAACATTCACATTACATGGATGACAGGTGATGAGATTCAATGCTGGTTTTACTCGGCCAAGCTCTCTGACCAAGTTATGACAGGTGATGAGATTCAATGCTGGTCTTACTCGGCCAGGCTCTCTGACCAAGTTATATGTGTTTTAAGTGTTTCCAATGGGCTAAGGCAAATCGTCAAAAAGCCTATTGGGAGGAAAGCAGGCACTTACACATTAAAAAAAAAAATAAGAAATATGCCCTATGATAACTAAGCCAAAAGCTCCGGCTGTGCATGATTTAAGAACTCTACAAGTCCCTAAACTCTTAGTTTCTAGTACCAGTGTTGATATTAAACATTCATTCACTCTTTCAAATGTTAATGTATCGTGTTACAATCGGCCAATAGCCATAGCAGACTTGGTCCTGGCTCAGCGGGGCATTTTAGCTATAAATTCAGTGGGATCTAAGAAGGAAGCTGTCACATTTTACTATGCAAAACAGACACAGGAGAACTTTACATCCTCAATCATGTATCTGAATCTCCTTCAGCCTTCCTAAAATATCAAACTAGCTGTGACCTGTTGAATTTGCAAGCCTCTTGATTCTTTCTAACCTGATCAAGCCACCCCTAAGTTCCTATCAGTAATCACCTCCCCCCCCCCCCCCCCCCCCTCCCTTCCTCTCAGCAGAAGACGAAAAAGGAGATACTACCAACATAATTCCACTTCAGATGAAAATGTTACCATCTCAAAAAAAAAGAAAAATCCACTTTAGATGATACACGAAGCAAATAAAAAAAAGCAATACACACTCATCACGAAAATCAGTTAGTTTACTCATATATATCCAAGACAATTTTTGCTCTCCATTATACTGTATCCTTGATTATAATCAAATACTCACCATACCACTACAACATCTATAATATGATGCTATGAGACCAACTCCTTTTTTCTTAAATAAAGTAAAGGTATTTTCTATTAAAACTGCCATACTAAAATAGCACTAACAGAGATCAAGGATTGGCTATTACCTGAACAGAGTTTGGACAAGTTCTCCTTCCTCTATTTTGCCTCCTAGATAGTATAATTTTCCAGTCTCAACATTCTTGTCAATAGAATTATCTAGAAATGAGTTTAATGACTAAATGTGCTCAAAATACAACATACCCAGTGTAATCCCACAAGTGGTCAAGTGGGGTCTGGGATGGTGGTGTGCATGCAGCCTTATCCTAGTTGTGAGAGTAGAGAGGCTGTTTCCAATGGACCTTCGACTCAAGTAAAGCAAATCAAAATCAGTACGAGAAAAGGAATGCACTAGCGGGGAAACGAACCGGGGTCTGTACCATGGCAGTGTACTATTAACTACCACTGGTGTTGTGCTCCCAATTAAAATTACTCCCTCCGTCCCAAATTATGTGTCATCATTTCCTTTTTAATCCGTCCCAAAATAAGTGTCGCCTTTCCTTATTTGGCAACTTTTTAAAGGCACAATTACCCTTTTACCCTTATTGGTCCCACTTTATTAAAAAAAAATATATTGGCACATTTTTTGATAAAGGATAATTTGGTAAACATAACCAAGTCTTCCCTTATTTCTTAAACTCCGTGTCCGGTCAAATGGCGACACATAAAATGGGACGGAGGGAGTATATTAGTAATTCCAATGCTCAAGCCTCAAAAGAAATTCCATTCACTAAATGATTAATAATCATAGTAATGAATCCATTGATTAAGGGGTCGTTTGGGACACATACTAGTTATGCAGGATTACAACACAAGGATAATTTACATGGAGATAAATAATATAGAAATTGTTTTACAGGACGGATTACTTTGAGAGGGCATTACTGTCTTTAAATAATTTAATGTATGCAATAGCACATCTATATCTTGAGCTGGGGGTCTATCAGAAACAGCCTCTCTACCTCTGTAGAGGTAATGGTATGGACTGCGTACACTCTACCCTCCCCAGACCCCACTATGTGGGAATATACTGGGTTTGTTGTTGTTGTAATAGCACATCTATATGGTAAAACTCTGCTCACTGAGACCTAGCGGACGGGAAGAAAACAGCTCCTGTTCTCTTGTTTTTGCTAGGATTTGAACCCTACTCTCCAAGGTTTCCTCACTTCATTGAATACTAGATCACACCTTTGGGTGCCTAGTTTTACATGTTCACTTGAGCCGATTAGCTAAACTGGAAGCTCTTTGTTGTGTGCTATTTCTATTGGACCAAGCACATACATGCAAACCTTCTCCTCATGAACACATTTTACGCTATTTGAACACACTGATTGATCAACCAATAACTTCAGGGAGCTATAATTTCACTTGACTCAATCAACTCATTTTTTCGTCTTCCCAGGTTAACTATTCATTTTCCCTTACCACATTCCCCGAGTGTTGGTGTAGAAATGGGGCTCCCCATCTGGCCCATATAGTGACATACAAACCACACTTTCCGTACCATGCAACTTGAAATAAGCTCTCAACTCCCGGATGGGAGGCTGTGACAGAACGTGTAAGCTTTACGGGCACCATCACAACTAAAAGAAAACTTCAACAAAGAGTGTTCTGTAGTAGCTAAATGTTTGGAGCTAAGACTTTCAAAAAGAAAAAGTACATGAAAGTGACGGCACGAAAATCCTAGATAATAATAAATTTCCATTCCTACAAGATTGACATAAAGCCCACAATGGCATTGTTGCTTGGTTCAATCCAAACACAGTGGCAGAAAAATGACAAGAAAAAGAGAATTGGAATCACCGACATTAAGACGCTACAGGACAAATATAAATATTTACAGACAAAAAAAGTTCACTAGAACATTACGAGGATGAGGCCAGAAAAAACCTACTCTGTAATGCTTGCCATCAATATATCTAGTGTCACCTCTTGATAGCCTAAACCGGATGCAGTGCTTTGGATCCAATCTTTCGATAACAGGATCAACATACTGCAAAAAACATAAGCAGAAGTTTTAAGCACAGAACTGAAACAATATTTAGAAGATATTATGAGAGAAGTAAAGGTACCATGTTTAGTTGATCAGAGTATACAACAATCTCAAAATATTGAGCCAAATGTTCCAAAAAAGCATCAACCCCAGGTCTTTTGAATGTTCTCCAGCCTCTGTCACGCTTTTAAAGGGCTACAGAAGTCAGTAGTCATGCAAGAAATATCAAAAGATGGAAAGATCTGATGCTTTGAGAACACACAGCTATATCAGATGGACAAACCAAAAGGAAACTCTATCTTTGAATTGTCAATGTATTGTACTAATAGTCTAGTACTGATCCATAAAATAAATTAAAGCAAATTGAGGCCACTAATTGCAATATGTTTGAGTTGGATTTCTACCTTCCAATCAGAGTATATCAATGTCTCACTAAGATCAAGAACAAGTGTAAAGACATGCTGCTCAAGTGGGTGCAAATCTGGCAGGAGCTTATCTGATGTTGGTTCCCTAAAACCCTATAACATAGCAAAAAGATCTTAAGTTAACTTCGTGAAGGGTGAAGCATAAGAAGAAGGGGATAAAACTAAAGTTGCCTGTAAAAAACTCACTTTAACTTGATCTTCTGTCAACCGCCGTACCTCAATGTAAAACTCAACTAACTTGGCAGGCACTGAAATATCAGAGGGAGGAACAAAATGAGCGTAAAAAGAGACTTTGGGGCTTAAAATTAACAATTAGTATGGAATGCATGTAAAATAACATCATACAGCAGCATTAAGATAACGTACTATAGCATGTGAATGTTTACTGAAACCCAGCAAATGACTAAGCATACTAGCGGTGGGATGTGCCATGTGCGATATAATTAGACCCATGGACTACCTCAATAGTTGTGTCTTTAAATCATAAGCCTCCCATAAGTCAATGTATGGACAGGCCCATAAATCACTCACACTTAAGAAAGTGCAGGACAGACATTTCCCTGCAGCCGAAACTTTCATGTGGCAAAAATGACAGCATGCCACAATGCACTGGCCAGGTAACAGAAATTCTATGTGATGTAAAAATTAACAAACTAATGCTTAAATTGTATAGTTAAAACAGAAAAGCATGGTTAAAAACACAGAGAATGTCTATAATGATAGTGATAAGAATGGATCTTGGGCCTAACTCAACCTCAAAAGCTAGCTCATGACGGGAGGATTGCCCAAGACCATATAAGGAGACCAAAGACCCTTTAACCCACCGATGTGGGACTCTAACACCCCCGCACTCCCGGGGCTGGACATCTAGAGCGTGGACAATATAAGACGGGGGTCCCAAACATCGGAAACAATGAACTGGGAGGGTCTGGCTTTGATACTATGATAAAAAAATGGACCTTGAGCCTAACTCAACCTCAAAAGCTAGCTCATGAGGGGAGGATTGTCCAAGACTATATAAGGAGACCAAGGACCCTTTAACCCACCGATGTGGGACTCCAACACCCCCGCACACCCAGGACTGGACATCTGGAGCGTGGACAATATAAGACGGGGGGCCCAACATCGGAAACAATGAACCGGGTGGGCCTGGCTCTGATACCATAATAAGAATGGATCTTGGGCCTAACTCAACCTCAAAAGCTAGCTCATGAGGGGAGGATTGCCCAAGACCATATAAGGAGACCAAGGACCCTTTAACCCGCCGATGTGGGACTCTAACATGTGAAAAAATATAAAAGAAAAATATTATTGAATTGTTGTAACTACATTATTACATTGAGACCCTATTTATAGACAATACATTCCAATCCTTTTCCTAATAGGACACTACATTACAATCCTTTTCCAAGTAGGATTTTATATGCTATTCCTATTCCTACTCATATTCTAACAGATAGTATATAATACAGACAGCAGAGACATTTCCCTGAGAAATGGTAAGTGGTATACAACAAAGATGTTTCTGATAGCATAACTTATTGTTGATCATATATGTGGACAAGGAGCCCCACAAATAAGAAAACTCCAACTCCTTCTAGACTAAACTAAGATATATGTACCAAAGACAAGTATGAATCATCACCAACCTGTCATAGCCGAGGAGTACACTAAAGCTTGAAATTTCTGCACAGAAAGAAAAATAATTAATCTCTCATTCTACTCACACTCTAATACAACTGCCAATTCTTTTTAAAAGAAAAAAGATGAACCAATGCATATAAGATCAATCCATAAACTCTATAAGCTGTTTATTACTTTATTAGTGTAGTACGTGATTTAGGCACTAAATTCATTAACAAATCCTATCACTTTGCTTAGATTCCTATTCAAATCTTGAGCAATCCATGATTAGCAATTTGTTGCAAAAATAGGCACAAATGGTAAACATGAATCAAGTTGATCACTTGAAGCTAATAAGTGCACTGCACTGAATTTGCAATAAGTAGAGCCAACCTTCACTCACAATCACAACAAGCAGAATACACATGTCTGTATTGATGTGTGTTTGTGTCAAAATCTAAGTTTCAAACAAGCACAGCTTCACCAAAACATCACAATAAGCAAACATGTAATACTGAATATAGTGCAAGGCAAGACTCACATCCAAAGCAGATGCATCATCTCCAACAGCATATTTCGCAGATTCGCGCAAACTCTTGGTCTTATCCTCAATTTCATCCGTTGTGTATGCTGCAGATAAAGGATATGTCAAAGATAACGGAATTATATGCACGAGAACAGCTATATATTTGATAAATCATCCAGATCAACTAGGCTTTTCCAAGAATCATACCCGTGACAGAGAATCTATATAAACATATAAGTCCATTTCAAACATTAGACTAAAATCCACCTTGAGCAACATAAACTAACAGTCAAGCATATTACAAATGATCTGGTAAAGAGTTCTGCTTCCACGAACAACCGTGTTAACTAATATCAGATGGAAAGTACCTAGACATTATGCAGTAATGATTGCTTCATAGCTGAAACTTCTTTGAAGAGAACTAATTGGAGAGTTATAACGGCATAACTACATCCTAAGTAAATAAAAGATATAGGGAGATGAGAACAATAGCAAGATCCAGAGTTGAATGGATAAAACCGCAAACAAGAACTTTGTTTTTCCCAGAGGTTGGCAGTTTTCATTGAATTTTCCCAGAATCAGACCACCAAAATTTAAGATGCAACACTTTAGCAAGTGCTACTGCTACAGTACTGCACAAAGAATACATCCAAATCCTCCCAAGAAGCATCCCAATCCACTCTTATGATGTATCAGACCAGAAAATTGAAAATTTCCGAGTTTGCATTAGAAAAAAAACAAATTCCCTATCACTCTGTTAATCAATATTTCACAAATTAGAAACTAAAAAAAAGTGTGCCTGAGCATGTAATACATACACTATGCAAGCTCTTGCAGGACTGTTGCTGGTACTACATCAGACATCACGGTATTCACATACATAGTGCATATGAAGAAGCTCATTTCAAAATCTAAATTCCGATTGATTAACCACCTAGATTCCAAATTCATTGAGGTCCGGTATAAGAATCATATGTATCTATTTTACTTTGTTTCGAAATTCAAATGCTAGAATACAACAACATAATACCCGGCATATTCCCACCAAGTGGGAGCTGGGAAGGATAAGTGTATGCAGTCCATACCACTACCTCAAAGATGAGATAGAGAGGTTGTTTCCGATAGACCCGCGACTTAAGATAAAACAATCTAGAAAAGAAATAGTAAAAGGATGAGATACAATAGAAATTACTACACTTGATAATACCATAAACAAAACTTACCAAGTAATACAACAAACGATACAACATTCTGAAATAATACTAGTACTATGGCTACTAACACGGATAACAAAGTCCTCCTACCTACTAGCACTGACGCACTCGTTCCTACTATCCTTCTACCTTAATCCGTCTCCTCCACACCTTCCTATCTTGGGTCATGTCCTCGATAAGCTAAAGTCGCTCCATGTCATGTCTAATCACCTCCTCCAATACTTCTTCCATCTACCTTTAGCTCGCCTAAATCCATCCCTAGCCAAACTCTCACACCTCCGCACTGGGGCATCCGTGCCCCTCCTCATCACATGTCCGAATCATCTCAACCTCGCTTCACTCATCTTGTCTTCCACCAAAGCCACACCCACCTTCCCTCAAATAATCTCATTTCTAACCCTATCCCTCCTAATAAGTCCGCACATCCATCTCAACATCCTCATTTCCACGACCTTCAACTTTTGTATATGAGAATTCTTAATAGGCCAACACTCTGCTCCATACTAACTGACCTTAGTATATGCAACAACAACGACAACATACCCAATGTATTCCCACATAGTGGGGTCTGGGGAGACCGGCAGAGTAATGTGTACGCAGACCATACCACTACCTCAGATGAAGTAGGAGAGTTTGTTTCCAATAGACCCCCGGCTCAGGCCAGATAACAGTAAAACAAACACAAAAGCACAAAAGCTCACAAGTAGCATACTAACCGTAAGTAGCATAACCAGCGGTAGCAACACCACCAGTAACAGCAGCAATAACACTATACTTAAGAAAGCTCCACGGTTTCTTCTCAGCTCCAGAACCTTCCGGAGGAGTATTTTGAGCTGGCGGAGGTTGATCTTTGAGAAGTGAAGATGATGAAATTATCGGTTCCTTTGGTGGTTCAGTAGTTACACTTGATGAAAATCGCCGATTTCTCTTTGAAATTATCGAGAAAATGCGCGATGTTGATCGAGCTACAGCTGACATTTTTGAGTTTTGGGGGGGATTTGCTAGGGTTTAAGGGAAGAAGATGATGAAGAATTTGAGAAGGAAAAGTAATACTAGTAGGGTTTTTGATATATCTAAGACCATGAAAACAACAATTTTTTTAAGTTAAAGGGCAAATTACTCAGAGGATAGAACCGCACTAGACAAGTGTTGTGCGACGGAATAGACTCATAGGTGTTGTTTGGTTTGAAAATGATTATCCTAGTTTATTTGGGATAATTTATCTCATCATGTATATGGGATAAGTTATCCCGGTACTAAGGGAAAACTGGTGGGATAAGTTATCCAACCAAATAAAGAAAAATGTGTTCTTTTATTTTATCTCGGGATAACTATTTTCAAACCAAACGACCCGTAAGGTACTGAGGGGGATTGTTCATGAATCCAAAATAACTATTTCAAGTAGGAGGGCTATATAAATAAAATGAAATGAAGGAAGTAGTTTAGGACAGACGGGAATAACAACACGGTGTTCAATTATTTGTTTTTCTCTTTTTAGGATGTGTTTGGTAAATTAAAATATTTTTAAGGAAAATAAGCGGTGACGAATTTGGGTCTAAGATTGATGTTGTAGTCAAGTCAAAAATCAAGTCTCGAGGTCTTGAATCGATGTTGGGAGATCGGTATTAGTTAAGGATAAGGAGTCGTGTCTTGAGTAGGTGTTGGGACTTGGATCTCGAGTCAATGTTGGGGATCTAATTTCGAATTTGTGTCATGATTTGGGTTCTAAGTCGGGGTCAGATGTCGAATCTCGAGTCTCAGACTGAAATTATTTTTGGGTCTCAAGTTGGGTTCCAAATTGCAATCGGAAGTCGTAATCAAGGTCTCAAGTAAGGGTCGAAGTCATTTTAGTTAAATTAAAGGAAAACACGTAGTTCAATATCGTTCGACTTGTATTGTCTATCATAAAATGTAAATAATTAGCTTGGTTGGTTGGCTTCGTAAACTTTCACTTTATTGATAAGAGTTCGATTTCAAAACTTTCATTGGATTAGGGAAATATATTTCAAAACTTTTTCTAAACCTCACTACCTCGAAAATGGGTCTCGATCCGAGACTGAACTTCCAACACCCAACTCTCCCGACCCCAACCCAATCCAAGAGCCAACTTTTGACGTCGACTCAAGACCCGACTCTTGGCCTCAACTTGGAAGTCGAACTAAAACCCAAATCCGGAGACGCGTCAATTGATCCCAACTCGAGATTCAACTCCCGACACCAATTTGAGATCGAAATCTTATCACCGACCAGAAATTCGACCCCTCACTCCCAATATTGACTCGAACTAAAATCCTGATACTAATCAAAGTCACGAAACCCGACCCCATCGAGACCCACCTCCCGATACCTACTTGAGATACCCAACTTTCAGCTCTGATTCAGGACCTGCCTCGATGTGACTTCCGACCCCTATTTAGTTGCCATTTATTATATATAAAAAAAAAAAAACTATTTTCTATGAAATCACAAAAATATTTTTCTTCCTACCAAACACACCCTAAAAGAAGAAGAAAAATCCTTTTAATCTGAATATTTTATTCATTTTCACTTGATTCATTTTTTATCGTCCATATCCGACTCGATCCGCCCATTTTCCACCAGGGACCATTTTGTCATTTCATGAAAGACCTTCTCTATACTTCTCTCACCACGTAGAAGAAAGAGAAAATTCCTTAACACATTGATAATTTTATTTATTAGAAGTGACAGATAATAAAAGAGCCAACAAAAATTGTCAATCAAGCTGAAAGCAACTGAAAATTATCCTCTGATCTTCTTCTTTTTATAGTAACAAATGTGAAGCTGCATTTCTGTAAAGCATATTCAAGTCATTTTTCCATAAAAGAAGTAGAAATTTCAACAAGAATTTGTAGCTTTTTCTCCAGGTAATTCAGACTATTTAACCTTTTATTTTGATCTATAATCAAGAACATATGCTATATGTTTTAGTTCTTAGTATTGACTTAACATTACTATTTTTTATTTTATTTTTTGTGTGTGTGAAATTTGTATGAAATTTACAGTAAAAGTTGTAGCTGAATAACATGATCTACATTATGAGAAGATATGTTGGTCTAGATTGCTTTATCTTGAGCCGGGGTCTATTGGAAACAGTCTTTCTATCTCACATGTGAGGTAGTGGTATGGACTGCGTACACTTACCCTCCCCAGACCCGACTTAGCGGGAAATTTTTATGAAATTTACAGTAAAAGTTGTAGATGAATATCATTATCTACATTATGAGAAAATATGTTGGTCTAGATTGTTTTATCTTGAGCCGGGATCTATCGGAAATAACCTCGCTATCTCACATCCGAGGTAGTGGTATGGACTGCGTACACTTACCCTCCCCAAACCCGACTTAGTGGGAATTTGTATGAAGTTTACAGTAAAAGTTGTAGCTTAATAACATGATCTACATTATGAGAAGATATGTTGGTCTAGATGGTTTTATCTTGAGCCGGGGTCTATCGGAAACAACCTCGCTCTCTCACATCTAAGGTAGTGGTATGGACTGCGTTCACTTACCCTCCCTAGATCCCACTTAGCGGGAATATACTGGATATGTTGTTGTTGTTGTAGCTTTTGGAGGATCTAGCACACTTAGTATTTTTGAAGAGTCCGAGCGACATTAGATGAGAAATCATATGGAATTTGATTTCTTCTAATCTGTTTTAGACTTGGTGGGGTAGGATATAAGTTAGCTAAGAACTAACTATAATTACAAATAATCCTCTGTTTTACTTTGTTGGTCTGATTTTGACTTGGCACGAAGGTCGAGAAAGTAGAGCAGACTTTTGAATTTTGTGATCTATATGTAAAATGTACTAAAATGTCCGTTAATCTTGATGTCTTAAACATGTTAGGTTGAAAGTTGGATTAAAGAGTTGCCAAAAAGGAAAGTAAGACAAACAAATTGAATGAGGGAGTAATAGACCTCGAACTCAATAAATCAAATGGGTAAAAGGGGTTGTGGTAGAATTTTGGACTCGAACAAATAAAGTTCAAGTTCTTGATCCGCCTCTTGTAGAGTTACCGGTGTTGGTGCTAGTGGGAGTTAGTAGGTATCCGATGGAATGATTGAGATGTGCATAAGCTGGACAAACTTATTGAATGAGGGAGTAAAGATCTCGAACTCAATTAATCAAATGGGTAAAATAGGTTATGGTAGAATTTTAGACTCGAACCCATAAAGTTCAAGTTCTTGATCCGCCTCTTGTAGAGTTATCGGTGTCGATGTTGGTAGGAGTTAGTAGGTATCTGGTGGAATAATTGAGATGTGCATAAGTTGGCTTGGACACCATCGTTATTCAAATCTTGAATCCGCTTCTGATGGAAATCTTATCTAGAACTAGGTAGAGGAGGTAAAGTTGAGTTCTTTGTCTATTAGTTAGACTTAATGATCAATATTGACATCGACTCGACCAGACTCTACCTCTATATCCTAGCGTTAGTTGATCCGGATGTAATACATAGGAAGATCCAACTGCTAAATTATACCGAATACTAATTGCTAGCCAGAGAAGGGGAGCCTTGGAGTAACTGGCAAAATTGTTGCCATGTGATCAGGAGGTCACGGGTTCAAGTTTTGGAAATAGCCTCTGGCAGAAAATCAAGGTAAGGCTGCGATAATACACTTTTGTGGTGGGGCCCTTCCCCGGACTCTATGCATTGCAGGAGCTTTAGTGCACCGGGTTTCCCTTTACTAACTGCTAGCCAGAGCATTGATGATGATCTCGTACATAATATCATCATAAGCTTCATGATGTCAGCATAAATTACATTGTAGTTGTGGTATTATGTACGGAAAATAGCAGTTTTTCCTGAAGTAGCGTGCCAACGAGTTCATTACGGTTTTGTGCATATATGTCAGAACTATTCAGCATTCACTCATCGTACTTTAGAAACAATTTTTTGTTAATGTGGTAAAATCAAAGATCCAGTTGCCTTTAATCGGCGATGAAGGTGCAATTTTAGTGTATGAAGAACGTAAGATTGTCTTATTATTGTTATTATGTTACAATGTTGTTAGTTTTCTTTTGGCTTAAGATTTGAGCTTCTTGGCCGAAAAAGCTTATTAGTTTGTGTGTTAGTTTGGATCAGTGTACTTAGATGACTTTGACATTCTTATTCTTGATTTCTCTCAGGTTCCGTAAAGGCACTCGTTTTTGCTTGGAATGGCAGCCAGCAACATAAAGCAGCCGTTATTAGATCAGCTGCCTCTAAATAATCGAAATGTAGACCCAAGGAGAAGAAGAATTCGCCGCCTTAAAAGTGCTCCTGCGGCTGAACTTTTTCCCGGAGAAATAGATGACACAAAGGACGACCAATCGCTCCTACATTACGAGTCAATACTGGCTAAACTCCATCCGAGTTTTAGGAGAGTCATTCTTTACTTGAGTATATACTTAGCTATTGGTACCACGTGCTTTTACTTTGTTCGGAACCAGATCCAGGGAAAGAAAGTAAACGGAGTACTCGATTCTGTTTACTTCTGCGTTGTAACAATGACCACTGTTGGATACGGGGACCTTGTGCCTAACAGCGTAACCGCTAAACTACTTGCTTCTTTCTTTGTTTTCTCCGGGATGGCACTTGTCGGAATGGTTCTAAGCAGAGGAGCAGACTACCTAGTGGAGAAACAGGAAAGACTATTGATTAAAGCATTGCATATACGCGATAAAGTTGGTCCGAGTGATATTCTCGAGGAATTTGAAACCAACAAAGTAAGGTACAAGTGCTTCGTCATAACGGTCACTCTTGTCGTGGTAATAGTTGTTGGAACGGTGTTCCTTTCCAAGGTAGAAAAGTTAAGTACCATCGACGCTTTTTATTGCGTGTGTTCTACCATCACAACACTAGGATATGGAGACAAAAGCTTCTCAACTAAAGCGGGGCGTATTTTTGCTATATTCTGGATTTTGACAAGCACCCTTTGTTTGGCTCAGTTCTTCCTTTACGTCGCCGAATTTAACACAGAAAGGAGACAGAAGGAGCTGGTGAAGTGGGTTCTTTCGAGAAGGATGACGAACGTGGACTTAGAAGAAGCTGATCTTGATAACGATGGGGTTGTAGGGTAAGTTATAGTTAAGTTGCTCGTACTCTCCAAAAATGTTGCAGCAACCGTGTCGGATCCTCCAAAAATGCACTACTTTTGAAGAGTCCGTCACGCTAAGTTGCTCGGACTCTTCAAAAATGTTGCCGCACCCGTGTCAGATCCTCCAAAAATGAACTGTTTTTGAGAGATCCGACATGCACACGATGACATTTTTGAAGAGTCCGAGCAACATAGCCGACACGCATCCAATGACATTTTTGGAGAGTTATACTACAAAACTTCAACGCGTGAATCTGTTAAACAATTACTTATTCAAGTTATTCTAATTCGTCTTCAATTTTCATATGCGAAGGGCTGCTGAATTCGTGGTTTATAAACTCAAGGAGATGGGGAAGATCAACCAAGAGGACGTATCGCTTTTGTTGGACGAGTTTGAGTCTCTTGATTTCGATCAATCTGGAACTTTATCAACCATAGATTTGGCACTTGCTCAATCATCTTGAGCCGGGACAATCCATATTCGGCCACCATATCACCCTTTTCCACGCTTGCAGACTCGTCACATTTGAATCTGTAACGCTATTTCCAAGTATCTCGAGTGTTTTAGCACCCGAGCGATTTTCACTTTATCCACTTCATAGAATACACCATGTACATGCAGTGTTAAGATACAAGTGTTTACAGAACTTGTAAGTCACTGAGCCATTTGATGTTCTATATTCAAGTGATGTAAATTTAACTATTTGAGATATGTACTAGCATTCCGCGTTATTTGAGCAAAGGCTCTTGCGGAAACAACCTCTCTACCTCCACGAGGTAGCATTAAGGTCTGCGTACCTTGTGGGATGGATTACATCAGGTATGTTGTTGTAGCGTTCCTTCATCGGCAGAAAGGAACATGTATTTGAACTACTCTGGATTAGTTTTTCGAAGTATATTTGTGGTTTTGTGATATGACTGGTGCAATGCAGCTCTTCACCGAACCACTATGTTGCTCGAACTCTTCAAAAATGTCGATGGATGCATGTCGGATCCTCCAAAAGTAGTGTATTTTCGAAGGGTCCAACATGGGTGCGGCAACATTTTTGAAGAGTCCGAGCAACTTAACTGAACCAAATATTTTTTACCGGGGTAAATATAAATATATATGTGCGAAGATCGATCAAATTTTGTTATGAAAGTTTGGTTTGATTAAGTTTAAATTCTGAATCTGTCTCTTAGAAAGTCACATGCAGTGTGATGGTGTAACACCCCAGATTATGATTAAATGTCTCACATCGACAAAACACTGGACAAATGTTGGATATATAAGTACGCAGACCTTACTCCTAGTGATGCGTTTTAAAACCGTGCGGGTCCTGACCTAGAATGGACAGTATCACTAGTGGGTTGGATCGTTAGAGTATGAACAATATTGGGATGAAAAAAAGTAAAATGGCTATTCTTAGTAATTTTTCTATAATATCTTTTGATTGGAGAAAAAGTCACTATCTTTGGATTAAGCAAAAGAAAAAATGTATTAGTCAAAATTAATTCTTAAAAAATGTATTAGTCAAAATTAATTCTTATCAGCACCCAAGGGGTTGAGAATCTAGATGATTCTTCTCATCTGTCGTAGTCTTGGTAGACAGAGTTATCTGATATCTGTTGCGCAAATATTCTGTCGATTTAGTCGAGGTGCACAAAAGCTTGCTTGAACACCAAGATTAATCAAAATAATAGTAATTAATACTTTTTAAGAGGATGTACATTGAAAAAATAAAAAGGAATGAATAGAGTATTTCTGTTTCATTAGAAGTATGTCACAATGATAAAATGAGAACAACAACATATTCTGCTGAAATATCACAAGTGAGGTCTGACGAGGGTAGAGTATATGCAGATCATATCACTATCTCGTGGAGGTAAAGAGACCGCTTCCGAAAAACCATCGACTCAAAAGTGCAACATATATACAAGTACAAAGAAGCAACAAAAAAATAAAGCCAAGTAAGGAACAAGAAGAAGAAGAAGAACAACACGATATTTACCAGTGAGGTCAGGGGAGGGTAGAGTGTATGCAGATCATATCACTACCCCATGAAAGTACACAGACTGTTTTCGAAAAACCCTCAAAAGTTCAACAAATCCAAGTACAAAACAACAACTAATTAACAGCGAAGACAAACAAGAAATAAGAACAGCAACACAATATTCACTAGTGGGGTTTGGAGAGAGTCGAGTGTATGCATATATGCTACTACCTCGTGGAGGTGGAGAGACTATTTTCGAAAGATCATCGACTCAAAAGTACAACATATCTAAGTACAAAGAAGCAGCCAATAATAAAGACAAGTAAGGAACAAGAACAACAATACAACATTCACTAATGAGCGTAGATTACACATAGACCATATCACTGCCTCGTGGAGGCAAAAATATTGTTTTTGAAATATCCTCGGCTCAACTGCAACATATCCAAGTACAAATAAAGACAAGCAAGGAACAATAACAACAACTACGTAATGCGATAAAAAAACAATAAACAATGCTAATATATATAAAAAACAAGAAATAGCCATTTATATGATTTTAAATATTTTATCTAGTACACTATAAAATACAATAAAGTAAAATAAAAATATTTTTTTATACATAAAAATGCCAAAAGCTGCCGCTGTTTTTTTGAGTCAAAAACAAAGAGAAGAGTTCACATCACTTCACTTCACTTAGCTCTCAAAGTTCCCTGTAAGTAGTTCATTTTTTTATAATTAATTTGCATGCAAATTTAGCTTAAAATTTTGCATTCTTGATTTTGGGGTGTTTAGTTTATGGTAAAAAAATTGGATTTTTTTATTAAGTACATGCAAATTTAGCTTGAAATATACATTCTTGATTTTGGGGTGTTTGGATTGTGGTAAAAAATTGGATTTTTGTATTACTTACATGTAAGTTTATCTTGAAATTTACATTCTTGATGTTGGGGTGTTTGGATTATGGTAAAAAAAATTAGATTTTTTTATTAATTACATGCAAATTTACATTGTTGATGTTGGGGTGTTTGCATTGTGGTAAAAAATTGGATTTTTTATTAATTACATGTAAGTTTAGCTAGAAATTTACATTCTTGATTTTGGGGTGTTTGGATTGTGGTAAATAATTGGATTTTTTGTTAATTACATGTAAATTTAGCTTGAAATTTACATTCTTGATTTTGGGGTACTTGGATTTTGGTAGAAAAATTGAATCTTTTTTCTTTTTTCTTTTTTGCTGCGTAGGGTTCTTTCTTGATTTTTAGTTATGAACTTTGCTTGTCAGCTGTCTTTTTGGGTGGGGTTGGTAGGTTGGGGGGTGGGGGTAACGTCATTGCTGGTGTAGAATGAAGGCCAATTTAACAACAACAACAACAAACCCAGTGTATTCCCACAAAGTGGGGTCTGGGGTGGGGGTAAAGTGTACGCAGTCCATACCACTACCTCCGATGAAGTAGAGAGCCTGTTTCTGGAAGGCCAATTTAACATGGTGAAGAATGTAGAGAAGATTCTTGACCTCAACTTGTTTTTGTGGGAGTTGTTGTTTCTGGGGTTCATTTCATGGTGCAAAGTTGGGTGTATAATTTGTAGAATGTAGATTTAGCTTTCTTGAAGGGGAGCCTTGGAGTAACTGGTAAAGTTGTTGACATGTGACCAGGAGGTCACGGGTTCAAGCCTTGGAAACAACCTCTGGCAGAAATGCAAGATAAGGCTACGTACGATACACCCTTGTGGTGGGGCTCTTCCCTGGACACCGCGCATAGCGGTAGCTTTAGTGTACCGGGCTGCCCTTTTTTTTTTAGATTTAGCTTTCTTGATGTCGGGGGTGTTTGGGTTATAGTAAAAAGATTGTTTTTTTTGCTGCTTAGGTTCTTTGTTGAATTTTAGTTATGAGTTTTTGCTTAGCTGGGGTTGAATCTCTGAAATGGGAGGCGGGGGAAATTGTTTTTGTGGTTCATTTCATGCATGTAAGCATGAAATTTAGCTTAGAGTGTTCGTTCCTCTGTTAATCATTCCTGGCGTTGTTGTGTTGGATTTCGATAGAAAGATTGGATTTTTCTTTGTTGTAGATGAGTTTTTTTTGGATTTTATGGTAAAAGTTATGAATTTCGTTTGTTAATTGGCTTTTTGAGGTTAACTCCTTTTGCATATTGCTGATATAGGTTGGCGAACGCCGAACAGTTTAAAATAGTGAATAATGTAAAGAGGATTCATCTAGCTTAGTGTGTGTATGCTCCAAAGTTTGAGGTATCTGATAACATTTTGGGTGCATTGTTTGCAAGTAATATTATAGAGAAATATTGGTTTCCATTTATCTCTTTTGGCGTCATTGATTCTTCCGAATTGCTATGAACCATTGCTGTTCTAGTCATCCGTTCTTCAGATTCTTCAAGCTCATAACTTGACATCGTTTTATGCAGATTATCTTCTGTTACGTGCTCAAGGGCTCTGCATTGACCTGTTAGAGTTGAACTTTAGTTATGAGAGAGGGGGACACGGTCACGGAATTAGTTGAGGTATCTGCCAACAACAACGTGGCGGCGGAAGATAAGAGTGAAGCCTTCATGGAGAAGAAGAATGCCGAAAAGGATGAAAGAAAGGAAGTAGAAGAAGAGAGCAAAGAAGCTGATGAGAAGGATATCGTGAACATGGATATAGACAAAGAAGCAGTGAAAGAAAACGCAGTGAAAGCTGACCAGGTAAGCACAGATGCGGTTGAGACGATGGACAAAGAAACTGCTGAAAAACCAGATACACACAAAGAGGAGGCTGAAGATGTAGCGAATAAACAGAAAGAAGAAAAAGAAAACCCTGAAGAGCACGATGTTGAGAAAGGAGCAAAGAAGAGGGAAAAATCTGAGAGTGCTGCTCGGAAGAAAGATCGGAAGAGGAAAAGGCAAGCGGAGGACAAGAAGGAACCGGAGCCTAAAACACATGAGAAGGATATCGAGAACATGGATATAGACAAAAAAGAGGTGAAAGAAAACAAGGACAAAGATGCGGAAGAGAAGCCAGAAACCAAGTTTGAGGTGATGGACAAAGAAACTGCTGAAAAACCAGATAAAGACAAAGAGGAGGCTGAAGATGTAGCCGATAAACAGAAAGAGGAAAAAGAAAGCGCAGAAGAGCATGACGTTGAGAAAGGATCAAAGAAGAGTGATAAATCCGAGAGGGATGCTCAGAAGAAAGATCGGAAGAGGAAAAGGCAAGCGGAGGAGAAGAAGGAACCGGAGCCTAAAACACCTCTGCCTTCAAAAATTGAACGACCTGTACGTCAACGCAAATCTGTTGAAAGGCTGGTTGCAATTATTGAAGGAGAAGTCACCAAGGAAATCATTATTGAAAAGGTCGATGATTCCAATGCAACTTTGTTCTCTTTATCCCATTTTTATGATTTGGGTCCAGACTGCAAATTTATGAGTGATTATGAAGTTAATTTTATGGTCCATCTTGTTTGCAGGGTTGCGGAACTGCACTGAAGGATATCCCAAATGGTATGTTACTTACTAGTCCACTGATTATAACATGTTTTCTTTGAAATGCCCACATATCCCGCTGGATATAAATCTTGAGATAGATACCAGCTATAGATGTTATTTCTGCTTTGCTTTTCCGTATGCACGCTGTACAATTTACTTCCTTGTTGTTTGTTCTTGATTTAGCGCACGAGTATTAACTTACCAGGGCTAACCAGCTTGAACAAACCTGTTCACCAAGTGGGTTGCTGGGACTGAAAAATATGGTGGGTTGTAATGTATGGAAAGAAACTACAAGAAAACGAAAAGCATATAACCCACATTAGCTACTTCACCCAGCTTCTATTGTTCTATTGGATGGAGGGAGCTTCACTTGGATCATAAAAAGTGGCTTGTAGTGAAAAAAAATGAGGAATAACAATTGTATTTGTTCAAATTGATATGACTAAATACAATCGATATAGGAAGTATCTTACTCGCGCTATGTGTTGTAAGCTAGCTCTGTGAGATATTTGCTTTTGTTTGGGTAAATCTTTCGTTTCCCATCAAATAGAGAAGGGAGAAGAGAAAATGAGTCAAATAGTAGTTCAATCTGTTAAAATGCGATGAAAGATAGACCACTACCTACATTGCTTTTAGCTTGTTCTCGTTTGAGTTGTATGAAGGTTTATCTGTGACCAACTAGTGGTATGCTAAGATCTGCATGAATCCTGATCTGACTCACGACTTAAATCATATTACCTTCTTTTCTGCATGTCTGCATTCTACAGCTATAGGTATTTGATTTAATCTCGACTTTGTTACCTCTCTCACTTGATTATCTTTTTTTTTGAATAACCGTTTCATTTGTCCCTCGTGTATGAGAATGTGGTAATTGGAGGGTACTAGTCCCCACTTTGTTACGTAAGTTCTTTGGTGTATCTAGCATTGGTTTTGCTATTCTGCAAGTTTCCATTTTCTTTTGTGTGTTTCCGTTGTTTCTCCTATGATATGTTGATGCAAAATATTATGTAACAGTGGCATACAAATTATCCAAAATGAAAGCTGATGACACTCTCAAATTGCTACACACAATTCTCTTTGGACGACGGGGAAAGGTGACATTTTGATTTATAGCTTGTTGCTGTTGATTTCTTTCTCTTTATTGTATCAGTTTCTGCCTACCCAGTGGTGTTCTGGTTGACATGCTGAATTATATACTTTGCATACTTAATTCCCACTTCCGGACGAAGGAAAGGTGTCCTCGATGTTGCTATTGGTTTCTCTTGTATAAGTACCTAGATAGGTAGTTGAGAGCTAAGTTGCTTGGACACTCCAAAAATCAGGGGCAGATCTACGGTAGCGGGTGTGGATTCCCGGGAACCCACAACCGGTACCGTAAGACATATAATTAAATGAGAAATATTATTAAAAGGTATAAATATTTAAAGGTGCCCATAACAAAACTGGTGGGTAGCTCAGTGGTTAGAGGGAACCCATATGTATTTCCGGCCCTCCAATGCAGGTTCGAATCCCCTTAGATGCATTTTCTTTTTTATTATGCTTGGGAACCCACAAGTTTAAAATTCTGGATCTGCCTGTGCCAAAAATGTTGCTGCACCCATGTCGGATCCTTCGAACTCACACTATTTTTGGAGGATCCGACACGCAACCGTCGACATTCTTGAAGAGTTCGAGCAACATAGGTTGAGAGATGAAGGAAGCTATGATCTTCCTGATGCATGTTTGTGTCCATTTTAGGGTCATGTAATCCGGAGCATTATTCCAGACAATCATATGTTTCCAATTCTCCAATTTTGTTGGAATTAACTCTCGTGGCTCGTCTAGTTTTGGCATACAACTTTGCATTACTAATTTAACGTTATGTTTTCAGTATTCATATCACTCGCTCCCCAAGTCTCAACTCATGGAATTAAGAAATGTCTTCAAGAACGTTTAAAGACAATATGCTATTTGCTCTCTATCTCATTTTCACTCTCTTTCTGTTGATACTTTGTGCTTATAGTTCTTGTACTTTGCAGGCAGCTCAATTCAAGGGTAATATTTCACAGTTTTCCGGCTTTGTGTGGCATGAAAATGAGGTAATCAACGAGTCCCGTTTTCTAGAAGTTATTTAGAGAGAGAATTTGTGCCAGGTGTGGGTACGGCAGGTTGGTTTAGAGAAGATTTGAATATAAAATTTCTCATTGCTTGCTCATTCGAGGCTTTCTATGTATCTTGTTTCATTGTTGTGCTTTTAGTCTGATTTGAGTAATTTTCGTTTTAATGATCTGAAAAACCTTGAGCTCAGTGCCTCTGAATACTAACCGGTTTTTGCAGGAAAAACAAAAGATGAAAGTAAAAGAAAAACTTAACAAGTGTGTAAAAGAGAAGCTGTTGGAATTATGTGATGTACTCGATATACCTGATGCCGAGGATACATCAAGAAAGGTGTGTTCATATATTATCATTAGCTATTTCTTTTGTGTGTGTTCAACCTCTAGCAGAAATGCGAGGTAAGGCTGCGTACAATACACCCTTGTGGTGGGGCCCTTCCTTGGAACCTGCGCTAAGCGGAAGCTTTAGTGCACCGGGCTGCCTATTTTTTATTTCTTTTGTGTGTTTGTGTCGTATCTTTTGAGGGTATACCAATGGCAGGGTAAATATTTCTTCTCGAAAATTTTGACTTGGAAAACTGTCACTTGTGTTTTTCTTTAAAATTCGACATGTTGGTTCTCGAAGAGGAGCCTTGGAGTAATTGGTAAAGTTGCTGCCATGTGACCAGGAGGTCACGGGTTCAAGCCTTGGAAACAGCCTCTTGCAGAAATGCAAGGTAAGGCTGCGTACAATACACCCTTGTGGTGGGGCCCTTCCCAGACACCGCGCATAGCAGGAGTTTTAGTGCACCGGGCTGCCCTTTTTTCCGACATGTTGGTTCTAAACTTGTCACTTCAGACCATATGAGGCAGCTCGTAACAGACACGTGTTAAGCCTTTGTGTGCGAACTTCCTCGAGAGATTCTCAAATCTCAATTTATTCTGTGTTTTATGTTTCAGGAAGACTTAGAATCACAGTTGCTGGATTTTTTACTTGCTCCTCATCCTACGACATCTGAGTTACTCGCTGAAAAGGACCAGGTTGGTTGCACAACCTTTTCGATTGCAATGAAATATTTGTGAGTTCTTCCAGTTGCATAGCGTGCTGATTCACTCATGGTGCATTGAACAGTCAAGTAAAGGAAAGAAGCGTGAAAGAGCGAGCAAAAAGAGTCCTTCGTCAGGTTCAACTAAGGTATTGCTCTTTCTTACTAATTTGAGCTCGACTTAGTTGCAAGGAATTACCTAGGGAATGATTTTAGTCTTCGACTAGTGAAATTGTTGTGACCTGTTTGGCTGATGTCACCTGTTATCAACTTCCATTTACTGCACTTAAGTTTACACCCTTGATATTTGAGACGTTAAATCACGTTATCTGGCTTACTGTTATTGAAGTTGTCGATCACCTTGTGAACATAATTCTGCTAATCGAAGTGGTTTACTCTCTGAAGCTCTACTGAGTTTTGATCTGGGGACGAGAGTGCAAAATCGTTTCGCTTCCCGGTAAGAGAAAAAAGGTTCTCAGGCAAAAAGGCTAAAGTTTTTCATGCCGGAAACATGCTATACGTGTCTAGTATGATAAGCGTTTGGGTATTGGGATGTTATGTAAATGGTGTATTTAGCGTTTTGCATTTGAGGTTGTTTTATTCTTTCAAATGTTAAACAAGAAAATCTAGACAAAAAGAGGAGACCTAAGTTGCGCAGACTCTTCACTTCCGATGTAGCACCCGTGTCGGATTCTTCAAAAATACACTAGTTTTGGTGAATCCGACACCCGCCCATTAACATATTTTAAGAGTCCGAGCAACATAGGAGGAGACTCGCCAACCATGTAATTGTGCTTGTTGGGACTTTATCATGATTTCTGTGTCGTGTATATTCTGCAGAGTAAGGCTGAGAAGAAGAAAAAGAATGTGAATGAACTAAATGATGATCAGGACGAGGGACATGAAGTGACAAAGGCTAATGGTGTTCACGAGGGAACCGATGGAGAGATGTCAAATCAAACTGAAAGTGAGGAGGAAAGCGGTACATCTGAAGAAAAAACCAAGAAGCATAAGAAGAAGCGTAAGCGAAGTTCAAATAAGGAACGTTCAAATTCAAAGAAAAATGATAATGATGATGCAAATCTGAAAGTGTATTCAAAGAGAAATACTACTGAAACGGCTAAGGGAAAGTCATCTGCACAAAAGAAGCCTAGTTCAAAAGACAATACTGGTGAGAATCGTTGTTAACTCCTATTTGTGTGTAGTACTCTCAAAAATTCTCGTCGAGATGATCAAAGATTTGTATACGAGCATCTGAAAGCGTTTTCTTTGTTCATGTATTTACTTTTTTGTGCAGGAAAAGAAGTTCCGAATGGGAAGGGCCATAAGAAAAAAGATAAATTGTGGCCAAGTGATAAGGAACTCAGAAAAGCAATTTGTGAAGTTCTAAAAGAAGTCGACTTTAACACGGTGAGTAATGAACTTTTATAATCGTGCCTCTTTTCTCTCCTTATTAGTAGATCTCGATTGTCAAAATCCCCCTATTTAGACGTCCCCGTGCTTTTTTAAAAAGGAGTTGTTTTTCCCATCTGCGTCAGCTTTGGTGGGTCGAGGTTACTCGATAACAATGGTGTGAGGTAGTAGGTACCTGGTGAAATAGTCAAGTCGAGCTATGCTAGTTCAGCCAGGACACCACCATTATCCGGAACGAAATAGAAAAAAACGAGACCACATTTCGAGATGGTGTTCTTCGACCTTCACATTTTGGCGGCTACTAACGTTATTTGTTTATACTGCAGGCTACCTTTACTGACATTGTCCAGATGCTTGGTAAGTGTCGTATGTACAACCTTGGTAACCACATCGGCTACGATGCCACGGTAATACTATTCCGGAATCCCAACCGATGAGTTTTTATCTTTTTCAGGCAAGCGATATGATACTGATCTTACACCTAGAAAGACATCTGTGAAGAATATGATCCAGGATGAACTCACTAGGTTAGCCGATGAGGCTGAGGCTGATGAAGCGGGCGATGAAGAAAATGCTGAAGAGGATGAAAAACAGCCTTCCGTCCAAAGCGTAGAGGCTTGAAAGCATAGCGCAAACCAAGGAAAGGAAGAAGCCTATATCGTCTTATCTCTATATCCGACCCTTTCTTCCCCGGTTGATGTCTGAATTGCGGTCCATAATGAGCTCGACCGCGTGTAGTCTTAACTCACTGGTTAGTAAGTTGTAGAACTAGAAATGTCAAGTTTTGGTGCAGGATTGCAGCTTAACATGTAAACAACATTTGTAGTTTGGTAGTGTTTTCAACCTATGACATTAAGGGGTCGTTTGGTAGGAGGGATAAGGATAACTGATTTCTGGATTAATTTAGAAAGGAGTTTATCCGATGTTTGGTTGGGACAAAATGCATGGTATAACTCATTTCGGGATTAGTTATCCCGGGATTATAGTGTTTTTCTTATCCCTCCTCCTTGAGGGTGGAATAACTAATCTCAGGATAGCTAATCTCGGAATTAATAACCTTGGGATAACTTATTTTTGTTCGTCTGTTTTAACTTTGGTGGACAGAGTTACCTGGTAGGTAGGAGGTGCGAAGTATTTTGTGGAATTAGTCGAGGCGCGAGCAAGATGGTTCGGACACCAAGATTGTTTAAAAAAAAACTATTAATGTTATACTATTCTTATACATCTTACCAAACGACTCCTATATGAGAGTTTTGTAATTAACAATTTCACCACTTATAAATTACTACGTCTCAATCTCAAATAAGTTGGTGCGCTCATAGAATTTGTAAGCCGGTGAGCCACGTAACTACTCGTCTCTCGATTAGATTTCTAATTTATGTCGATCTTAATTCTTAAATGACTACTCGTTTTGGGTTTAGATTTCTAATTTATGTCAATCGTAATTCTTAAATATATGAGTGATGATGATGATGATAATAATAATAATAATAATAATAATAATAATATATTTTAAGTAATATATAAAATACTTGCTAGGAACTATCCTAAAAAATTATTTTCGTAATGTGAAATATTTTCCCATGATTAAACAATCACTGATTAATTATAGGATATCTAAAGTTAAATACACATGTACAATATTTTTCTTTGGGACAAAGAAATAATACTTGGTCTTCAAGTACTTTAACTTTGCACATGTCAAAATTGAGCACCAATAATAATTAAGTATTATTTAATTAAAATTTTTACTTTCTCTCAAAGTAAGATTAAAATATCATTTGAATTATTTTAAAATATCCAACAACGGATTCATCCGAATACAGTATTTTCTACACGAATCTCTTGAATTCAATTCCATAAAGTTCAAAATTTTCTAAATACAAACTAAAAGAAAAAGAGTGTCGTTAATATACAAGCATTGACGGGTCGTCTGGTTGGGAAACAAGTTATTCCGCGATTAATTATTTCAGAATTAGCTATATGGGACTTTATTATCACCCTCAACGTGGGATAAAAATAACACTATAATCTCAAAATTAATTATCCCTTATCCCCATACTAAACGAGCCGGCTCTAAGCAACAATATTTGATTGGACACAATTTAAAAAAAAAAAAAAATTAAAAAATTAAATCAAATTTTATAATAGGGAATCATCAACTTTGTTTATAATTATAATTTAAACCAAATTTGTTTAGAAATAACCCGACCCGACCCGACTGGCCTTACCCTATATATCCAAAATCCGAATCTAAAGCCCACAATCATAACCCTAATTTCTCCAAATCCCTTTTCTCTCCGGCGATTTTCTCACCGACGACCGGAGATTTCTCACCGGCGATATTTTTATCAATTTGAACGAGATGGATGATTATCAGGAGATGGAAAGGTTCGGTATGGAGAACGATTACGAAGACGGACAGTGGATCGGCGGCGAATTCTACTATCGGAAGCGTAAGGAGAAGAACAAGGTACAAACGAAGGACGACGTGCTTTACGGAGTTTTCGCTTCGGGCGATAGTGATTCCGACTACGAGGGATCTTCGTCGAAGAAGCGGAAGAAAGGCCTCTTATCAAAACTTGACTTGACGAAGCCAGTTAACTTCGTGTCAACTGGAGTGGTCATGCCGAATAGAGAAATCGATCAGAATTCCAAAGAGGAGAATAATGATAGCAATAACAACAATCAGTTATTGTCAGAAGAGAGAAGTAAGGGTTTGGGTTTTGGTAGTAGTAATAATAATGCTAATGGTGATGGTGTTGATACTGATGATGTTGAAGCTGATGAGGGGAATTTTCTGCCAACGGCGTTTGGTAGGAAGATTAAGGAAGGTGCGTTAAGGCGAGAGAAGGAGAGGGAGAAGGAGAAGTCAAGTAAGGCTAGTAAAGCGTCTGCTTTTGACTCGGGGAGGAAGGGTGATGTTGGTGGTGATGTGGGTGGATTTGAGAAGTATACGAAGGGGATTGGGATGAAGTTGCTTGAGAAGATGGGGTATAAAGGAGGTGGATTGGGTAAAAATGAGCAAGGAATTGTGGCTCCGATTGAGGCGAAGTTGAGGCCGAAGAATATGGGAATGGGGTTTAATGATTATAAGGAGACGACTAGTGCACCGGCTATTCAAGAATCGGATGGAAAGGTGGTGGTTGATCGTCCTGGGATAGTCGTGGAGGGACGATCAAAAGAGAAGGCTTGGTCAAAGCAAACTAAGAAAGTGAAGAAGGTTTATGTTACAGCGGAAGAGTTGTTAGCTAAAAAACAGGAGCAGGGATTGGAAGTTGTTCAGAAGGTGTTTGATATGAGGGGTCCACAAGTTCGAGTCTTGACAAATTTGGAGAACTTGAATGCTGAAGAAAAAGCGAGGGAGAATGATGTTCCAATGCCTGAACTTCAGCATAATATTAGGTTGATTGTCGATTTGGCAGAACTTGACATACAGAAAATCGATAGTGATTTGAGGAATGAGATGGAGACTGTTGTTGCTTTGCAGAAGGAGAAGGAGAAGCTACAAGCGGAGGCAGCGCGACAGAAAAGGCAGTTTGATAATATGGAAGAGGTTGTTGGTGTATTGAACCGGATAGGGGAAGAGAGCACATCTGGTACCCTAACGTTGGACTCCCTCGCGAAAGCGTTTGCAGACTTGCAGAAGCAGTATGCTGAGGAATACACACTCTGCAACTTGTCTAGCATAGCGTGCTCGTATGCAGTGCCTTTGTTTATTCGAATTTTTCAGGGATGGGATCCACTTCAAACTCCAATACATGGATTGGAAGTGGTTTCGCTGTGGAAAGATCTTTTGCAAGGTGCTGACATTTTTGCTATCTCTGATGCTGCATCTCCTTATACTCAACTATTTATGGAAGTTGTATTCCCTGCTATTAGAATATCTGGCACTAATACCTGGCAGGCAAGGGACCCTGAAACGATGCTTCGTTTTTTGGAGTCTTGGGAGAAGTTGTTGCCTCCTGCAGTCCTTCAGACAATACTGGAAAACATTGTTTTACCCAAGTTGTCAGCTGCTGTGGACTCTTGGGATCCACGTCGAGAAACAGTTCCAATCCATTCTTGGGTTCATCCATGGTTGCCTTTGTTAGGTCAAAGATTGGAAAGTTGCTACCACACTATACGTAACAGATTGGAAAGTGTATTGCATGCTTGGCACCCAAGTGATATGTCTGCATACTATATATTGTCTCCTTGGAAGACTGTGTTTGATGCTATTAGCTGGGAAAAACTAATGGTTCGATTTATTGTTCCAAAGTTGTTAGCGGTGATGCATGAATTCCAAATAAATCCAGCAAATCAGAATCTTGATCATTTCTATTGGGTTCGTACTTGGGCTACTGCTATTCCGATCCATCACATGCTTCCAATACTGGATATATTCTTCAACAAGTGGCAAGAAGTTTTGTACCATTGGTTATGCTCAAACCCGGACTTTGAAGAAGTGACGAAATGGTTTTTGGGTTGGAAGGAACTTATTCCACCTGAACTTCAGGCGAATGAACATGTTCGCTATCGACTTAATCTTGCTCTAGGAATGATGGACAAGGCTGTTGAAGGCGCGGAGGTAGTTCAACCTGGTTTGAGGGAGAACATAAGTTATCTTAGGGTTCTTGAACAAAGGCAATTTGAGACTCAGAAAAAAGCAGCAGCACAAGCTCAATCCCGCACTTCTGTGGGCTCGAACAGTGGTATCCAAATGGATGGTACAGGCGGTGGAGCTGACATGAGCATGAAAGAAGTTATTGAAGTTCATGCTCAAGAGAATGGTTTGCTGTTCAAACCTAAGCCCGGCAGGATGCAAGATGGTCATCAGATATATAGTTTTGGTAACATGAGTATTATTATAGATTCTCTCAATCAGAAGGTATTTGCGCAAGTTGAGGACAGGTGGACTTTTGTGTCACTTGAGCAGCTTTTGGATCTGCATAAGCGTTCTGGGATAAAGCGCCGATAGATGTCTAAAGTTCTTGAATGTTATCTACGGAAGCAACTCCAAGCTTTAAAAAACTAGTTTTTAGGCTTCACGGGTATTTCTGCACTGGATTTCTTGTTTTGTCATAGTTAGTCATGAGAAGATGAAATACATTTTTCCCATTAGTGGCATTTTATCTGCTCCTTTAACTTGTAAGTTCTCATCATCCTACTTCGAGACATCTGGCAAAATCACTAGAATGAGGGAGACTTGATTCTTGAATGTCATTCTTTTTAGCTCAGATCGCAATCTTTCAAAAATTGAATAGATTTTGTATTGTGGAGTATTTTGTGATTTTCTTTATACAGATATTAGATGTTCCATAAAAACTATCTAATGATATTAGATGTTCGCCAACTTGTTTTTACTGAGATGTAGTAGTAGTTTCTGTACATATTCTTTTGATTTAATCCTTAGATATTGTGGTAACTCAAACGTAGAATGCGCATGCACAGATTGGCTCTCATCTTTGGACCTTAGTTCTTGCTGCTTTAATATGTATCCGATATTTTTACATCCCCATGGGATGCCGAAGCTAGTAGCTGATAGGGAGTAACTTTGGGAAGTCTGTAGTGAGCCAGCGAAGTTATGGGTCCATTGATCTCGTTTTGTATATTTTTTCTCTCTTTTAATTTTAGTAAATTGTTGGCTGGATTTTTCATCAAGGTTCGTGTAGTCCGAGTGTGTATTTAGTTCCGTATCCAAGATCAAACAAGGGATGCCTCATTAAGCAAGAGCCATAACTAAGAACGAAGCAGTTCAATTTAGGCATAGAAAAATTTTCATAGAACAATCAACTAAATTCATCGAATTTTTCCAAATGATAGAGAATAATTGGTCAGAAGTCTAATAAATTCCAACAATTCTACTTGCATTCTATTTGTCAGGGGAATAAATGTCTCCAACTTATTATCCTCGGCCTCCAGGTGATTATTCTTAGTCCTCTAGTATGTCGTCCTACTTGTAAGTCTTACACTGTATCAAGCCTCTTAAGCAAATTGTGAATGAAGTTACTTTTTGTTTGATTGTTTTAGTCTTGACCCTTTGTAAAATGTGGGTTCCTTTGCGACTGATTTCTTCTTTTTGCATTTCTGCTGTGCTTTGGACTATTTTTTCTTGAGTGAGTGTCTAACGGAAACAGCCTCTCTACCTCTGAGGGTAGGATAAGGTCTCTGTACACTCTATTCTCCCAGGCCCCCACTTTGTGGGACTACACTAAGTATATTGTTGTTGTTGTCTTTGCTACTCATCTTGTTCTCCCTTTATAGCTTTGCTTGACCTAGTTAGTAAAATGCTTAATTATTACAGTCACTTTTGAGGTTTCGGAGCTGATACTAACTTATTGTCACAATGTTCGCTAAGCCAGTTTTCAACCTTTATATATTACTACCTTCTTATCATCGTTTCCAGGCTTCGTTGGCGATGTGCTGCTGTCCTAAGTTGCTCGGACTCTCCAAAAATGTTGCCGCCCCTGTGTCGGATCCTCCAAAATTGCACTACTTTTGAAGGATCCAACACGCACCCTGTGACATTTTGAAGAGTCTGAGCAACATAGCTGCCGTCCATGCAGCTTACTGCAAAAGTTTCAGAATTTAGTGAATGGCTTTTTCTCTGTCCCCAATCCAAGAAAAGACGGATTACAGGGGGCGTCTCCGCCCTTCCTGGTTTGTTGTCAAGACGCTTAATACTTTATTTATAAGCTTTGTATAGAACTGATTGGCATTCACCTTTTTGGTTTCAATTTTGCCATGACATGAACGAAGAGCTCGGACAGTCTAAGCAGTGCTGGATTTTTTTTTGAGAAATCACCAGTTTTATGGAACTGATCCCTTGTAGAAGATAAGTGGTGGGCGCCTTGTTCTCCATGTGTGTCCTACCACAAGAATTTAGGAAATCTCTCCGCTAACCTTGGTAGGGAAAACTTGAGACTCAAGCTGGCCCATTTTCTTTCAAAACCATGCCTAAGAATCTAAGAACACCGATTTACTCCTTGCTAGATACTGGTGTTTTTATTTGCTTGTGAGGCAGTGCTCTATAAATTGATTCAAGTAGCTTGGATAATGTCCTTACCAAGGAGTTAGCTCCTTTACCGATGCTAACCTGTTACCCTTGACTACTTGCAGAAGTCTCTTCTTGAAATCTGGCAGGTCTAAACGCTGAGCATGGAGACTGGAGAACGATTAAATATCCCCTTATTTTGGAGAGCCAATGCGGTTCTAGTTTGAAAAATCCATTGTGACAGCGCTCAGTGCTCAGCGAGCTTTTCATTTCCATTCACTGGTAACTCATATTGTCTTGACCGTTGATTGTTCTCTGCTTGAATATAACAGAAGACCGCTGTGATCCTGCCGATATCAAAATTGAGTGGCAGCTTTTGTTTTTTTTTCAATTTTGTGCTCATCGAGACAGCAGAACATGAAGTGTGAAGTCGAAATTTGGAGCTCATACAATCATATAATGTATCAGCCTTCTGCCCAATCTGTAGAGACCTAAAACCATTGGTAGCCTATATTGTTGTCTCTATCTGGTGATCCAACCCTTTCATCCTTGTTGATTGTCTGGATTGTGTTCTATAATAGGAAGGTGTTGGTAGGAGTTCAGCCGTTATAGTAGGGAAGAATGCTTTGTTTGTATCCGTGCATAGATTTTCATGTTTATGGTATTTCGGTGATGTCTATGATTTTAGATTGATAGTCTATAGTAGGGAAGAATGCTTTGTTTGTATTGTTTCCTGTAGTATCTAGCCGTGTTAGTCTATTTTACATATTGTATTAGCTTGTGTTATTTTATGTTGTTGTGTTTGTCACAATGTTATATGTCCTGAGTCGGGTTTCTATCGGAAACAACCTCTCTACTTCACCTGCAGTAGTGGTATGGTCTGCGTACACTTTACCCTCCTCAGATCCCACTATGTGGGTATGTTGTTGTTGTTGTAGTCTATAGTAGTACCTTGTGGGTGTCTTATTTCCTTTATTATCAAGTAGTGCGTTATCTCATCTTGTTGTGTGCTTCGATGTTATTTGTTTGGTATCTGTTATATGTCCTGAGCCGGGGGTATATCGGAAACAACCTCTCTACTTCATATGAGATGGTGAGTGGTATGAACTGCGTATATTTTACCCTCCTCAGACCCCACTTTGTGGGAATACACCGGCGGGTATGCTGTAATAAGTCTTAATACAACTTGATTCTGAATTAGTCGAGACTCTACTAGGAATATATTTTCCAATTGGACATGATATATATCAACACCAATGCCAATATATATAATGATTATGACACATTTTGTTGGTCATAGTGTGACATTAAGCACACAACTAATTATGAGTTGTTAAATGGCAAATATACACCAAAAAGTCTTCAATCATATAGTCTCAAATGAAAACACCAAGATTATTCTTTTTGTGTGGTTGTCATTTTATTATCATGCTATAGCACAAACAATTTCCAATTTGGAAAGCTTCATATATTCTTTTTCTTGTGTATAATATTTTCAATTACGGGTGTGTTTGGTATGATGGAAAATATTTTCTTGGAAAATAAGTTGGTTTTCTACTTATTTTTTCATGTTTGATTGGTGAGTGGAATATATTTTTCGAAAAATATTTAATGGTATTTGATTGGTGAGTAGAGACTATTTTTTACAAAAATATTTTCTAGTGTTTGATTGGTGAGTGAAAATATTTTTTTAGAAAATAGTACTAACTGTTAACTAGTATATCAGTGCCTCTAGCAATTCAAAAATTTGTAAGAACTAATTTAAGCATAACAAATAATATCAATATCGAATACTAAAATATTACAATCACTAAATTTAATCAACTATTAATTAGCAAATATAGAAGACATTTTTTAATATTTTGTCAGGACAATCTCAAGATACTACAATCAATAGAAATACAATGGAACGACAAGCTTATTCAACCTCGTGAAACAAGTTACATCGATGACAAAATGAAATATGAAATTAGCAAAAGTAGCGTAGATAAGTCTTCCTCTATACATATGAAAATAACAATACATTCAACGAACATTGAAAATGGAAAAAATTCGGGCTTCACTATTTTTTATTTCAAGGAGTGAAAAATTAAAGCAAAGTATAGTGAAAAATATTTTCGAGTAATGTAAATTTTTTAGAAATGTGAATTTTTTTAGTCATGTGAATATGAGTGTTGTTGGGGTGGGGAAGAGGGGTGGGGGTGGGGTCATAAGTCATATTTGTCATTTTTTGAAAAATGACTTCCCTGGACTCATGAGGGAAGTCATTTTCCCTCAAATTGAGGAAAATGAGTTGTTGTGAAAAATGCTTTCTAAACATTCTATCCCAACCAAACAAGGGAAAATAGGAAAATATTTTTCAGAAAATATTTTCCAGCATACCAAACACACCCTATATTCCCCCCGCCCCCCACAAAAAAAAAGAATAATACAAACGAAGTTACGCTCGTGATGTACTCCTTCCATTTAAAAAAAAAAAAGACTTATTATGACCTGACATAGAGTTACGCTTATGATGTACTCCTTAATTATTTGGTTTTTGGATTTAATCGACAAGAAAATTGAATATTTAGTTACAAAACCAAAAAACATAACACTTTCTTCGTCTCAATTTATGTGAGGTGGTTTAACTCAGCACGAAATTTAAGAAAGAGCTTTTTTTTAAAAGTTGTGGTTCATAATAAATCGTAAATATTTATGTGGCTATAAATCATAACGAGTCATATAAATTGAGATAGGAGGATCAGAAGCTTATAAAATTTGTCGGTGAACACGTCAGCAGCTTCGTTTTCATGAACACGTGGATTTTATATTGCCAGCTGGATCTATAGGGCCCACACCGTCATTCATTTATGTTTTCAATATTACTCATGAGATAAATTTACCAAATGACACTCATATGTTTCTTAAATTACAAATTCCCCCTCTTCTTTTCACCTCGAAAACCGTAAAGGTCCATTGCCAAAAATATAAGAAAGGGCTAAAATAAAAAAAGTTGCCAAAAATAGTAACTAAATTTTCAAAAACTTAATTCTTTTCCACATGTTACTAGGAATAGTACTAATTTCGTTTTTATTTTTTTTTACATGGATTCAAAATCCTATACAAATTAGGATTAGGAATATAAGGTTATTGACATGTCTCTCTCTATATATTTAATTACTTATCTAGTTTGAAATATTTATATTACTACAAGTAATAAGCTTTATTTGAGTCGAGAGTCAATTAAAACAGTCTCTGAATTAATATGGAGAGAAATAACGAACGCTATCTACCATGGCTGGAACCTCTTATAACTACTAATTTTTATGGTGATGATAGTAAATGCGACCGACATAATATGTACCGTACATTTTTTTGTAAGGAATGCACAGACGAACCTCTCTGTGAATCGTGTTGGAAGGATGCTGCAGAACATAAAGGTCACGAATTTTTACAGGTACATAATTATTCATCAAAATATAGAAGAGGAATTTTTTTGTATTTTTTACGTGTATATATATCATATGTTTAGTCCTTAATTTTGACTTCCTCATATGTTTTACTTTACTTCTGACTTCAGAATATCACATATATACACACACTTTATGTGTATATTATATGTATACTATATATTTATTTATTGGCTATTATAACACAAAAATAATTATGTCTTCTTATTTTATTTTAGTTTTAAATATAATGCAGATATTTAAAGTTTCTCGAAAAGCATCTGTTCGAAAAGATGATATAAAAGAAGAGATTAATGTTAGGGATATCCAGCCCTATATAATAAACAATTACAAAGTTGTGTTGCTGAAATCAAAGGAAGGAAGCTATGGATATCCCAACTGTGTCATATGTGAACGGAGAATAAAGGAGGAACAATATCAGTTTTGCTCGATTTCTTGTAAAGTAAGTACAGCTAAACCTCTCGATTATGTTTATTCTGATGTTGTCTTATACAAATGATATTATAAAAATGTATATAATATAAGTTAATATTGCAACCGATTACAAAGAAAACTTGGATGTTATATGAAATGTTGTTATAAAGCATAACGTATAAAAATATCTGATCATAGTAAAGTCAATTAAAAGATAACACAATCATGATTCATGACTAACTTTGTTTCTAGATGTTACAGACTGTGGGAGAGAGACTAATGCGTGGCCACAGCGAGAGCGAGAGCGAAATTCGTGAAGAAAATGAAGTTGAATGCTCCACTCAAAATTATAGCCTACGTAAAAAATCGAGAAAGAAAAGGCCCTATAGATCGCCTTTGTTCTAAAAAGCTAGTCCGCTAACTGAAGATTGGAGAGGCAAGACGGGATTCCAATTTTATGGATTCTAAATTTTAGAATAACAATCTCAAGTTATAATCTACGTTTTAAATTTAACATTTTTACATACTTACTCAATTTTTTAATAAGACAACATATTTGTTCAATTTTGCATGATATTGGCCCTCTTCTTATATAAATCAATTAATTAGGTTAATTGAAAAATATTTGAACCAACCATTCAACTATACAGACATGAGTGAGCTAAACTATTAACGGAGAAGGATACTTAAGGGCATATTTAACCTTTTTCATATATTATTGAGCAAAACTACTAAGATCGATCGAACCCGTATCCAACTTTCAGCTCCATCCCTGATTTGATTGACTGACCCTAATAACGCACACAAATTCGCACTTTCATTTCTCGTCGATCATAAGTAGATCCAGTGATCTTATGACGTCTAATATTCATAATAAACACCAAATACTACTTTATCAAAATGTATTTTAATCATCTAACGAAAAACAACTAACCTAGCTACCAAACAAGCCCTTAGTAGGCACCACCAAATTAAAGAACAAAAATCAGACCACTATACCCCATTTAAACCTTTCCATTATTCGCTTCGTTTCAAAATACTTATTATATTTTATTTTTCAGAAATTAAAATTAACTAAATATTTTTAATTATTATATTTATTTTTATTTAGTGTTCAATACTTTTATAAGATGCTAACTAAATTTGAATTCACTTGGACTTATTTAATATGAGGAATAATTAATTTTGAAATTAATTTTAGGATTAATTTACTTCATGTTTAGAAGTGTGGAGGAGGCGGATTAAAGTAAACGAATGGTAGGACGAGTGTGTCAATGCTAATAGGTACGAGGACTTTATTATCTGTATTAGTAGTTATAATATCAGTATTATTTCAAGATGATGTATCGTTTGTTCTATTACTTAATGAATTTTGTTTATGATATTATTAAATGCGACAATTTCTATTGTATCTTGCTATTTTACTATTTTTTTTCTAGATTGTTTTTATCTTGAACTGAAAATCTATCGAAAACAGCCTCCGAGAATATACTGAATATGTTGTTGTTATTTTTAATTTCATGTTTGGTTATAATGATAAATCATATCGAAATTAATTATTTTGAAATAACATTATTATTTTTTTTGACTTGCAAGATGGGATAATTAATTTCGGGATAATACCCCTTATCGCACTAGGTCAATCATGATATATATTTTCAACTTTGTACCCACTTCACAACATTTAATTTAAGAGATCTACTTTAATATCCCCAACCCCATCCTTTTTTCTACCACACTCAGTAATTCATCTGAGCTGATGGTATGGACTGTATATATTTTATTTTTATTTAAATTTAAATTTATTGAAATATATTAAATATGTTATTATTGTTAAAATAACAATCTTGAAGATGAAATAATTAATCTCGAGATAATATTGAACTAGGTCAATCATGGTAAATACTTTTGAACTTTTTTCCCACAATTGAGATCTACTTTAATATCCATAACCCCATTCTTTATCCCACCACACACTCTCTGCTTCATCTAAAGTTATATAATGATACACACCGTGTACTCTTTATATTGCCCAGACTCTAACTTATCAAATATTTGTTATCTGTTTTGAGCTGGGGTTATCAAAAATAATTTTTCTATTTCTTTCAAGGTAATGGTATGAATACCCTCTCCAGACCCCACTTTGTGAGAATATACTGAGTATATTATTGTTGTTGTATGTTTTTTTTTTGGTTTCCCATCCGATGTTTGATACCCGCATTGAAGCCCGACTAACCCGAATCGCACCGGGTAGGCCCCATTCGGGGGTAGCCCTCCCAACAGAGGGGGTCTATCAAAAACAATCTTTCTACTCCATCCGAGGTAGTAGTATGAACTGCGTACACTACTTTATCCGAGGTTGTGGTATGAATACCCTCCCCAGATCCCACTTTGAGAGAATATACTGAGTATATTATTGTTGTTGTATGTTTTTTTTTTTGTTTCCCATTCGATGTTCGATACCCGCATTGAAGCCCGACTAACCCGAATCGCACCGGGTAGGCCCCATTCGGGGGTAGCGCTCCCAACTCCATGACCAAAGTCGAACCTTCAACCTCTAATTAAGGGTGGAGCAGCCCCATTCACTGCAGTACAACTCATGTTGGTGTTGGTGTTGTTGTATGTTGTTATTATTGTTGAAATAACAATGTTGAAGATGGAATAATTAATCTCGAGATAAGACGCCCGTTGTTGCACTAGGTAAATATTTTCTAACTTTGCACCCACTTCACAATACTTTAAGACCTACTTTAATATCCATAAACCCCATCCTTCTTTATTCTACCACACACTCTCTCCTCTCTCTCTTTCTCTCTAGCAACAATGCAGCTCCGGTCAGTGGCGGTGGTTATTCTCTCACTATTGCTCTTTCCTCCACCTATTTCAGCTCATAACATCACACATATACTGGCAAAACACCCAGAGTTCTCAACCTTCAACCACTACTTAACCTTAACACACCTCGCACCAGAAATAAACAATCGTGAAACTATCACAGTATGTGCAGTGGACAATGCCGGAATGAACCAGCTACTATCCAAACACCTCTCGATCCACACTATCAAGAACGTAATATCTCTTCACATTCTTTTGGACTACTTTGGTGCGAAGAAGCTGCATCAAATAACAAACGGAACTGCATTAGCTGCTACGATGTTTCAAGCTACTGGTTCAGCTCCAGGTTCAACTGGTTTTGTTAATATAACGGATTTGAAAGGTGGTAAAGTTGGGTTTGGTCCTGCTGAGAATCATGGTAATCTACCAGCTATGTTTGTTAAAGGTGTTGAAGAGATACCTTATAATATATCTGTTATACAGATTAGTACTATGTTGCCTTCTGCTGTTGCTGAAGCTCCTACACCAGAACCTAGTCACATGAACCTTACATCTTTAATGTCTGCTCATGGTTGTAAGGTATTGTTAA
Organism: Capsicum baccatum var. pendulum; assembly: GCA_030864225.1. Taxonomy (NCBI): domain Eukaryota; kingdom Viridiplantae; phylum Streptophyta; class Magnoliopsida; order Solanales; family Solanaceae; genus Capsicum; species Capsicum baccatum. The sequence goes on along the minus strand of CM061559.1, from coordinate 16,315,310 downwards.
GATTTGCCTTCCTAAGTATTTCTTTTTCCTACTTATTTGTTGTTTTCTCGAGGCGTTTTGGGGATGTTTGTGATTTTTGATAGGTAGTTCACAGTATTAAGGGTGGCCCGGAGAGCCTGTTTGAGTGGTCAAACGGACGAAATGGCGTAAACGGACTGTTTTAAATCGATGGGGGGTTAGCCACGGTTGTCTGGGTGGGTTCGGAGCCGGGCGTGTTTTGAGCCGAAAATCGATCGGCGGCCCTCAGGCGGGCTGTGTGGAGCGGGTGTCTTGTTTCTTCTACTCTCTCTCTCAAAAGAATGACTAGTCCGTTTAAAAAAGAATATTTTATTTTTAACTTTTCACACTACTTTAATTTAAGAGTATAAGATTTTAATTTTTTTTTTTTTTAAATTTGTGTCAAGTCAAAGTAGATTGTTTTTTTTTTTTAACGGAGGAAGAATTATTTAGTGGTGTGCTATTATATTTTGTTAGTTGTTTTTATGTTCTCATGGTTGTAAGGTATTGTTAAGATTTGCCTTCTTAAGTACCTTTTTTTTCCCTACTTATTTGTTGTTTTTTCATGGTGTTTGGGGATGTTTGTGGAAGGGGAGCTTTGGAGGAACTTGTAAAGTTGTTATCATGTGATCAGGAGTTTACGGGTTCAAGTGTTGAAAATAGCCTTTGAAAGAAATGGAAAGTAAGGCTGCGTACAATACACCCTTGTGGTGGGTCCTTCCTCGGATCTTGTGCATAACGAGAGCGTTAGTGCATCAGACTTTTCTTTTTTTTTTTTAGGGATGTTTGTGATTTTGAACAGGTAGTTCATCGTTGGGTATCTTTGTTTGTTTTTATATTCTCAAATTGGTATACTGTTGTGGGAAACAGCCTTAGTGGTGATATGGGACTTCATACACTTTACTCTCTCCAGATTTCACTTTTGTGGAAATACGTTGAGTATATTGTTGTTTTTTAGTATTTATTTCCTCTCGTACTTTCATTGCGTTTTTCTAAGTATATTTTAGTCTGAACTGAGGATTTATTAGAAACATAAATAGTCTAGTATCTCTTGGTGTAATCTCTGTCGGTGTATTTGGTACAGAGGAATATGTTTTTTATGAAAAATATTTTTTAGGAAAATAAATAAATTTTAATTTATTTTTGTGTTCGATATGCAATTAAAATATATTATTTTTAACATTTTTTATATATATTTAACACAAAATAAAGAACGGAGAGCAGGGGTGGAGTGGGTGGGGGCTTCTATTTTCTCTCTACCCCTAGTTTTTCGGCAATAGTAGGTAGCTCTATTATTGTCCTTGATATTTGTATCAAAGTTGTCAGGTATATAGGGTGGGGTGGTTGGGTGGATGGAGGGGGGGTGTATTTGGTCAAATGAAAATATTTTTAAATTTTTTTTTAGCCAAATTTCTTATATCTTGTATCAAACGATTCCTTAAAGTAGGGGGAAGTTCTTCGTACGCTATATACCGTGTAAGTTGTTATATACATTTGCTTAATGTAACATTATTACTTCCTTGTTTGACCTATTGTGCTTTTTAGCTGCGTTAAAGCGAACGATTTTTTCTCTCTTTAGCAACTTCTTAATTTCTACTTTCCGCTTTACATGTTGCTTTGGTCGTTAAAAGGGGCACGAACTACATTTGACATATCTTTGATTATCGTATTTCAAAGTCTGTAATTGTTAGCTTTCGCATAACGCTCTGATTATTTCCATCCCAACAGGTATTTGCAGAAACTTTGTTGAAATCTCCAGCTGAGAAAACCTTTGAGGATAACGCTGATGGTGGCCTAACAATTTTTTGTCCCGGAGATGATGCAATGAAGAACTTCATGACTAAGTTCAAGAATTTAACTGACGATGGAAAACAATCGTTGCTCGAGTATCATGGAGTACCAGTGTATCAATCAATGGCAACCTTGAAATCGAACAATGGAGTGATGAACACCTTAGCTACTGATGGAGCTAAGAAGTATGACTTCGTAGTGCAGAATGATGGCAATGTGGTTACTCTAAAGACGAAGATTGTGACAGCGAAGATAACTGGAACGCTTCTTGATGAGCAGCCTGTTGCTATCTTTACGATTGACAAAGTTTTGATGCCGAAGGAGTTGTTTAAGGCTGCAGAAGCGGATGCTCCTGCACCTGCACCTGCAGCGGCACCAGAGGCTGATGCAGAGTCACCTAAATCGGCTAAGAAGAAGAAACATAAGGCGCCTGTGGCAGCTGATACACCAGCAGACTCACCGGCTGATGGACCAAGCGATGATTTTGCAGATTCTACGGCTGATGATGATAATGGTGGCGGGTTTAGGTACAGTGGTGGGACTGTTGTTGCTGGAGTTTTGAGTATGTGGTTTCTCTTTTTATTGCTTTGAGTTAAAATGGTGTTTGAAGGGCAGCCCTGGAGTGATCGGTAAAGTTGTTGCCGTGTAATTTGGAGGTCGCGGGTTCAAGTGAGACCCTTTCCCGAGTCTTATGCATAGCGAGAGCTTTTATGCACCGGACTGCCCTTTATGAGTTAAAATGCTTTTTATTGTGAAATAATTGTTGTTATTCATATTGTAATTTGTACTTTTTGTGTATTATTTTTTTTTTTGGTCAAGGCTTTTTGTGTATTATTAGAATAGAATAGCTAGGAGTTTTGTGTGTCTTTGTTTTGTTTGTTTGAATACTTTTTGTTCTTTGTTGTTTCTTTGGACTATAGTTTATCAATTTATGACTTATGAGCTCAATATTTTTGGATATTGAGCTGTATAAATCATGTCAAGACTTGTATAATACTTCTTTTTCGTCTGTATTTTCATATTTTTTAAATTCCGTCCAGTCAAACTACATCGTATAAATTGAAACTTTGTGTTCCATTCTTGGGTTTGTAGTGGACCATAGGAGTAATTAGTGGTAGATGGCTTAAGGACAGTTGCTTGTGAGTTCATGACAGCTATCTATGTTTCAATGGCCATCAAAATATATTTGTTTATCTCACTAGGTGGTAGGATTTTAAACTTATGGGTACTTTGCTAACTCCTTAACAACCACTGGGCCTTCCACCATCTTTGGCTATGGTTCCTATCAATATATTATTATACGTTAACAATATTTTACATATAATTATGGAGTTTCAAAAAAAATTAGGGGTTCTCAAAAATCCCCTAAAAGTCTATTGTAGATCTGCCCCTATGTAGGGTTAGCTCGATGTACTAAACTTTTTGATATGTACGGATTCGAGGTAGGGTCGGATCACAAGCAAATCAATCATTACTGAGTATTGAATATTGTAGTTAACTCAACGAATCTTCTCTAAACGGATTTTTCAGTCATAAAAGGTCAGCTCGATGCATTAAAACTTTTGTTATGCGTGGGGCACGAGAAAGGTGCCGAACCACGAGAATTTATTGTACACAACTTTATCTTATATATCTGCAAGAGGTTGTTTTCACCTGTGATCTCCTAAAACAGTCACATGACAATAACTTTACCAATTACTCCAACGCAAGAGGTTGTTTTCACCTGTGATCTCCTAAAACAGTCACATGACAATAACTTTACCAATTACTCCAACGCTTGCATTCGAATTCTGCAATCATAAAAAGGAACAACAAGTTACTTTTCGTCTTTATCTCATTCTTGCTACATGAGCCAAAACAAGACAACACAATTCTTTGCCTTTGCAAACAGTCAAAGGATGTCATAAGCTTTTCCTTTCCACCAAGTTATGCTTTATTCCATATAGTACAACTCCCAAAACTAGTGATTTTGTATTGTACAAGACATCCTTTGTCTTACTTGTTGATGACGGTGATGTCAGGATCAACTTGCACGCACTTTTACTATTTAGTCAAATATCTGTCATCTTCCACCAACACAAATACAGGATAATAGTGGTCGCTGGTTGTTGTAGGTGCACCAAATAGCAATTGCATATATGATTTTGCACTGACAACAAGGGATGTTTTTGTGAAACGTTAAAGGTTCCTCATCCCTTAATCAGAAGTATCGAGTTAAGAGTCTTGTGGAATCCCGATTAATAGTGTCAGTTGATTCTGAATACGGGATGGTTAATACTAAAAGAAAATAAGACGACATGCAACCATTAACACTTTCGTTCAAGTAATGGATTCTAGCCAACTGAAAGGATCTTCTGATCAATCCAGAGATCATTTGAATTCCATTAGTAATGAGGATTCGGAATAGCACACATAGATTAATCAAAGAGAGATTCAACAACGAAAAGAAAGATCGATTCTTTGAGATCCTTCTTTTCTTCAAACGGAACAAAAAGAGATAGAATCAGGCCCGATTGCCGAAATATAATACTAAAGAGAAAGTTGAAAATATACATCATATAGGATTGAAACAATTACTATAAAACTATTAGAGATAAGCATCTAGTACCCCCTCGAACTATGTCCAAAGTTGGTACGACACACTCCAACTTCACATGGGTCCTATTACCCTGAACACAATTTTAGCATATTTTGGTCATCCTTTTGTACTGACATGACACCTTTATTCCATAAAAATGGGGCCCACGTCAAAGGTGTCACATCAACTAAAAAGGATAACAAAAATACACTGAAATTGAGTTCAGATGGGTAATAGGACCCCTGTGAAGTTGGAGTGTGTCGTAGCAAATTTGGTCATAGTTCAGGGGTAACGATGCTTTACTCAAACTATTAACTTATGAATTAGATCAAATTAGACTTGCAAGTTTTGATAACCAAAACATTCCTTCAGAGATGAGCTGCAGAGTTTTCGTTGTTCAGACCATCGTTGTTGAGATACAGAAAACTCGCGCCAGCATCAAAAAACGATGTTATAGGCACAGGAGTAAAGCCCGGGTAACCCCTTTCGGCCTTTGTCAAGCATAAATCTACGATGTACTTGAATAGGACATGTTTCTGAACAAAAGGTTGAGCTTCATACTCTTCGATTGGCATCCACTGAAAGGCGGAAACACCATGTTTAGATTTGTTACTTATTAGAATTCTTAGCTCGGCCATTGGACTCGAGAATACTGTTACAAATCCATAGAATTGAACTTAAGACATACCTGGGCGGCCTCGATTTCTAAATCTTGCTTTTGAATGTCGAATGATAAAGGGCGCATCATGCAAATGAAGAATAAATCCGACTTCTCAAACAACGCCTTGTGTGTTTGCCTGTCGATAAGAAATGTTATTGCAGACGATATCCAGACATGACCACATTTTCTAGGTATGACAGACGAAAAACTTCTACAATGACAGAAGGTTGCGTGTTATAATGCTTTCTATGGTTCGGAACATACATGTATTTGAGTTCATTCAAAGAAAATACTCGATTTGTATGAAAGGAAGTATCATCGATTCAGAATTAGAGCGACAACGTGGTGGGGAAAACAGCATAAGTATACAGATTCAACTCGAACTAGAACTAGAACTAGAACCATTCTTTTTTCAAGCACGTAAGTATACCTGAATGCAAGAACTTCCAGAAATTCAGTATCGATCTGCAATAAATGGAACCGATGAATCTTAGAGAAACAATAATGGTCACACGTACAGTAGGAAACTTCAGTATTCGATAAACTTACTCCTGTTTCTTCTTTTACTTCTCTTATCGCGCCTTCAAATATATCCTCACCCTGCAGAATAGAACTTTGAATACAGTTTAGATGGCGCGTGACTAGTATCTGCTGCTGTTTTTAGCTCAACGGAGCATGTGCATACCTCCTCGACAACACCAGTTGGGATCTTCCATACTGCAGTTCCCTTTAATCTGCCGCAATTTTCTTGGACAACGAGCAACTAAAAGCAAAAGATTTCTCGCGATCAAAATATGTTTCATCCATCACAAAATGAATGTGCAATCTAACTATTTAGGCACCGAGATCACTTATAGGTCAGTGGATCTATCATTACGTAAAAAATTTAGAGTCGAGTAGACAGATTTGAAGTGTACGAAAGCTTTTTTTCACAGGTGTGAAATGAAAATAAGCTTGGGCGTTGTTGAAAGCAACGTGCAATCATCTTGAAGAACCATATGAAGAAATAGGTGCACGCTATATATACATACCACTGTAAAGTAACGGAAGTGTAATCATTCAAACCGGAAGTAAGATACAGAGCGACCCAGAACGATCACAGACGAACAGGAGCAAAGAGTTCATATAGTGAAAGTAGCTGAGTTTACCTCTCTTTTGTCGTTTAAGACAATAGCGCCAATACCCACTCGGTGTGAGGCATTTGCCGGGATGGTATTCTCAGTTTCGGGAATCCAATACACGAGCATTAGGTAATGAGGTTCCGCATGGTGGTACCAAAACCCTTCCTATAGTCAATGTCACACACATTTGGGTCAAGTTTGTATAAAAGCTCGTAATATGTTTTCCTCGAACTAAAATATGATATGAGGCAAATAAGAACTCGCGTTCATGAAACGATGTTGTTATGTAGTTTCGTAAAGTAGATTTCATTGACATACATTCAGATTCAAGGGTGATATCTAATATCAACTTCCAACATCTTAAAGAACAGCATGATATATCGCAATGTCAACACGAACACTATCATATTCAAGTTCGAAAAAAGTATAGTGAAATTACCTCAACGGCAGTTTCAACCAAATTTACGCATTCAATTGGCAATTTAATCCAGACACCCTTCTTCCCCTGCAAAATATATAACATTATAAACACTGTACTAGACGACTATTATCGCCATGCAGCTCATTTCGGCAGTAGTATGATCTTGTGACGCTGTAAGATGTCACAACATCATGCAAGTCGAAAACTCCCAAAACAGCCATTATGAAAACTGCAAGAGTCTTGTCAGCTAAACGTAAAACTGCTGAGTCAAATTTAAGTAAGTTTGCACCACCATTGCCGTCAACAAAAGCGTCTCATTTTATACAACATTAACCATAAACACAATGGTGAAAGAACTTCCTGGTTAAACAGAAGATTCACTTATTCTTCATACAATGCTTTTCATTTGAAAACTACTCTTCAGTTCCAAACAAGTTGGGGTTGGCTATATGAATCCTCGTTGCTTCGTTTAAGCTCAACTCGTGTCATCATCGTACAATAACATGAATAACAAATAAAGAAAGAAAAAGAAGATAATTTAGACGATTGTGGTGTGCGGTGGTTCTACCTTTCAACAAGTGGACAGTCAACATCGAGATAATGCTCAACTTTACTCAAAACAAAGGGAAAAAAGGCAGCACACCTGCAACCTCCACTTGGAGAGTGAAGCTTTAAGCATGTTTTGGAAGACAATCGGGTCCATAGGCTCCTTAAATTCCACTATAACTCCTCCATGGTCATCATTTACCGCAGAAAGAAATTGATCCTTCTTGACACCATTTTGAAACACGAGTTTTTCCATAGGATTGCAACTTAGTTCAAGCTTGTGCTGTATAGAAACTTCTACCAGCGCGGCCTGGAATATCCAATCACTCAGGTACACAAACCAAGGAAATGAGACAAACCTAATTGAAAGAGAAAATTACGGAAAGAAACAACAATGTTCCTAGAGTGAACAGTTCCAGCTCATCAAGCAAGAAATGTGTAACTTACACCAAATTACATGTTTATTACAATCAACTACGCCTCAACTCCAGATTAGTTGAGGATTCGCAAAAACAATGATCATAAAGTGGTCAATGAAGTGGACTGAGGACATGAGGTCTAAGGTTTAAATCCCAACAAAGGCAAACACATTGGGTTATTTCTTAATTCTTTCCATCGCTCCAACCCTTGGTGCATAAACTTATCCTGTACTTATACCGGAAAGGTAGTAGGTAGGTATACACACATGGAAAATTTTGCGGTGAGTAATAGAAAAGCAGAATTTCACGCAAAAGAACCAACTGTACTATAAAATTGTTCCAAATCACTTATGCAGGATAATGACTTTATCCTTCGGAAAATACATCTTAGTTCACGAAGTAGAATTAAAGTAGATAATGTACTTAGTTCACTCCAGCTAATCTGAGATTATGACATAGTTGAGTTGACAAAAGAATAACAACAAAATTCGTCTACATAGATCCTTACTGACTGTGTTTCTCCATTTAAATTCGTCTCTGATCAAACATTATACAAAATAGTAACAAAAATACAAATGAAAACTGATAACTATAGTAATGCTTGTACTCACTCTAAAGGTTGTTAAACATGTAGCTTCAGCTCAGAGATGCTCCCAAATCTCTGCAAAATACGAACAGCTTACAACAACAATTACTTCTCAATCCCAAATAAATTACACATAGGCAATATGAATCCTCAATAATTGTGTTTTTTTTTTTTCAGTTTAAAGTATAGTACGAGTAGTAGTAGTAATTAAAATACAAATAAAATTACAATAATGTAAAGGTTGTTGAAAATTTTGAATTCTTCTTCGACAGCAGAATACTTAGAAATACTCTCAAATTTCTGAAAGTGAAATTGCTGCAGCTGAACGAAATAAACAACACGATAACAATTACTTCTCAATCCCAAATAAATTACGCATAGGCAATATGAATCCTTAATAATTGTTTTTTTTTCAGTTTAAAGTCATTAACATTATACAAAATATTACTAGTAGTAGTAGTAGTAATTAAAATACAAATACAATTACAGTAATGTAAAGTTTGTTGAAAATGGAGCTTCATCACCTCTTTGAATTTTTCTTCGACAGCAGAATACTTAAAAACATTCTCAAATCTCTAAGTGAAATTGGTGCAGCTGAACGATTTTTTATTTTTTTTCAGTTTAAAGTTATTAACATATGCAAAATAGTAGTAGAATAAAATACAGATAAAAATTATAATGATGTTAGTAACTCACTATAAAGGTTGTTGTAAATAACAAAAACTTTTGAACTGAAAAATGATCAAAAACACACCTAAAATATCTCAAACTTTTTGAGTTTCCTACCTGAACTAACACCAACTATTTATCAAAATATTAACTATCAAGTGTTCCTTTTTAGCTAGAGAACTAGCACACATGATAATTCTATGTATTTTCATAACTAGTTGATGACATTTCAGCTAGAAAACTCGCACACCTAATAATTCTATGTATGAAACTCGAAAAAAATCGAGATAATTTAGGTGTATTTTTCTTTACCTTCCCTCTAAATCACAAAGACTTTTTGACCTGAAAAATGATTAAAAAAAACACCTAAAATATCTCAATTTTTTCGAGTGAACTACCACCAACTATTTATCCTGCTGGGGTGGGGCTCGGCCTCCGAACCGTACGTGGGACGAGTTTTTGCCTCATACAGCTCGGGCCAAAGACCGGGGGAAGTTTAGAAGAGATGGGGAAACCTAGCAGCTGCCGGTCGGGGCAGAACACCTTAACAGTCAACTGTTCCTTTTCAGATAGAGAACTCGCACACCTAATAATTCTACGTATGAAATTATAAAAAAAAACGAGATAATTAAGTGTATTTTTGACCAAAAAAATCAACAACATGGATACACAATCAACAATTCAACTAGTTGGTGACATTTCAGCTATAGAACTCGCACACCTGATAATTCTATATATGAAATTCAAAAAAATCGAGATAATTTAGATGTATTTTTTACCTGAAAAATCAACAACACAGATACACAATCAACAATTCAACAAGTTCTATATATGAAATTCAAAAAAATCGAGATAATTTAGGTGTATTTTTTACCTGAAAAATCAACAACACGGATACACAATCAATAATTCAACTAGTTGGTGACATTTCAGCTATAGAACTCGCACACCTGATAATTCTATATATGAAATTCAAAAAAATCGAGATAATTTAGGTGTATTTTTGACCTGAAAAATCAACAACACGGATACACAATCAACAATTCAACTAGTTGGTGACATTTCAGCTATAGAACTCGCACACCTGATAATTCTACGTATGAAATTCAAAAAAAACGAGATAATTTAGGTTATTTTTGACCTAAAAAATCAACAACACGGATACACAATCAACAATTCAACTAGTTGGTGACATTTTGAGCTATAGAACTCGCACACATAATTCTACGTATGAATCTCGAAAAATTATAATAATTTTAGTAACTCACTATAAATGTCGTTGTAAATGGAGCTTCAGCTCTTTGAATTTTGCTTCGCCTCGTAAACTCGTCGGAGATTCTACCGAAATCTGCAAATAAACAGCAAAAACAACAACAATTACTCATCAATCTCAAATAATTTGGACATAAACTACATGAATTCATTGAACATTATACAAAATTAGTACTAATAAAATTAATAATAATATTGTTACTCAACTGGAGCTCTGCAAGTGAAATTGAAATATTGAAAATGAAAACGAAATAAATAAGGCGGGGTGGGGCGTACTGTAGTAGTAAAGAGACCAATGTGCGCCCCGTGCGTAATGAATCATGGTCACTCCACTAACACGTTATCATTGTTATTTTATTTTTATTTTCGATGTTTGGTGTTTTCAAACTATAGTTTGATTAATGTAAATTCGTGTCGTATAGGATCACTTGGGAAAGCGATTCGTACTACATATGTTTTTTTTTATATTTAGGATTCGAATTCGAGATCTCTAATTAAAAAAATGTACAGTATCATTCACTGCACTACTTCGTTGATGGTAACACGTTCTCATAGTTTCTTTTCTTTTTCTTTTTTGGTTTATGTTCGATGTTAAGTATCTACATTGAAATCCACGTATTCATATCGTATATGGTTCATTCGAGAAGCGGTTCCTACTACGAATATTTTCATATCCAGAGTCGAATTCGAGACTTCTGATTAAAAAAGGAGAATTTCTATTCACTACACCACATGGTAACACGCAAGGACGAAGCTAGCATATATTTAGGGAGTTGAGCTCATCCGAATTTCTTTCAACGAAAGATTACACTATTTATACATGATTAAAATTATTTTTTATGTATATATAATAGATGATAAACGCCCTTCAACTAGTTTGTGCGTGTATTTTTGAACCCTTCATATTCAAGACTCGAATTCGAGAACTCTAATTAAAAAAGAAGCAATCATATCCACTGCACCAAATCTTTTGTGGTAACACGTTCCTATTATTTTGTTTTTTGGTTTATGTTCGGTGTTGGGTACCCGTGTTAGAGTCCGACTAATATAAATTTGTGTCGTATAAGTCCCATTTAGATAAGCGATCCCTACTACAATTTTTTTTATATTCAGAACTCAAATTCGAGATCTTTTATTAAAAAAGGAGTAACCATATCTACTGCACCACATGATAACACACAGGGGCGAAGCTAGCATATACTCAGCAGGTTCATCCAAACTTTCTTCGACGAAAGATTACATTATTTATATATGATTAAAAAAAAATTATATATATATATAATAGATAATGAAGCCCGTTCAATTAATTCGTATGTATACTTTTAAACTTTTAATAAAAAATTTGACTCCGTCACTAATCCGACATTCCCATAGTTGGTTGCACCATTTGGGTTCCCATTTCATTACGAAAGCCGCCACCATGAATGGATGTCTTGCTTTCGTGCTAAAAATTTACTTGCAACTAATTTTTCACATCAATAATGTTTGTTTGTACATATTCCTTATTTTTAAATTTATAATAATACTAATAATAACATGTATATGTAATTTTACTCTTACCTTATGAAGATAGTAAAATTGTTTGAGATGAAATTTCGATAAAGTTATCCATATAAATGATAATAAGAAAAGAAAATACGATAGTGAAAAAGTCATGCTGAAAATAATGGAGAATAAAGAAGTAGTAATGACAAATAATAAAATAATCAAAATGAAAGTAATAAAAACGTCAGATAGTTTACAATAATTGAAGGAGTATAATGATAATAAGGAAAACTAGACAGCGTTCAATTACCTACTAACGTTCTATCGTCGTGTCAGGTCCTCGATAAACTACAAATGTGTTATGTTTTGTCTAATCAATTCGCTTTAGTAGTACTTTCGCCTATCCTCTACTTCTCCTCAAACCAGAGATAAATTTAAGGATGAATTTCGAGGCACGTGAACCCGTGATCTCATCATAAAACTAGGTATTTTATGCATGTATTTTTTTTTGTGATACACTCATGTTTTACAAATCTTATTTGTCACTGTCTCGTCAATCTCTCACACCTTCTCACTAAGATATTTGTACATCTTTCCTTCACCGAACCATCTCAATTTTGATATAAGTAAAAACAAAACTTCTTACTAGACATTTTCAAATTTCAGAATTTAAATTCAAACTGAATTTCAAATCTCGTAGATTCTTATAATCAAACATTATTTCTGAAACTCAGCTTGAGAAAAAAAATATTTATGATCAAACGAGTATCGAGACAAATGTATATTCCTCATTTGAAGCCATCACACATTGACATTGACACTGACACCTTGGCACTAAGATCCATTAAGATCCAAGCAAGTCATGGAGTTCACACTCAAATGATTCTTTTTGTATATTAAGAAAGTGGATATCGTTGGTAAGACTTTTTTTTTTTTTTTTTTGTTCCTCATTCGGTGTTTGGTATCTTCATTCGATGTCTGATATTTGTATTGAAGTTAGACTAATTTGAATTTATATTGCGTAGGGCCCATACGGGGAAGCGCTCCCTGTTAAGGATTTTTTTATACCCAGGACTCGAACCCGAGACTTCTGATTAAAGGAGGAGCAGCCTCATCCACTGCACCACATTTTTTTGGGTGGTGGTAAGACTTTGGATTACTAATTCACTTTTATAATTAATCATCTATCTTCGAAATTTACTGACCTAGGTAAAAGAAAAAAAAGGCAGTTTGGTGCACTAAAGCTTTCGCTATACGCAGGATCCGGGAAAGGACTCCACCAAGGCTTGAAATATACTTTCTAGGATAATCGAAATCATAAATTATGATCGACAAACAATACGAATTGTCAGCACTACCATCTTTATAAATTTAAGCTGCTTAAATCAGATATGTTTTTAAAGTCGGAGTTGAAAAATGATAAAAAATTTATACATAAATTAATATTTGCATGAAATCAATAAATATATGACATACGTTTATACGTAAACTTTTAATATTTAATTTCATTAGTTTCATAGTCAAAGTTGATACATTTGGCTTTGAATTCAAAGTCAAGGAAATATTTTGTTTGAATTCAAATGTAATAGATGATTCTAATGACATGATGTTTTTGTTTTTTTTAAATTTTCACTTAGTCTCGGATTCTGAGTTTGATTAATTTAAATTCACATCAAAAATTTTCATTTTGAATGATCTTTTTTAAACAAAAATAATGATATCTTTACAGCTCGCACCGTAAATCAACTTACAACTAGAAGTAATAAAATACTTAGCATGTATACTTTATGATGGGGACATATTCAAAATTTTAACTTAATTAGATATATTATTGTGTTTGATTGAACTCGCTCATTCTGCCTCACGAAGCAAAAGAAGGATGAGCCTGAAAATACACGTATAACAATATAAAATTTATTTTTTGACGTATGTATGTATGTATGTATGTATGTATATATATATATATATATATATATATATATATATATATATATATATATATATATATATATATTATCAATCTTTAAGATTCACGGTTCACTCGTTTATACCAATACATTTTTAGTTAAGTATATTATTAAATTCGATTGAACTCGCTCATTCTGCCTCACGAAGCCAAATTAGGATGAGCCTGAAAATACATGTATGACAATATAAAATCTATTTCTTACATATATATATGCAATAGTATATCTTAAATTTTCGTAGCTTCTTTATACGTTTATTTTTTTATATTTTGAATTCACTTTGCGAAAAATAATAACTTTGCTGCATTGCATGCATTATTATTCTTTCAAACTTCATAGAAAAACGTTTTTGCATGCAAAATAATGCTTAATTAATTAATTATCCATTGGATTTATTCTTATTTTAATTTTGAGATTTAATTTAATTACCACGTAGTGTTAACTGACTAAACCCACTAATTACCACTTCTTTCATCCACTAATTAATTAACTACTATAATCTATCTAATTAATTTCCATTATAAATACAAATTAATACTCGAACAGAAACCTATTAGCAAATTAATTAATTTCAAAACCTTAGTTTTAAAATACTCATTAAGGTTAAATTATTCTTCCTAGTTATTATGGCTATTAATTATTTTCGATTTAACGTGTTCGTCCTCTCTCTTGTTATTATGTTCATGTTTGTTTCAACCATCTTTGTGTTATCTTTTCAGTATCGAGTTAGTGGTAAAATCGGTTGGATTAAGCCAATTGGTAACGAATCAGAGTCGTACAACGAATGGGCTGCTAGAAATCGATTTCGTATCGGAGATACACTTTGTAAGTTCGTATAATTTCTTTTTTCAACTTATACGGAAAAATTCGCGAATATACTATGAGACGAACATTGATGGTAATTGGAGATTTTCTCCGTAAATTCGTTGGAAACCAACTTATATAAGTACACTGCGTTGAAAAATTCGTAAAAAATATTTACATTCGCTAGTTAGTATGTGTATATGTGCATTGTATATTGTATATTTATTGCTTGTTTCTTCGATTGAGCGACTATTTAAGTACCTTTTTTTGCAGATTTTAATTAGGGGAAAGGACAGAAGCGACACCAAAAATTAAAATAATTTCACAAAATTAGCACCTAAATTTAAAAACCCAGTAAATAGCCATTAAGGGATGAGCGCACATATTCCCCTCAATTCTACATCACAATTCGGCCCTTTCCGTTTTATGTACTGTGCCGACTTTTCATCTTTAATGGACCCATGTTTTTTTTTAGGGAAAAAGATATGGTATGACCATTTTAAAAAAAAATGACCCATAATTGAAAAGGTGGACATGCTGTAGCCAGCCAGCTAAAGTAATTCCCTTTTTTAGCAATTTGGTCCAATTGGCCACATGTACTCTCTCTACTCAATTGATACATTTTTATACCACATTGATACACTTTTATACTACATTGATACACTTTTTTTAAATTAAAAAAAAAAAAATCTATGCAAGCATATGTAGTCTCTATACCCAATTGATACTCTTTTATACCACATTAATACACTTTTATATTACATTGATAAACTTACAGTGTCCATATACTCAATTGATACTCTCTTATACTAGATTGATGCATTTTTAGAATGCATGTAGAAACTATATAGAGTCATATAAAATCTGTATCTAAATAATAATTGTAGTTAAAAATTGTATAAAATGTGTATAGAAATGCTATAATTATTATATATAAATATAAATATGATAGACGGACTCGTAATATTTTCTCAAAGTCACGAAGTTGGAGTACTTTAATCGAAATTTAATTGTCAGAAAGTTGAGTACTGAAAAGTCAAAGTCTTGGATGACAATAATTCCCTCCAATTCATAGAGAGTGGAAAGAGTTGTCAGTTTCTTCTCACTTTCTCAAAGCAAAGAAAGAATGAAAAAAAGAAGCTAAAATTTCCACCAATCCATGTTTTTTTTAGCTATCATTCAACATCAACATAACGCTCATCTTTACTCAAAGGCTAAGGGAAAAACGGGATCCCACCTGCGACCTCCATTTGGATAATGAAGCTCATGTCCTCAGTAAGCAAGCTATAACTGCTCTATCGTACTACAAACAAGTCGACATTCAACTATGATTCAGTGGGCGAAGCTACAAACAAGTCGAAACATCCAACATCAACATAACGCTCATCTTTACTCAAAGGCTGAGGGAAAAACGGGATCCCACCTGCAACCTCCATTTGGATAATGATGCTTTAAGCATGTACAGGCTTCAATTCAACTATAACTCCTCCATGATCATCATTTACTGCATCAGGAAGCAAGTAATCCTTAGCTTCTTGACACCATTTTGAAACACGAGTTTTTCCATAGGCTCTCACAACTTATTCCCAGTTTGTGTCGTGTAGAAACTTCTACCACCGCACGCCTGGAATATCCAAATCGCTCAATTACACAAACCTAATTGAAAGTGAAAAATTAAGGACAGACATAACATAACTACGACACTAGTCAATTTTAGTTGCATATTTTTGTGTACCGTCATTTTCATATAATTTTAGTACTATCTAAATGTATCGTGGATTATTTAATTTAATTTGGTATTTGATAGAAATAAAATTTAGTACTCTTCTAGAATATTTTTGATATTGATGAAATTTTTAAGTGATGATATATTTAAATTTTATAATTTATTAATATTTAAAAGGGAGATAGTAATTTTAGAAATATTAAAATATTATTATTATATAATAAAAGTATTGTTAGAAATAATTTTCTATTAATTATGATATATTCAAGATATTATAATTATTTTACTACGAATTTATATAATATTTAAATATATATGCGTTGTCGAAAATTAAGTGGTATGGCCACCGCCACACACTTTGCTGCCACTTGCCTATAAACTTGTGGCATAACTTTATTAAATATGCAATTTGACTTTTAGGTGAATATATACACGTCCATATTTTTGTTTTCGGATGCAGTTTCTTTTCTTTAGAAAATTGATTAAAGTTTTTGGTTAGTCTTATAAAATTGTATATAAGTTAAAAGATGTTGTGAAAAATAATTTTTTTGATGTTATTTAAGTTCGAATTTTAATGGAATACTATTTGGAGGTATCGCGAAAAGATATTATAACTTTGACATCTAGATAGGCTAGGTTTATGTAACGAGAGGGAATCATACTGATAAGGAGAATCACAGTCACATATATTGAAATAAGAATTTATCATAGAAACAAAGGGAAAAATAGAAAAGAGAGGTTCCAGAATGTTAAAACTTTAGCTAAGAAAATAAAAGACAACTTCTTAACATAAGCCCTAATAGATTATATTCCTCTACTATATCTAGACATCTTCTCGGGGTCCCAAATGTAATTTGACATCTTCACAAATAGGACTTGTATCTTGGTTAAATTCATATCAGTTTACCTATCATTAGATTGAGCTTATTTACTGAAATTGTAAACTATTATTCTGGCTTTGAATAAGTGCTTATAGATGCGTATTATTTGATATATATAAACTATTTTATTTATTCGGATTAGGATTTCGTTTTAGTAAATATTGAAATATTATCTTTTAATATAATATAACATCTATTACTTTAGGACATGAAGTTAAATTGAAAAATCTTGAATTTATCCCTTTTAATTAATATTAGTGGATAATTATTTAGACGTTGACATTGTTATGGTATAGTATGGATTTTAATATTATCGGTGGGTAATGTTGACATTGTTATGGTATAGTATGAATTTTAATATTACCGGTGGGTATGGTTGCTATGAGTTTCGATTCGAGTCCGGCATTTGACTATTATGGTTACTATGAGTTTCTGTTCGAGTCCGGTATCGATTATGGTTGTGGTTCTGCTGAGTTTCGGTTCGAGTCCGGCATTTGATTATTATGGTTGCTACGAGTTCTGGTTAGAGTCCGGCATTTGACTATTATGGTTACTATGAGTTTCGGTTCAAGTTTGGCATTTGATTATGGTTGTGGTTCCGCTGAGTTTCGATTCGAATCCGGCATCTAATTATGAGTTCTATATATGTGGCCTATCGTTATTAATCACTATGTCCGGTTCGAATCCGGCACGTGTCCTCTTGTTACTACTCATTGGTACCGATTCATGTCCGGTGCACATCTGGATGACTAAATAACTTTTTGGGATCAGCGCATTTATAGAGTATTTATGTTTATTTTCATTACTTGTGTGTCCCACCGGCTTATGGAGGTACGGTTGGGTTAATTGTCTTCTTCAGTGTGTCTAGCGGGCTTATGGAGGCTCAGTTAGGTTATGTTTGATTTGTCTGTTATTATTGCATTATTTATTTTTCTGTATTGCTTATGTTTATTCCTTTACAGCCGTCACGTAGCTTGGTAGTTGTTTACCTTTCCATCCCTATTTACTAATGACTCAGATTATGCGTTGGCATTGTAGTTATACCTTTTTGGTATTGAGCTCAGTCGGTCGATGATGCCTACTGAGTACCTGTTGTTTTGGTGCTCATACTACACTTCTGCATCTTTTTCCTGATGCAGATCCGGGCACTAGCAATGGCGTTGAGGTAGTTCATACCTTCCAATACTGATTCAGAGTTGGGTAAACTTGCTATCGTACGAGGCTGATTCTCCTCTATCTACTCTAGTTAGTCTTTTGCACTCGAGACTACTTGTGTATACTGTGTACATTTTATATTTTTGTCTAGTACATTGGGTACCTTTTAGTAGTGGCTCTAGTATTGACCTTATCAGGTCTTGGGAGGGATTCGTTTGTATATTTGATCCTTTTTTTATCTTTTATTTGGTCTCTGCTTGTTAGCCCGTTACCTATCATTCTGCACTATGGCTTGGCTTGCCTACTGGTGGGTTAAAGTAGGCGTCATTACGACTTGAGAAATTGGGTCGTGATATTTTATCACCTTTTTGTGCTGACGTGACATCTTTATTACGGGATCCACATCAAAGGTGTCATGTCAGCTAAAAAGATTGACAAAAGGTATCAAAGGTGTCATGTCAGCTAAAAAGATTGACAGAAGGTATCACTTCAGCTAAAAAGATTGACAAAAATACGTTAAAATTTATTTGTGAAATTGGAAAGTGTTGTGGAAACTTTGACCATAGTTCAAGGGTACTAGATACTTTACAACAAAAACAATGATCGTAAACTGGTCAATAAAGTGGGTTGAGACATGAGGTCTTCGGCGTAAATCCCAACAAAGGCGAAAACATTGGGTAATTTCTTCTTTTCTTTCCATTGTTCCAAGCCTTGGTGCATTGACTTATCTTGTACTTATACTAGTAAGGTAGTAGGTACCCATTAGAATTAGTGTGAACATGTCTCGGACGCAATGGCGGAAAAAGGTTTGAAATATACTTAAACTTTGACGAAATTTACTGTAACATGCCTCAACTTTGCCGGATCCTATGACCCCCCTAAACTATTTATTACCGTATTTTTATGACATATATTTTGCCCAACTAGACCATTGCTTGAATACACGCGCACTGGCGCGTATGAGTCTGAAATGGTCCAGCTGAACAAATATATGTCATAAAATTATGATAATAAATAGTTGAGGGGGTCATAGAACTCTCGTAAAGTTAAGACGTGTTACTACAAATTTCGCCTAAGTTTATAGTATATTTCGGACCCTTTTTCCCATAATGACTATAACAAAATAAATGATAAAGCACAATTTCACGCAAAAGAACCAACTATCTACTTTTCATCAAATATTTTAGAACTTTGAATTAAACAATTCAAATTTTCATATTAATAAATAAAATTTTTACAATAATATTCAAGGTAATGTATTACAAGCAAATAACTAACATCTTATTAATTAAAGGAAAAAAAACATCGTTTTCACCCCAAACTATATTCAAAAAGTCTAAGCCACACCTAAACTATACTAGTGACCTATTACACACCTTAACTATAAAAAAGTGATACTTTTTACATCGTGTCAGGCATTACACCACTTGCATGTGGTGTGGTGTGGTGTTTTACACGCGCTACCACGTCAGTTCCACATCAGCACCACGTCAGCATCATCCGAAAAAATAATAAATTTATTATTTTCATAAATTCTTCTTTTTTCTTTCTTCTTTTTAATTTAAATCTTTTTTCTTTCTTTCTTAAAAGTGAATTTTAAAAAATATCATCTCCTTCAATCCTTCTTCTTTTAGTTAAAATCTGGGCAAAGCCCATTTACTGATAAACAAACGAATTCAATCAGATCAAAGCAATTCGAATCCGACAAATAAAATCACTTCAATCCTTTCACTATTTCACAATTTTCGCTATTTTTTGTGAAATTCTAGAAACCCACAACCCAATTCGATAAAATTCGAGCAAATCATAACCCAGGCCGTAAAATGCAAACACAAAACTCAAAATTCTTGAAAATTCAAGAAACCCACAACTCAGTTCAATAAAATTCAACTAATTTACAATTCAATTCGTAAATGCAAGAAACTCATAACTCAACTTCATAAAATTCGATAAATTTAAAATTCAATTTGCAAAATTCGAGAGACCCGCAACACAATTCAGTAAAATGCAAGAAACACATAATCGAACTCATGAAATTCAAGATACTCACATTTCAATTTTGTAAAATTTGAACAACCCACTATCCAACTTGTGAAATTCAAGATACCCATAATCGAATTTTATAAAATTTGAAAAACCCCACATTCTAATTTAAATTAAAATTGAATAAATTTCGTCTAAATAATACCCAGATTCACAGAGAAATATCAATTATAAATTGAAATGTGGGTATCTTGAAATGTGGGTTATGGGTTCGAATCTAACTCGTATTTTTTTTTTGGTAACTGGTGGGATTATATTAAGTAAAGATATGTCTTAAATACTTAATACAAAATAAAAGTCACTACTGCTTCAAGCAGAAACTGTTTAAGAGCTTGTAGTCGGGGCCAAAATTGAATAACCCACATTTGGTTCGAACAAAATCAAAAGGACATAGCACTAATAACAAATTTCTCCCTACTTGTAATAATAAAGGAAAAAAAATAAAAGGATAAGTGAATTTGTGAATTCATTGATGAATTGATGAAGGTTGAGAAAAGGTAAGGAATAAGAAATAGAGTTAAGGAAGAAATGAGAAAAAAGAAGGAAGTTAGAGATGAAAAGTAAAAAAGGAAAAGGAAAAACAACTTAAAAGGTAAAGAAAGAAAATAAAAATAATATAAATATAAATCAAGAACTAATTAAATATAATTGATTGATAAAATGCAATTGAATAATGACACGTGTGCGTTTTAATCTGCTTTTAATTTCCCTTGCTGTTTTTTACGCGCCTAAAACGAGTGTAAACAACGTGCCTTAGAATGAGTATCGCGGGGAAGTAATTGTTTCACTTTTTTTATAGTTTAATTGTGTAATAGATCACTAGTATAGTTTAGATGTGACTTAGATTTTCCGGGTATAATTTAGGTTGGAAAGATACTTTTTTCCTTAATTAAAACATGTTCTTCCTTTTATAAATAGTAATATTACTGCGTGAAGTTAAATGATTAGTATTTTCTAAAAATACTATATTTAAAGAAAAATTACTTTAAATTACTAATAATAATGTTGTATATGGAATGCCTCATATCAACATCTAATTTTAGATCATTAATTTTATTGAGAGGAGCTGCACGAGTAGTCATCCAACCTGGGTCGCCGTGTAAGGCCACAGAAGCTTTCTGTGTGTGGCTCTACAACCATTCTGCCCCATACCCATAAACCCACAATTTTTATCTTACAAGGCAAATAGAGTTTCATCTTTCTGTGGATGCATAGGTGTCATTTGTTGTGGGGTTATTGAATCAAGATTTGTTAAGGTGACCTCCCCTCCTACTTCACAGGCGCAATTACGATTATATGTATGCTTGCTTTTGTTCGAATGAATGTGGTAAACTTTTTTTACAGCATCTCTTAAAATTGTTTTTAACATTTGCCAGTATTATGCAATTTTTTTTGAAGTTCAATAAATTGATAGTGTATATTTGAGCCGAGCCCTGCGATGTTTGTTCAAGGCCTTTTTACTTTGAAAACTTTGAATGTTATATCCATTCAGGAATCACAATTTTTCGCAGTGTTGTATCATGACAGGGTTAGGAATGAAATTATTCGGGAAACGGTGGGAGTAGTGTCAGTAGAGGATAAAATGCTGGAAGTGAGGTTGAGGTGGTTTGGTCGTGTGATGGGGAGGGGCGCGGATGCCCCAGTTCGTAGATGCAAGAGGTTGGCCTTGGAAGGTTTCAAGCGGGGTAGGGGTAGACCAAAGAAGTGCTGGAGAGAAGTGATTAAGTGTGACTTGGAGCAGTTACAGCTGATTGAGGACATGACCCTGGATAGGAAGTTATGGAGGAATTGCATTAGGATAGAGGGCTAAGGGTGTGAATGAGTCGCAGTGGTGTCCTGTGTTTGGCAATGTACAATATGTTTGTGGATGTCGTACATATGTTATTTTATCCTGTTCTATGCTTTTGTTGCTCTTTCATACTGTCTTTTGCCTTGAGCCGAGGGTCTATCGGAAACAGTTTCTCGACCTCTTTAGAGGTAGTGGTATGGACTGCGTACACTCTATCCTCCCCAGACCCCACTATGTGGGAATATACTAGGTTTGTTGTTGTTGTTGTATCATCAAATAGTTTCTGTTTGCTTCTTTTGTATGCTTTACAGTTCATGGCATATAGAATGAATGCAATCATGTTGCCGTCTCTGGCAGCAGCAGCCGAGAATGAAAGCCTTGGACAATTGTTTGTAGTTTCAAGAAGTTCACCTATCCTGTATTTCTCCAACAACAGTCTAGAAGCAACTGAACAAATTCCAAAGATTGGTCTAAAATGTATGCCATCTCCTAATATTATTAGGTAACCTTCAGAATGTTGGTTTTGAATCATGTAAATATTTGCTTGCCTTGACATTATACTCTTTTTACTAGTGTCTCCGTGACACCATATGAGTTTTTGGCAGTATGATTAACAACATCTCGTTAAATCTGCAAGCTTGTAACTTGCTCTTCAAACTTTTGTTCAAGTAGACATATCTGTGCATTAGTTAAGTCTTGTAACTTTCGCTAGCTTGTACAGTTAGGTTATCTTTTGTTCTTTTTATTCTTAGTGTAAAGTGTCCGAATATGCTACTAACGAGAGAGAGAGACAGAGACTTTATTTGGATTCTAAATTTATCTGAGGGTCGTACTGTTTTTTTCCTCACATGTACAGAATTTAAAGCACTCCGTTTGTGCTGTGTTGTGAATACAGGGTTATTACCTTTTCAAATTCAAAAGAAATCAAAGAAAGAATTATTATCAATCTGTCTGTCTCGGCATCCAACGGTGCTTGCTAGTGTTTGCGTCTGTGCTCCATTTTAAATAACTAATTCTGTTTATGCCTTAAAAAAGGTCTGTTTAAAGTTGGCCTGTATGTATGGGGTCGAATGAGATCTCTATCAATATGAAGGCTTGCTTTAAGAAACTATGATGTTGCTGGAAGTGTGTTCGGGATCATGTGCATTTCTAAGTCAATAGAACTAAGATGGAGAAAATCAACAAGATACATTTGTGGTACAAATAGTTAGTTATTTATTTGTTATCCTGGTTTTGTAACTCAAAACAGACCCTTTGTTTTGTAAAAACCAGGTCCCGGACAAGAAGACGTGGTTCAAGAATAGCATTTGCTCTGGATACAGGAAGAATTCCCAGTAGTAGTAGTGATGATCAAGATGGCCTCAATGGTGATGGTCGTGATCTAGGTGGGACTCGTTTGGGAAGGATAGTAGGTGCTGGAGCCAGGCAGTTGTTGGAAAAGCTTAATTCAGCTCGGAAAAATTTTCCTATGAAAGTATTTCTGCTTCTCCTAGGTTTTTATACTGCAAATGCCTTGGCTACAATCCTAGGGCAGACTGGTGACTGGGATGTATTAGTAGCTGGAGTCGTCGTAGCTGCAATTGAGGGAATTGGAATGCTCGTGTATAAAAAACCACCTTCTCTTCCGTCCAGGAGGTTTGAGTCTCTCGTTTCAATGGTGAACTACTGGAAAGCTGGTGTTATTCTTGGTCTATTTGTTGATGCTTTCAAACTAGGCAGTTGATTTTCTCTGTAGCAACCTTTGAGTTCCTTTCTCAAAATGATTGATTGTTACCTCAATGCATTCATCTCCTATCTATACTTGACTGAGAGTTGAGCTGTTAATATTTTCGGTGCACATGTATATATATTTAATATATAATTGCTTTCTAATGCACTTTTTGATACTTTGTGTTATATTAGGGGTCAATAGTGTTGCAATCTGCCATGAGATTTTAATTAATTTATGTGCATATTTTTAATTAATTAATTAATTTTTTTTTTATATATATATATATATATAGTAGATGAGGAAGCTAATTTATATGCATATTTTAAAACCCTTTGGGTTCCCATTTCATTACGAAAACCGCCACCATGAGTGGATGTCTTGCTTTCGTGCTAAAAATTTACTTGCAACTCATTTGTTTTTATCAACTAGTTTAGTTATGCTTCTCACGCTTGTATCTCATTTTAGTGAGTTCAAACGTTATGATAAATACGATATTTATTTAAATAATAAAAATGAATACAATAATTAAATTCAACATCTTTTGAATATATAAAAATGGAGAATTTATTTAATTAGACTTGACCTTTATCAAAAAAAATTCTCAAATCGGTCGACATTCATCTACCACTTATAAACTACAACAAAACAATAATACGCTATTAAAACAATACAATTAAATGTAATTTTCATAGAAAAATTTCCTCAAAGCCGATCGACATGCATCTACCACATGTAAACTACAATAAAATAACACGAAAATACAGATATCAAAACAATACAATTAAACCTAACTTTTACACACACGAAAAAAAAATTCTCAAAGCAAAAAGATCAAAACAATACAATTGAACCTAACATTTACCTAAAAAATATTCTCAAAGTCGACCGACATTCATCTACGACTGGTAAACTACCACGAAACAATACATTAATAGAGATATTAAAATATTACAATTAAACCTAATCTTTACCTAAAAAAATTCTTTGAAGCCGACCGAAGTTCATCTATCACCTGTAAATTAAAATAAAATAATATGATATTAAAAATATCAAAACAACACAATTAAGTTTAATCTTTACATAAAAAGTTCTTCAAAATCAACCGACATTCATCTTACGAATCAATTAACACCAATAAATAATTAACATTAACAAATAGAAGTCAAACCTAAGGCACAACCACATGCAATGCGTTAAAATTAAAAAATTAATACTTTCTTGGTGTTTAAATTTTTGCTCATTCCTTATTTCAGGTTAACACCTTAATGAGTATGGTCTTTTATTTTAATTTATTTAATTAAATGATCTGAATAATAGAAAAATAATTGCATGGAAAACTAAAATATATTCTTACATAAGTTAGGGCTGTTCAAAATAGAACCGTAACCGTTAATCCAATCATAAAATTAGTTTATTGGCTAATTGGTAATGAGTTATCGGATTAATGGTTGGAGAACGAATAAAATTTTTATAATTAATGGCTTATTATTGCAGGGACGGATTACTCAATTTTCTTATCAAGTAAACCGTTAACCCATTAAGAATTATTATAATTATATTTTTACCCCAAATATACAAGTATCTTTTGTCAATCCAACATATAAAACTCCATTTATTATTCTATTCAGTTCTTAGTTTAAAAAATAACATCCCACTTCTTGTGACATCTAATCATAAAGTACAGTCAGACTCCCTAAAATGTAAAGAAAATCTGAAATTAATTCTTAAACGAAAAAATAAATTATTCCTGACAACACAAAGGACCGAATGAAACAACCCACATGTGTCCTTCACAAAGTTTGATATAAAACATAAAAATTCAAATAATATTAAAGTTTTAATTTTTTTCTGTCAATCCAGTAATTAAAAATATTTCTACATATATTTTAGGTCTAGAAGAAAATTCTTATTTGATTCGATATTTTAACCTATTAAATAACTATACGAACAAAACTCAAGAAACCTAAAAGATTGATAAATAGATCAATCATAGTATACAAACAACTTACTCGATAAAGAAACGGAGGAACTACCAATAATCGCTCGATATTTCATTCTCTCTTAAATTTATCCATAATGGATTAAAGACATTTTAATATTATTATAAAATAGTCATTTTAAGATCTTACTTTGCGAAAAATTATAAT
The DNA here is from genome assembly GCA_030864225.1 of Capsicum baccatum var. pendulum. NCBI lineage: Eukaryota > Viridiplantae > Streptophyta > Magnoliopsida > Solanales > Solanaceae > Capsicum > Capsicum baccatum. The sequence goes on along the minus strand of CM061559.1, from coordinate 16,289,541 downwards.
ATTTATTATTTATTGACAGTGTGTGGGGTCCATCCCTTTCTTTAAAAATTGGCAGAAATTCAATTTTTGAATTGTCAAAGTTGGTTGACAAATTTTTTTGTTAAAATAAGAGAGTTTATTAGGTGAAGGGAGGTGTGAATTTTTTCGGAGTTTTGAACTCAACTCTAGTTCAGAGTTGTTGAGTTATTGAGATTATGTTGTTGTATCCTGGAGGGGACAAGTCAAAAAGTGTTACTGCTGGATCGGAGAAACAATTACCGTCCTTAAAGAGAGCAGAAGAAATAATATTTTTTCTTTATTCATTTTGTAATTTTTAGTTGTAATCAATTATAATATTTATTGCAATTTTATTGTAATTTCACCAACAATCCATTACACCATCTGATAACCGTCCGTTAATTGCTAATCCGATACCGAACTAACCGTTATCTTATTGGATGGCTAGCGGATTAATATATTTAAAAACTGATATCCAATAAGTCGAACCGCTAAGTATAATTATCCTACTGATAATTAAGCAGCCCTAACATAAGTCACATAAAAGTTTTTAAAATAAAAGTAATAATAAACAAAATAAAGCAAAAATTATCAATGACTATTGAACAACTCCACGAACCAAGCACATATCATTAGCAAATATTAGCCTTCAATTTTCTCTTCTTAGACTTGGTTGGTTTGTGTATGTATAAAAAAAGTTCTAAATCTAAAAAGAATGGAAAGAGTTTTTTTAACCATAAATTTATTCTTACCAAATATTATAGAACTCTTAATTTTTAAAATATATCTTTTCTTATCATATGTTTAAGGACACTTACATAATAATTATTGAAAAAAAATGTGAAAAGACGATTTTGTTTGAAGCGAAAACTTTTAATGAAGGGCAAAAAATTCAAATCACTTTTATAAGGGTCTACACACTTTTAATATATTATAGATTATAGATATAAATATAGATAATGTTTGTTTGTACACAGGCCTTATTTTAAATTTTATAATAATAATAATAATAACATATGTAGTTTCATAAGTGGTATAGTAATATGTATATGTAATTTTACTCTTATCTTATGAAGATAGTAAAATTATTTGAGATGGAACGTCGATGAAGTAATCTATATAAAAGATAGTGAAAAATTCATGCTGAAAATAATAAATACGGAGTAATAAGATAACCGAAATAAAAAAGTAATAAGAACGTTGGGAAGTAATAAAAAATAATTAAAGAATAAGATAGTAGGAGTATAATGATAATAAGGGTAACTAGACAACGTTCAATTACCTACTAATGTTTTATCGTAGTATCAGGTCCTCGATAAGCTACAAATGTGTCATGTTCTCTCTGATCAGTTCGCTTTAGTAGTATTTCGCTTATCCTCTACTTCTCCTCAAGCCAGAGACAAATTTAAGGGTAAATTTCGGAGTGTGTGAACCCATAATCTCGTCGTAACACTAGGTATTTTATGTATATATTTTTGTTAAAAAGGTATAATAGCACCCATACTACAAAAAGATAATTAGTCCACTTGGTTGAACGTAAGTTGTCTACCTAGAGGTATACGAATTAATTCTCACTTAATACATTTTTTTTCATGATACACTTATGTTTTACAAATTCTAAATTCGTCATTGCCTTGTCAATCTCTCACACCGTCTCACTAAAATATCTGTACATCTTTTCATCACCGAGTCATCTCAGTTTTGATATAAGTGTTAGCAACGAGAAAAAAAAAACAACTTGTTGACAATTTGACATTTTTAAATTTCAGAATTTAAATTCAAATCGAATGTCAAATCGCTTAGATTCTTATAATCAAACATAATTTTTGAAACTCAACTCGAAAAAAAAATATTTATGATCAAATGAGTATCGAGGCAAATGATGTTTTCCTCATTTGAAGCCATCACACATTGACATTGACACCTTGGCACTAAGATCCAAACAAGTCATGGAGTTCACACTCAAATGATTAAAGTGGATAAATGTTGGTAAGACTTTGGATTACTAATTCACTTTTTTAATTAATCATCCATTTTCGAAATTTATTGACCTCATTAATATAGTAGGTAAAGAAGAAAAAATAGTTTGGTGTACTAAAGTTTTTGCTATGTGCAGGATTCGGGGAAGAGCTCCATCACAAATCATAGCAGAGCCAGAATTTTCATTGAGGGGGTTCAGAATAAACACACGGACGAATCGAAGGGGGTCAATATCTACTATATATACATAAAAATATTTTTGACCATGTAAAAATTGGGGGTTCGAATGAACTCCCTGAATCCAAGGTGATTCCGCCACTGACCACAAGGGTGTATTGTACGCAATCTTACCTTACATTTCTGTCAGAGGCAGTTTCCAAGGCTTGAAATATAGTTTCTATGATAATCAAAATCATAAATTATGGTCGACAAATAATACGAGTTGTTAGTACTACCACCTTTATAAATTTAAGCTGCTTAAATCAGATATATTTTTAAAGTTGAAGTTGAAGAATGATAAAAAATTATACATAAATTAATATTTGCATGAAATCAATAAATGTATGACATGCGTTTATACGTAATATTTTAGCATTAAATTTCATTAATTTCATAGTCAAAAAAGATACATTTGGCTTTGAATTCAAAGTCAAGAAAAGATTTTGTTTGAATTCAAATGTTTTCGACTAATTTGAATTCATATCGAAACTTTTTATTTTTAAAATAAAAGTAACTATACTTTTTATAGCTCGCACCGTGAATTAGCTTAATAATTATCATTTGTAGGATGATCTTCAAAATTTCAATCACGTATACTTTACAACGGGGACATATTCAAAATTTTAACTTAATAATTTCGATATTCAAAATCCACGATTCACTCGGTTATACTAATACATTTTTAGCTAAATATATTATTGAGCTTGACTGAACTCGCTCATTCTGCCTCACGAAGCCAACTAGGAGCTCGATCAAGGAGTTCCACTACGCACGCTTTGCCTGAAAACACATCGTATATACTATATACAATGTAAAATTTATTTTTTTATGTACATATATATAATAGTATATTTAAAATTTTTGTAGCTTTTAAATACGTTCACTTTTTTATATTTTGAATTCACTTTATCAAAATAATAGCTTTGTTTCATTGCATGGATTATTATTTTTTCAGACTTTATAGAAAAAAGTTTTTGCATGCAAAATAATATGTAGTACAAGTGATGATAATTAATTAATTATCCATCTGATTTATTCTTATTTTAATTTTGAGATTTAACTTAATTACCACGTACTGTTAACTGACTAAACCCACTAATTACCACTTCTTTCATCCACTAATTAATTAACTACCATAATCTATCTAATTAAGTTCCATTATAAATACAAATTAATACTCGAACAGAAACCTATTAGCAAATTAATTAATTTCAAAACCTTAGTTTTAAAATACTTACTAAGCTTAAATTATTCTACCTAGTTATTATGGCTACTAATTATTTTCGATTTAACGTGTTCGTCCTCTCTCTTATTGTTACGTTGATATTTGTTTCAACCATCTTCGTGTCATCTTTTCAGTATCGAGTTGGTGGTAAAATCGGTTGGATTAAGCCAATCGGTAACGAATCGGAGACGTACAACGAATGGGCTGCTAGAAATCGATTTCGTATCGGAGATACACTTTGTAAGTTCGTATAATTTCTTTTTTTGGCTTATACTAAAAATTTCGCGAATATAACATTGTTGGTAATTTGAGATTTTCTTTGTAAATTCGTTGGAAACCAACTTGTATAAGTACATTATGTTGAAAAATTCGTAAAAAATATTTATGGTTGCTAGTTTGTATGTGTATATGTGTATTGTATATTATACATATATATTGGATGTTTTTTCAACTTATACGAAAAAATTTCGCGAATATAACATCGTGGGTAATTTGAGATTTTCTTCATAAATTCGTTGGAAACCAACTTATATAAGTACATTACGTTGAAAAATTCGTAAAAAATATTTACATTCGCTAGTTAGTATGTGTATGTGTGTATTGTATATTATACATATATAGGTTGTTTTTTCAATTTTTACTAAGAATTTCGCAAATATCCCATGAGATAATTTGAGATTTTCTTTGTAAATTCGTTGGAAACCAACTTCTATAAGCACATCATGTTGAAAAATTCGTAAAAAATAGTTACATTTGCTAGTTAGTATGTGTATGTGTGTATTGTATATGTATATTATACATATATATTGGTTGTTTTTTCGACTTTTACTAAAAATTTCGCGAATATCCCACGAGATAATTTGAGATTTTCATCGTAAATTCGTTGGAAACCAACTGTTGTAAGCACGTTATGTTGAAAATTTCGTAAAAAAATATTTACGGTTGCTAGTTAGTATGTGTATATGTGCATTGTGTATTGTATATTATTGGTTATTTTTAAAATGAGCGACTATTTAAGTTCAGTTCCCTTTTGTGCAGATTTTAAGTACAAAGGTGATTCAGTACTTGAAGTAACTGTGGCTAATTATCTCAATTGTAACACAACAAGCCCAATTTCGAAATATGAAAATGGAGAGACAGTTTACACATTTAGCCATTCGGGCTTCTACTATTTCATCAGTGGCCACAAAGATAATTGCAAATCTGGCCAGAGAATTATTATTCGCGTAATGCATGATTCCGAAATTTCTTCGCCGGCGTATGCACCGGAGATTTCACCGGCTCCGAGTGTAGGTGGTGGTGGTGATGACGGAGATGGTTGGGATTCGGACTTTTTGGGACCACCGGCTATTAATTCTACAACTGCGCTTTCTGTTTTTTCGTATTTTGTAACTGCCCTTGGAGGTATTATGGTTTTTTTCTATTTGCTATTGTAGAAAAAATGAACTATTGTTTCATTATGTTTTAGATTTATTTTTATGTTTTTTGTTTTAGTTGTAATTTCGATATTTTATTTGAAATTTATTGACATTGTAGTAGTTTGAATTTGTTTAATGATCTTTTTTTTTTAATCTAAATTAAGTTATTTAGAGCGATTTTAATTTATATACAACGTTAATGTAAAGAAATAATCTTTATATTATCGTATCATCTTTACTTGTTGAAGTGTAACATGTTTTATTTTCAAGAATGAAAATCTTATATTCTATAGAGACTTATATGTTTGCAAAATTAATTGTAATTAAGTAAAATGATTAATGGTAATCCAAAAAGAAAAATAAATATACTTTATTCCTTTTTTATATGTTCCAATCATATATTAAAAGGGAATGGAAAAAATAGTTATGAAGAAGGAAATTAACAAAATGAATATCATTACATTTGGAGTAAAGAATTAAAAATACATCTAAATATTATCTTTGGCTAGTAAGAAGAAAATATTTCAATAAAATTGTGTTCTTTTTAACATCTCAGAATGTTTACAACATTGTATTTTTGTTTTGTCATATATTACACTATCGTACGTATTTTGGGTTCGTCTGGTTGCATTCTTCCGAGCTTCACAAGGTGATCCGCGCAGTTGTTTCCTTACCTTAGGGTATGCATCATGGCGATCCTGAGCTCGGATAGTAGTCGTCGACACTCCTCTATCACGAGGCGATCCGGGTGACTGTCGACTGTGTCTCTCACGCTTAGTAGCATCAAGGCAAGGCATTACTCGAGTCGGTCTCGATGATGACCTCCTTCATTCATGTTGTACTTCTTTGCTAGGCTCAAGCCGCTATGTATGACCCACAATTCTGCAGTCAGACTCTCAAGGATGGCTCAAGGGTGAAGCTAGTAAAACCTTTATTTTATGCCCCCAAAATCTCAAGACCTCAAAAAATTTTAATTATTAATTTTATAATTTAATTTTCTTTTTGACAATATTGAATATATAGTAAAGAATAAAAAAAAACTATCATCATTCATTAGAAATATTTTTAAATTTTGAATCAAACTACCCAAATTCTGAGGTATTATTTTTATGCTTTCCCCAATAAATAATGTGTTTACAATAACATCTAAGGTAATTATTGAAACGCATGGTTTAACCTTTTATTAATTTGGATCCATCTTTACTATTATAAACGATAATATTATTATGTGAAATATAATACTACTCTAAATTCAAGTTTGAAGATTCTTGTAAACTAAAACGCATTTCGTATGATTTTGGCGGCAACTAAGATTTCATTTTTAATATTAGTTGTTACTGTATTATTTTTATTTTATGAGTATTTTTTTATTGGTTAAACCGAAATCAAACCGTTAAGCACCAAAAATCGATAAGAAAATATCTTATTGATTATTGGTTTTGTGTATTTAAAAATTAAAAACTGATAAATTAAATTAATAACACATAAAATCGAATCGAACCAAACCGATGGATGCACACCCCTAATCACTGGGCCTCCGAATTTTCTTTTTCTTTCTCCTCTTTTATCTTCCCTACTCAAAAGCCCCAATTTTTCCATTGAAGTAAATGTACAGCACCTAAGGCAAGGTGTACAACAGTTAAGGTAAGGCGTTACCCCTTTCCTCCTTCGTTAAAGCTCTTATTTTGTTGCTTGTGAATTCAATAGCAATCTCGAAATGACCAATATTATTGAGTCCTCACATTAAAATTTGGTTTTAGCCTAGCCGACGAGTCATATTAAGGTTCGAATTTTTTGGTTTTAACCTAGCCGACGAGTCCATATTAAGGTTCGAATTTTCTTCTTCCTTCTCCTCTTTTATCTTCCCTACTCAAAAGCCCCAATTTTCCCCGCTCTTATTTTGTTGCTTGTGAATTCAATAGCAATCTCGAAATGATCTGACCAGTATTAAGGCCTCACATTAAAATTTGATTTTAGCCCAGCCGACGAGTACTTACTACCGAAGAGTTCGAATTCTTCTTCTTGCCTCTCCTCTTTATCTTCCCTACTCAAAAGCCCTAATTTTCCCCGCTCTTAGTTTGTTGCTTGTGAATTCAATAGCATTTTCAAAATGACCACAATAATGAGAAGAAACCAATCCTCTTTAAAAGCAATCCTAAAAGATCAATTTTTTAATACAATCCTTAAACCCTACAAAAACCCTAAGGTAATTAACCAAAAACCCTTTTCCACCAATTCCTCGAAATTCCCAGAATACGAAATGCCAACAGTAACATGGGGAGTAATCCAAGGGCGCAAAGAGAAGTTGGTGTCTCGTGTCATAATCTCTGATTACTTGAAAACTATAGGAATAATCCCTGATGAATTAGAGGAATTAGAATTGCCCTCCGCTGTTGAAATTATGCGCGAACGTGTTGAATTCTTGCAGAAAATTGGTCTAACGATTGATGATATGAATGAATATCCTCTAATGCTTGGTTGTAGTGTTAGGAAAAATATTATTCCTGTTTTGTCATATTTGGAGAAGATTGGGATTCAAAGGTCTAAGCTTGGTGAGTTTGTTAAGAATTATCCTCAGTGTTTACATGCTAGTGTCGTCGTGGAGCTTGTTCCCGTTATTAAGTTTTTACGAGGTCTTGATGTTGAGAAACAGGATATTGGGTATGTTTTGATGAAGTATCCGGAGTTGTTAGGGTTTAAACTTGAGGGAACGATGAGTACTTCAGTTGCTTATTTGGTTAGTATAGGGGTTAATCCGAGGGATGTAGGGCCGATGGTAACACAATATCCATATTTTCTTGGAATGAGAGTTGGGACGATGATTAAACCATTGGTGGATTATTTGGTTTCGCTGGGTTTGCCGAAGAAAATATTGGCGAGAATGTTGGAGAAGCGAGCATATTTACTTGGTTATGATCTTGAAGAGACGGTGAAGCCAAATGTAAATTGCTTACTTAGTTTTGGACTTAGGAAGGACAGTTTGCCTTGTGTTATTGCACAATTTCCACAGATTCTTGGTTTGCCTTTGAAAGCTAAGCTGTCGTCGCAACAGTATTTCTTTAACTTAAAGCTCAAGATTGATCCTGATGGTTTTGCTCAAGTAATCGAGAAGATGCCACAAATTGTTAGCCTACACCAGCATGTGATCATGAAACCTGTCGAGTTCCTTCTTGGACGGGGATTTTCCATGGCTGATGTGGCAAAGATGATCGTAAAATGTCCTCAGTTAGTTGCTTTGCAAGTTGGCCTCATGAAAAATAGTTATTACTTTTTCAAGAGTGATATGGACAGGCCAATGTCCGAGCTTTTGGACTTTCCGGACTACTTCACATATAGCTTGGAATCTAGAATCAAACCCAGGTACCAACGGTTGCAGAGCAAGGGAATCCGATGTTCTTTGGCTTGGTTTCTCAACTGTAGTGATCAAAGATTTGAAGAGAGATTATATGGTGATTACATAGAGCCGGAAAGTTCTGGTCCGTCATTTTGTATGGGTGGGAAACTAGTGCTGCCAGGCAATGAGATTGTATCAGAAGAGGAAGACGACAGTGATGATGATGAAATGCTATATAGACGCACTGTCTCTTTGTAGTCGACTTTGTAACATTCGTCAATTCGGTATAAATGCTAATATCTTTAATTTTAGTTGAATTCTTTTGTTGTTATCTTCATTGTCTTATGTCTTTGTTTGCTGCTTTTCTTCCATCATGATAAACTTTCTGCACAATCCGGACCGTACCATATGTCGTTGAACACAAAAAATTATTATTTTTTTCCATGGGATTTGTTTCAGATTTAAATTCAATGAAAAACAACAGTTCCTCGGACTCTTCAAATATGTCTATGGGTGCGTGTCGGATCCTCCAAAAATAGTGTATTTTTGAAGGATCCACGGGTGCGGCAACATTTTTGGAGAGTCCGAGCAACTTAGGTTTCTTTTGTATAATTATCCTCTCACTATGAATCATTCCTGATAATGCTCTGAACAGCTTCGAGTTCGACATGTTCAGTGTCCGCTGTGGAAGTAGCAGACATTTTCTGTATTGATGTTAAGTAGGGCAATATTTATCTTGATGCTGCCATGTGACCAGGAGGTCATGGGTTCAAGCCTTGGAAACAGCCTCTGACAGAAATGCAAGGTAAGGCTGCGGACGATACACCCTTGTGGTGGGGGCCCTTTCCCGGACACCGCGCATAGCGGTAGCTTTAGTTCATCGGGCTGCCCTTGAGACCCGATCAATGGCTGCATGGATGTTTGAGATCCAGTGAGATTGACAAGGTATGGCCAGCCAGCATCTCATGGTTACAGTTTTGAATCTTTTTGGTATGCTTAAAATGCTAGTGATGGTAAATATTTGTGTTATGGACTCAAATCGGGAGCTATTTTCGCGTGCTTAACATTAATACTGCGTTGAGATCATTGCTTAAAGGTCTTGCACGGGTTGGCCTTTTCACCAAGCTTACAATTTTTTTTGTCGTAATATTTCAGTAGCTACATTGCATGCGAACTTCATATTTTTTTGTTATGTGGACTGTTTATGAACATTATAAGTACTTGTGCTAGTTGGTATGCTTAAATTGCTAGTGATGGTAAATGTGTGTTATGGACCAACATGGGTTGTCGTACAGCGGATGGGGCTGCTCCACCCTTAACCAGAGGTCGAGGTTCGACCCTGGACATGGAGAAAACTCTGCTGGGAGCGCTACCCCCGAATGAGGTCCTACCCGGCGCGAATCCGGATTAGTCGGGCTCCAATGCGGGTACCGGATACCGAATACCGGATGGGAAACCAAAAAAAAAAATATTTGTTATGGTAAATATGCTTAAAATGCTAGAAACTTAAGTTTATTCTGTAAAATAAAAATTGACAAATTGTCTAAAGGATGTGTATTGTGTAAGAACTGTAGTAATTGGAAGTTTATAGTATGTTTTAACCATTCTTTTGTGAGTACAGTATTATTGTATTGTGGTGGTGGTGGCGTATTCGGGAGAAGGTGGGAGTTGCCTTGGTGGAGTACAAGATGCGAGAAGTGAGGTTATGTTGGTTCGAGCATGTGATGAGGATGGACTCTGATGCTCCAGTGCGGAGGTGTGAGACACTGGCTATGCATGGTTTTAGGCGGGGTAGAGGTAGACCGAAGAAATATTGGAGGGAGGTGATTAGGCATGATATAGAGTAGTTACAACTTACGGAGGACATGACCCTTGATAGGAAGGTGTGGAGGATGCGGATTAGGGTAGAGGGTTAGAGAGTGGGAGTGCGTCGGTAATAATAGGGGAGCGCTCCTTTGTGTCTGGAGTTTCTTGTTCGTGGTGTTGTGGCTGTAGTATTAGCTTGCGGCTAGCGGTGTTAGTTTTCTTTTGTATACCGTACTAGTTTATATGCACTTATCTTTTGTGTTTGTTATACTGTTTGTTTGTTTTGCGTAATACTAGTTTATATGTACTTATCTTTTCTGTTTGTTTTACTGTTATCGGTCCTAAGCCCGGGGTCTTATCGGAAACCTCTCTACTTCTCCTGAGGTAGTGGTGTGGTCTGTATACATTCTACTCTCCTTAGACCCTACAAGGTAGGAATACGCTGGGTATGTTGTTGTTGTGGTGGCGGCAGCGTATGCACCGGAGATTTCACCGGCTCCGGGTGTAGGTGGTGGAGGTGATGGCGGAGATGGTTGGGGTTCGGACTTTTTGGGACCACCGGGGTTAATTCTACGACAGCGCTTTCTGTTTTTTCGTATTTTGTTACTGCCCTTGAGGGTATTATGGTCTTTTTCTATTTACTCATGTAGAAGAATAAACTATTATTTTATTATGTTTTAGATTTATTTTTATGTTTTTTTTTTTCAGTTTGTTTTAGTTGTAATTTTGATATTTAATGTGAAATTTATCGACATTGTAGTAGTTTGAATTTGTTTAATGTTGTGCACTTTCTTTTTTTATTATCGAAACTAAGTTATTTAGCGCGATTTTAGTTTATATACAACGTTAGTGTAAAGAAATAATTTTTATATTAGCGTATCATCTTTACTTAGTAACGTGTAACATGTTTTATTTTCAAGAACGAAAATCATATATTTTATAGAGACTTATATGTTTATAAATTAATTGTAATTAAGTAAATCGATTAATAGTAATTAATAAAGTTGTTAATTTCTCTTTTATATTTTCCAATCATATATTAAAAGGGAATGGAAAAATAGGTACGAAAAAGGAAATTAACAAAATGAATATCATTACATTTAGAGTAAAGTATTAAAAACACGTCTAAATATTATCTTCGGATAGTAAGAAGAAAATATTTCAATAACATTGTGTTCTTTTTAACATCTCTGGACATTTACAACATTGTATTTTTGTTTTGTCATATATTACACTATCGTACGTGTTTTGGGTACCTAGGGTATGCAACGCGGGCCATGTCCGCGAGAAGTAGTTGGTGTAGGGAATGTGGGAGGCGATGTAGTATTACGAGGTCTTCGTCTTGTTGCATTCTTCCGAGTTTCGCAAGGTGATCCGCGCAGTTGTTTCCTTGCCTTAGGGTATGCATCATGGCGATCCCGAGCTCGGATAGCAGTCGCCGACACTCCTCTATCACGACTCGATCGGGGTGACTGTCGACTGCGCTTCTCACGCTCAGCAGCATCAATGCATTACTCGAGTCGGTCTCTATGATCACCTTTTTCATGTTGTACTTCTTCGCTAGACTCAACCCGCTGTGTATGGCCCACAATTCCGCCGTGAGACTCGACGTCGCTACAAAACCTAATCGGCCACAAAAACCGCCTAACCATCTACCCTGATCATCCCTTGCTACACCACCAAACCCTGCAAGCCCTGAATTCGGCATGAAGCTCCCGTCCGTGTTGATCTTGATGCAGCCGGTCGGGGGGAACGACCAACTAATATGCACAGGCGCATCGCTCTGTCGGGGCGTTGGTCGAACGCGACAGACTTCGGCACGATTTTCGATAATAGGGAAATGATAACTACTTAGCCTAATTGAAATTATTGGAACGTAGATTGCCATTGTTGAATATAATTAAGTTGTAATAGTGACTTATTTATACAACTATATGTTAAATCCTTTTCCCATACAACTTAGGATTATAATTTTCCTAAATTATTTTGCAATAAGATTTAGGATAATGTTTAATAGTTTTTTGCTCTATTTTGCTACCAAATTTGATTTTTACTTTACTTTGAAGCAAAGTTAAAGAAATACTATAATTACTTTTACTTTTTCTACAAGTAAAATATAAATTTTTTCATATTTAGCTAACCTATTTCTTGAACGAAAAGCTTCGTACTTTTATTAATTGAGTTGGCACACCCATTAAGAAGCGCACTGCAGGGCCCATTCTTGGGATGACGCTCCCAACAAGATTTCCTTTATACCCAGGGCTGGACTCGAGACCTCTGATTGTTAGTAGTACCCTACTAAATGATGTTTACATCGTATCTTGAAATTAATTTGAAAAAAAAAGAAGAAGCAATTAATGTTGAGGATAAAAAAGGAAAAAAGAAGTTTTCTCTGAATATGTCAAAAATGACGAGTAAAAGTAAAAATACAATTAGGAAATTAATGACAAATAAAAGGAACATAATACCTGAGTTGCTCGGACTCTTCACTTTTGATGCCGCACCCGCGTCGAATTCTCCAAAAATACACTACTTTTAGCGAATCCAACACGCACCCGCTGACATTTTTGAAGCGTCCCGAGCAACATGGAGTAATACATATGTTCCCGCAAAACTCAATCCGGACATATTTATTAAATTATTAATACCGTCAACCAAACGCAGGATAAATGAATCACTCAATCAGGGCATACTAATACCGTCAACCAAACGCAGGATAAATGCATAAATCAATCAGGGCATACTAATACCGTCAACCAAACATGGCATAAACAGAAACTTTTAACCTCCCACTTGAAAATTGCAGCAAAGAGATAACAATGTACAAAGTACCAAAATCTGTATACACAAATACTTCGCCCGAGGTCAGGAGATCGGTCAGGAGCCCAGCCAGGTGGCGGGCGTGGTCAACACAAAATATACTACTACTCAGATCAACAAACCCGAAAATCCAACCGACCCCACGACAAATTTTACCTCGGGGAAAAGAAAAGTAACAGTATTTGTACAAAACATCGATATTCCATCAGGCGTAATCGCGTGTTATTCTTGAAAAGATCATTTACAGGTCATAAGCATGGAGTTGATAACATGCATGAGCAGACGAATGCTTGAAATTTCAGCGGGGGTCGTGGTGGGGAGACTCCGATGATGGTTTAGGATTTGATATACTTGCTCAAAGATCGGCCGCACGTGCACTGCAATCATCGGGTCAGTTGGATTTATCGCTGATAGAACATCCCTCATCCAGGATAACTTTCGGGTTGTCTCCTTGGTGATATCACAAGCCACCTGCTGAAGAAGTGAAAGAAGTACTCCTTGACTCAACGGGAGAGGATTCATCGATAAGATAACCGGTAGATCAACCTGGAAGAAGGCATAGGGAAATAGTTAAGATGGATCGAAAACAAAAAATTTTACTTCAAGAAATGCAGCAAAAAGTGTGGCCTTGTCGCGAATGATGCAGGAAACGCCTTGGGAGGCCAAGGTTCAAATACTAACAGTGACTATAGTTAGGTTGCTCGGATTCTTAGAAAATGATGCCGTGGGTGTCTCGGATCTTCCAAACGTAATGAAATTTTTTAGGATCCGACACACTCCCGGCATCATTTTCAAAGAGTCCGAGAAACATAGGTTCACAAAACAAACTAGGTGATTTATTCAACGATGGCGCTTGGTAACAGATACCAACTTGTATATAGCTAAGATTGTCAAATGCAGTAAACTAGGAAATCAACAACATTACACCCTGAGTTGCTTGGACTCTTCACTTTTGATGCCGCACTCGTATTGGATTCTCCAAAAATACACTACTTTGGTGAATCCGACATGCACCCGCTGACATTTTTGAAGAGTCCGAGCAACATTGATTACACCCATGTAATCCCACAAGTAGGGTCTAGGGAGGGTTGTGTGTAGTTGACCTTACCCCTATCTCGTAGAGGTAGAGAGGCTGTCTCCGATAGACCGTCAGCAAACTAGGAAATCAAGATTCGCCAAAATTTGAAATGATCTATTTAGATACAAGAACCTTCTAATTGATAAGGTTAGTTATTCGTCGATTTGCATTTTCCAACTTCATCGTTTGGATGGTTTGGAAGTTTATCCTTCTACCAACTCGAAAGATAAGAGGTGAAACATTTGCCCGGTAGCAGTCCTAAACAACCCGATATCTTAGCCCTATCCATAAACAAGTGATATGAGCAAACAGTATACCTGCAAACATAACCACGATACAATAGACACATCGCTTCTTTGCAAGGCTGCAGTGAACGCCTCCTCGTACTTGCGCTCTGCCAACAATCTAGCTAACTCCTTGGTTGGATCAGCCGGAGCCTCAAGCTATTATAGAATAAGAAAGGACTCAAGTCTATAAGCAGAATATAAATAGCTATCAATTATACTATCGAGAAAGAAGTAATTTAAGGGAATAGAAAGAACCTTCTCGTGCAGTAATGGTCCATTACTCATGTGGCTAACCAATGGATTCAATGACTTGGAATTTGCTCCCGAAACTGCAAGCGTAAGCAACTTCTTTTGACCATCAGCTAGCTCTCCACTCAATGTTTGAGTCATCGATGATGCGGAATTGATGGCATCCTGAAAATTAACTCAAGTGAGTTCTTTTTAAAAACACGAATTCCAAAGTGTATAAACTCGGCCATTATCGATGATAACAAATATATCCAAGAAAAAATAACATTTTTCAAGTAAAATCTCTTTTTACGAGTAACTACAGCTTTCAAATTTAAGATGGTAATAACCAAAAGAAGAATACCACACACAATCTCATGACATCTATACTAAAAGATTTTGTCACTCATAAATAAGATCGGCATGTATTACCAAGTAACCTTGAAAACAATAACACAAATTCTGATCCAACACACGCTTACTGCTTAAGTTCCTCTAATAAATAGTCAAGTGATTACCCCCCACCTCGTCCCAAACCCAAGAATGCCCTCGGAGACAGTGAGGAATGTTCATCGTGATGCCAAGTTCATGTATTCAACAAAGCATATGCAAACCCGCTTCTAGACTCTTCCATAGAGAATATAAATATCTGCTCTGCAATTAAATATTTAATTACAATGATAAACGTTGACGATTGCTCTCTATTAAGTAGTGATGTGGAAGCATGAAAACCAATTTGTTAAAAAAGCATGAATATCGACTTATTTATCAAACAGATACACACGTGTACCCGAGCTTCAAATAGATTCCATCATTCCATTTTGACTTCTTTAATAAGAAACCTATACCCCCTCCTCTATTACACTTTGTTTGACTCGACACAAAGTGTAACAAAGAAAGACAGACTTTAAAAACTTGCGGTCTTAAGCATGTCATAAAATTTGTGTAGCTATAACTATAACAGTTTGTTAATTAGGAATTATAGAGATGTGTTAATTCTTTTTGGAATGGACTAATAAGGAAAGTGCTAAACAAAATGGAATCGAGGGAGTAGAAAGGATGGTCTGATAGGAAGGAATAAGAAAGTAGGTTGATATATATATATATACAACAACAACAACAACAAACCCAGTGTATTTCCACAAAGTGGGGTCTGGGGAGGGTAGAGTGTACGCAGTCCGTACCGCTACCTCACATCCATCCATCCATCCATTCATACATACATACATATATATATATATATATACATAGAAAGAAAATTATACACAGGGCGTGGAAGGAGTACATCATTGGCTACTAATAACTCTCCATTCCAGAGCATAACATAAGTCAGATATGTTAAAAAGGGAAGGTACTGTCCTACCCGAAATTAGCAAGAGAACAGAAGGGTAAACAGTAAATCATACTAAAAATCACAGTTCATAAGTCATACCCGTAAAGCATGTACTAACGGTGAATGCATGGACTCGAATTGCTGTAGAGCAGAAGTAGTGTGTTCAGCAAATCCTTTCTGAAACGTTGAATCTACTTGCTCAAACATAGCCTTGCATGACATCTCAAAGGCAGGGATCACCGAACCTTCCATTGTAGATTTCAAAGTTTCCTGCAGGACAGATAGAATGTCATTGAGTATAGAGCGTCCAACATTAATTTGAAAACTGACGCATCCTGCAAAAGAAGCACAACGAAGACAGCAGGAAAGAAAAATAGCAGGTTGAGATGTTCAGGACATAAATTCAAAGATCTAGCAATCTAGCATTGCGGGGGAGCCACAAAACATAAGTGAATAGACAAGGTTGAGGAAATGTCTTTGTTTCCACATTGAGTGGCATTAACTAAATAAAGAATTGTCTGCTCACGCTCACCTGAAGAGCTTGCTTGCCAGAGGTCTGGAATTGCGACTGAATTTGCCTAGCGACGGAAGCTTCAAGTTTGGAGCTAACCGTTTTCTCCAGTTGGTTCACTGCCTTGTCACTAACTCCTTTCTGCACCATGCATGTTCCGTCATTGACAAACAAATTCAATTTTTTTTAAAGGCCAGATTTTCATTATATTAACCTGGAAGGCTTCTGAAAGAGCAGTTGATACAGCTTTCTCAATGGCAGGGACAATACTGCGTGTGACGGCTTGTCCAACAGCTGCTAGTTCTTTCTTCATCACTTTTTCTATTAGCCCCGGCATGTCCTTGTTAAAGCAGTTAGATATCAAATTGCTTATTTGTTGAGTACGATCACGAAGTAATTTCTCTTGTTTTGCACCCTCTTCTTGAAAACGGGCCAATAAAGCATCAGAATTGGCCTTGACAGCCTTCTCCATGCTCCGTCCCAAGGCAGCCTCAAGTCTTCTTCCTTCTTTGGTAACTGGAACAGCAACCATCATACCTATCTGCTTTTGCGTTTCTTTTTGCATATTAAGAACCTAAGAAGACACGGCATTGAGAGAAAATGGAAACAAGAACAGAATATAAGAAAAACAACATGATAATGTACGTAAGATGATAAACTGCAGAATAGCAATTTCCAGCACGCTTTAATGTTTCATCAATGCAAGACAAAAAATGGTTGGACAAACAGTCCTCCCATATAATAAATATATATTTAGAATCAGCTTCCACCACTTGAAAAGTTTGAATATTCCAAGAAGAGAATTCTCTGAAAGTAGTTTCACGAACCATTGGATGTGAAAGAGACCTAGATGATGGAACTTAACTCAAATAATGCAATAAATTTCAGAAGGGATTTTCTTTGATAACGGAGAAATCCCCAAGGAATAATGGCGCACGGTGTAGTCCCACAAGTGGGGTCTGGGGAGGTAGGATGTACTCAGATCTTACCCTACCTTTGTGGGGTTAGGCAGGCTGTTTCCAAAAGAGCCTCGGCTCAAAGGAGAAGCTTTTGACGCAGCGAACATATGATAGCAAAATAACAAGATACAAAGTAAATGTAACAGCAGATAGCACCACACATTGGAGAATAAGTAACTAAGCAATTACTAACTACTACTACTAATAGGAGGAGAGAAGATGGAACTCCACTAAAAGCATCATAAATTAAAACAATAACAAGAATATTAAGACAATTACAACAACAACAACAACAAACCCAGTGTATTCCCACATAGAATATTAAGACAATTAAAGTTTTACATATTCATGTACACAGTCCCTTGAGTCAAAGAAGGCACCTGATTTAGCTTCTCATGCATGGACAAAATTTGTGAGACTGCAGCTTCCATAGAGGCATTACGTGCGCTGACACCACCCTCATTGGAATCAGATGAGTTGAAATCACCAGGTGAGGATAAAGCTGGTTCAAATCCTTGAGTGTTCTTTGCCTTTTGTTTTTTTGCTTTGGCACTATAAGGTGGAGGTTGATGAGCAGAAACTTGCAGACTTGAGTCTAAATTCTTTCCAGAGATCTCCTTCGCAGAGTCACGATCTTCTTCAGGGGCAGTTGATGTTTGGGTCAGCTGCTCAGTTTCAGAAGCCCCATCAAGCTGACTAGATTCCTGGATAATATAGGTTTTAGGCGATAAGGCACGACATTCTCGAGCCATTTCTCTTCCGAGATCAGATGCCTGAGAGCAAAAGGGTTTCCCCTTGTTTTCTGACACAAAAGTATGAAGGTCTTCTTGAGAGCCAATATCAGTTTTTTGACTGAATCTTGTTTCACCAACAACCTTAACCTCCACCTCCACATTGCTGGTTTCCTTGTTGATTACAACATCTTGGATACTCGATTCTCCCCCACTTTTATGCTCTACCTCAGAGGACGAGTTAGCCATCAATATCTCCGAAGGAGTCACCAGATGAGTAGGGTGCTTGAATTTAATTGGATTACTAATACCCAAAGAACCATCATCAGGTGTCACTTCATCTTCATTATTCATTGGGTCACCATCCGACGATGTAAGGCCAGTCAAGTTTGGATGAATGGCATCCATTTGCCTGTCAACTGAATATTCAACAGCTTTAGGATCCCCAAAATGGTCACTGACAGAGGGACCAGGCTCAGAGCTGTTTGATATACTTCTGAAACCAGAAAGTTTTTTAGCCAACTCGGGACTCAAAGGTGGTGGTGGTGATGCAAAGGGAGCAATATCAGTATCAGTAGTTATACTGGGTAAACTAGCTGATTTAGATTCCACAGAGGTGACCGATGCAGTGTGTGCATCAGTTGTAGAAGGTCTAGTTGATGCTACAAGCTCTGTGCCACTCTCATGCACTAAAGATTTGGGTGCAGAACTAGTTAAAGGAAATTCCATTAGTTTACTACCGGGAGGATCAACAGGAGGATATCCTTCAATACTAGCAGCATCACGTGAAACATTAGACTCTGTCCTTTCGAAACCCACAGCATTCTCCATGGGAGGTGGCACGCATTGGGATAAGTCCAAAGCATACTGCTGAATAGCCTGCGTCTGTACACAGTACACCTGAACAATCTGTTCACCATGAGGCAGTAAATCACTTGTTCCAGTGAAACTCAAAATTGGCATTGTAACTGTAAATTCAGCTATGTAATCCATACGGGTTGCCATTGGGTTCAGACCATACTCTAGATGAACAACATATATGGCATTCTTTTTTGCATTCGCTAGTACGAGCAGACCTGCTTGAGACAAGGCTGCAGCTTGGTTAAAGAATGTCTCTTCAGCACGAGCTTCAGCAGAACTCTTTAACTCCAATGTTTGTATACAGTGCCATGATTCAGCATCACTAGGAAGCAACCAGCCTTCTTCACTTGCTGATACCCATATCTTCATTTCCCGATTAAGTAAACCCTGTATACTTTGACTGGTTACATGTGAAGAACTAAACACTAGAAACAGCCAAGACATAAACTTATACAGAAAAATAAAATAAAATCAAGACCAACTACGCTCCTAAAGCATGATCCCTTTAGAAAAACACAGTTATTCCTCAAAGTAGACATCTGATTCCATCAAAAGATGCTTGCTACAAACTATATTATCACATACCCCAGTGATGAGTATGATGTGGTCTGGGCGGTCTGGAGCAGCAAGGAAGGTTGCTGAATTAACAGGATTACCAGCATGAGGCCTGAGAATTGCAATTGGTTGTGGCTTCCGGTCTTCCCAAATCTTTATCTGTAAAACAAGATACAAACCACACACACGAGTCATGAGCAACCAACTTTAGTTAGCAAAACAGAAGATAAATTCAAAGTTTATCATCAGATCACTTTTTTCCCTTTCACAGGACAGAAACCACATCCTTTTTCTATTTTTCTTTTGTTTTGTCTTCAGAACTTTACACATTAACAAAATTCAAGGGTGAAGAATGCATAAACCTAAAACTGCGCAAGTATTAAGAAGAAAACATTACAGTATCGCATTGTCCACTTCTTCATAACTAGCAAAGGACTGCACACATTCTGGGACATTTGTTGTTGTTGGTTTAAGAGAACAGTGGAATCTATACAATCTGGATATTGATTTCTTAGAATGACCATTTTTATTGCTAACTCTATATTTCACATAATATTCTTGCCATTCATTCCCATGTACATTGTTAGTTGGTTGTTTTAAAATGCATGGGGTGCCGGCCGGCTCATGAAAAGCAATGCCTTGTAGCATGAAAAATCAGTGGATAAAAAGTTCTGGTCGTACTTTGTTACAAGATCGAACACACAACACGGATTCAAGAGATCTACAAGATCAACAACAATAGAGAATCAAAGGCCCCACTCGGCTTCTCTATGTTTTCAAGACAACAACAACAATATTCAACAAAGTAGATGGAGAATACAAGATTAAAAGGACTATAGTGAATCGAAGAGGCCCCACACGGCTTCACTGTGTCAACACATAAACAACAAGATTACAACAACAAGAAGGTTACAGGTACATTAACAACAAGAAGGAACCACGGATTCAACGAGATACAAGATAAATAGTTAGACCAAATGAAGGGACAATCTTAAGAACCCAAGAATTGTTACACTCTTGGACCCTTAAACACTATCCGCGACACAAACCTAACTCTACGTTGACACAAGAGGGCCTTTACCTCCTCTAAACACCAACATTTCAAGCCAATATGCAAACACAAGTAAATCTTCACTTGTCTAACCCTAGTTTCGGTTGGAGCTCTTGAGAGAGAACTAAAGTGTTGCAAATGTTACAAATCTCAAAATATGATCAACTAAGTGAATAAAACCCTAAGTGGTTCTATTTATATTACATTCCCCAAAAGACTTAAAATGACAAAGGTGCCCTTTTAATGAATAAGGCTTCAAGGCCACCCCTTTAGTGCACACATAGGGGTGGTTTTTGGCTTCTCCCACACTTAAGCTCGGGCCTTCTCTCGGTTTCCTTTGACATACACAAAAAGGGTCCATCTACGAGATCACACTTGTATCATCCTCTCCATCTTGAGAGGAGTTTGACCTCAAACTCAAGCAATCTTCACCCGCAAGCTCTCCTCTTCGAATAATCTTTTCTCGGCTCCTCCCAAGGTTAGGATATTCAACCAAGGGTGTCATGAGATCATCAAGCTTGCTCCTTGGGCTCGGATGTCCTTCAACCTGCACATAAGAAGAATGGATGCTAGGCAAAGTGCTAGCATCTCGGTTAGTAAGCATCACAGGGTCTTTGTGGGCAAATCCCACTTCTTGAACTCTCGGCTCCTCCTCTTCTTCATCATCCTCACCCTCGGTTTCCTCTTCTAAACCATCACTAAGCATGATTCTCCTTGCCATAAACAAGGGTACTACACACTCTCCATCAACCGGCCAAATATCTTCCACGCCTTTATCTATTTCTACCTCGGCTTCTTGCTCTCCATCTTGAGCGTTTTCATCAAACTCATTCGATGCAAGCCCCACCTCCTCACCAAGGTAATACAATTTTGCTTCCCTAAGGATTATATTTCTCCGATTTGGGCACTCATTAGCCTTGTGCCCCCACCCTTGACATTTAAAACATTGAAATCCTTTAGGATGAGAAGTAGAATTCGGTTTACCTTCGTTTCTCGAAAGATACCTTTGGGCAGCCTTGGTCTCGGCTTGGATCAGCTTGGCCTCGGGTTTCTCCTCATTGGATGAGTCAATCTTGTCCTTGTGCCAATCCGAGGGTGATTGCCCCTTGAACTTGCTGCCCACCCTTTCCCGTATCTCTCTCTCAATCTCCAAGGCGGCTTGGAAAATGGCGTCAATTGCGTCGAACTTGTGTAAGGTCAACCGTGAAGCAATATCTCTATTCAACCGCACCTTGAATCGTATGATGTTGTGACTCACTTGTTCCCCTCTATGATCAAGTTTCAAGATGATTGACTTGGAAGACCCTCTCACATGCGGATTCCAAGAAGCTCTTCGGGATCACTCTCACCCTTGAAGATTGGAAGCCCCATTGTGATGGTATTTAGTCCTACTTCACGGATTTGGTTCCCTTGTTGGTTCTAATGACCAACTCTTCCTTCTCAGTCATGAACCTCCCTTGGATCAACATGTCTACCTCGTACCTCTTCCCCCCCTCATGTAACCATCACCAAATGGACCATACCCCTCATGTTGGATAGGTCTATTTAGGTTAAGTGGAGCTTGTAGTGCGGGTTTGGATTTGGTGGATAATAAGGTCTTTGGCCAAGTGGAGTTTGGTTTGGAGGGCTCGGTGAAGTGTTGGACTTGGTGAAGTGTTGGTTGGCTTGGCCTCTCATGGTCTCGGGTGAGGGAGTATAGTGGAGTTCGGTTTGTGACATTGGAGGATTGTCTCGGTGGATGGAACATTTGGTGCAAGGCCTCGGGAGTAGTGGTCGGGGAAATGTGTTGAGGCGTGGATGGTCGACTCCTTTGACTTTCCACATGCTCTAATCTCCCACTCAGTGATGCCACATCCGTATCTAGTTTCTCAAGACCCATATTCAACCTAGCCACATCTTGGGACATAGTTTCAAGGCGAGCCAAAATGAGATTGATGGCATTACTATCCATTGTTTGAGCATTTGAAGCCTCAGGTTCCATTTTAATGGAATCAGAATTAATCCTTCAAGTTACGATCCAACAAGTCACCAAATCAGTCCACTATGTCACACACAACAATACAACACAAAACCTACAAAACAGACTAGTTCAAACAACCTCACTATTCTCTCACTCACGTTGAGGCCTCACACTTGACGTCACAAATGTTTGCAAGTCGGCTTGTAGTTGTGGTGAGTTGAAGAGTAAGTCTACTCCTTAGTCGGAATGGATTCTTTGTTGGATGACTCAAGTAAGTAATGTTCGAACTTGAACCAAGAAGCACTACGATTATAAAAACGACAAAAGCACAAAAGAAACGTAGACACGAACAAGGGATGCAAAGGACTAATTGACAATCTAGTAGGAGTTTACTAGTTTGTTAATTAGTTCTAATATCAACTAATGAAACCAAGAATCAACAATTAGAAACTAGAAAAAGCCAAATTTGAGTTTAATTATGGACATGAACAGTAGCAAGTGGTGACGTGGCAACATGTAATTTGTCTCGGGCCCACACGACTTAGTCACAAATTTGAAATTCTCAACCTTCACACAATTTAGAATGAAAGGTAATTGGTGTTGGAGGGAAAGTATAAGTCTTGAGTCTTTTGTAAGTTTATTCTCAAAAGGATGATCTTGACTTATACTAGTTCCACCAAACAAGGCTCCTTGATTTAAGAATAGTAGTTGAAAAGTCTATGAAGTGATGGTTCAAGTCTTCTCACCAACAAACTTTAAAATTTTTATCTTCACCTTTTTGAATCAAGTTTGCACTTTTTGTAGCTTAAGTTATAAGACTAGGTGAAGAATAAGATGAACACAATAACAATCTTCATGAACATAACAACAACAACACCAATCGGCCACCAATCTTCAACAACAAGGTTCAACACATGGCCAACTTCAAGTCACCACAACAATAGTCAATATTACAAGCTCAACTTTAGATTTGGACACTTTTGTGTTGATGAGAAAGGAACCAACACAAGAAACAAACTAAACAATTAAAATCTTTTGTAGATCTACAACCAATTTCGACCTAGACAACAACACAACACCATTTTCTCAACCAAGAACAAGATGGACTGATTTGTCCTCTTTCTTTTTTTTTTTTGGAATTTTCAGATTTCAACAATTTTTATTTTTTTTGTATTTTTCAACAACCAAGCCCAAGATTGATTTTGTTGGAACCAAATCAACCACAAGCTCTGATACCAAATGATACAAGATCGAACACACAACACGGATTCAAGAGACCTACAAGATCAACAACAATAGAGAATCAAAGGCCCCACTCGGCTTCTCTATGTTTTCAAGACAACAACAACAATATTCAACAAAGTAGATGGAGAATACAAGATTAAAAGGACTATAGTGAATCGAAGAGGCCCCACACGGCTTCACTGTGTCAACACATAAACAACAAGATTACAACAACAAGAAGGTTACGGGTACATTAACAACAAGAAGGAACCACGGATTCAACGAGATACAAGATAAATAGTTAGACCAAATGAAGGGACAATCTTAAGAACCCAAGAATTGCTACACTTTTGGACCCTTAAACACTATCCGCGACACAAACCTAACTCTACGTTGACACAAGAGGGCCTTTACCTCCTCTAAACACCAACATTTCAAGCCAATATGCAAACACAAGTGAATCTTCACTTGTCTAGCCCTAGTTTCGGTTGGAGCTCTTGAGAGAGAACTAAAGTGTTGCAAATGTTACAAATCTCAAAATATGATCAACTAAGTGAATAAAACCCTAAGTGGTTCTATTTATATTACATTCCCCAAAAGACTTAAAATGACAAAGGTACCCTTTTAATGAACAAGGCTTCAAGGTCACCCCTTTAGTGCACACATAGGGGTGATTTTTGGCTTCTCCCACACTTAAGCTCGGGCCTTCTCTCGGTTTCCTTTGACATGCACAAAAAGGGTCCATCTACGATATCACACTGGTATCATACTTGTTGCTGAATCATCATTTTACAAATGAAAATGCATTGAATGATATGGCTGCTGTATAGAGCAAAGACAGCAAATATAAATGCAAACAGTTTAACAGACAATAAGCAAAACTCTCACGAACCGTGCCATCCACTGATGCAGATACCAATCGGGTGGTCATCCACTGGCACATTGACAGATCAGTCACTTCTCCATCATGAGTACCAACAAGTTGTACCCCATCAATCAACTTGTCAACAGGACATCTGAGAGGTTCATCTGCTGAAAAAACTTCAGCTTTTCCAAATTTTGTGGTATCAATTTTTAAAACATGTTTTCCGATCCCGACCACAAGAATTTCCTGTTGAAGAGAGCATAACAACAGTTACGAAGAAAACTAGTAGAATAACTATGCTAGAAAAGAGTTCCACAAAAAAGAACTGGTACTTGTTTGTGACAATGCCAACAAACTCGAGGATGAACAGATGCCCCCTCACCAACGACTTGAACAGCAGTGACAATCCTCCCTGTAATTTGGGGAGTATCTTCCTCATCGGGTCCTTCAGAAATTTTCCATATATAAACACGCCCATCGACGCTTGCACTGAAACATCAGAAAAATTAGATAGATAAAGCACTTCATAATACCTGATATGAATAAAAGAGAATAGCACTACCTGGCCAAAAGGTGAACGTCCTCAGCAAAGAAAGCCATGTCTGTAACCCTCTGAAAGAAAATTCATAACTTAGATGAATACATAATACCGTACTCACAAAAGAATGGTTAAAACATACTATAAATTTCCAATTACTATAGCTCTTACAAAATACGGATCTTTTTTTCCAATATTAAACCAAACAAGACAATTTGCCAACTTTTATTTTACAGAATAAACTTAAGTTTCTAGCATTTTAAGCATATTTACCATAACACACATTTACCATCACTAGCAATTTAAGCATACCAACTAGCACAAGTATTTATGATGTTTATAAACAGCCTCTCCCCTCTGTAGAGGTAGTGGTATGGACTGCGTACACTCTACCCTCCCCAAACCCCACTATGTCTGGGTTTGTTGTTGTTGTTGATAAACAGTCCACATGACAAAAAGTATGAAGTTCACATACAATGTAACTACTGAACTATTTCGACAAGAAAATGTAAGCTTGGTGAAAAGGCCAACCCGTGCAAGGCCTTTAAGCAATGATTTCAACGCAGTATTAATGTTAAGCACGCGAAAATAGCTCCCAATTTGAGTCCATAACACACATATTTACCATCACTAGCATTTTAAGCATACCAACTAGCACAAGTACTTATAATGTTCATAAACAGTCCACCTAACAAAAAAATATGAAGTTCGCATACAATGTAGCTACTGAACTATTACGACAAAAAAAATGTAAGCTTGGTGAAAAGGCCAACCCGTGCAAGACCTTTAAGCAATGATCTCAACGTGGTATTAATGTTAAGCACGCGAAAATAGCTCCCAATTTAAGTCCATAACACACATATTTACCATCACTAGAATTTTAATCTAGCATAAGTACTTATAATGTTCATAAACAGTCCACATAATAAAAAAATATGAAGTTCGCCTACAATGTAGCTACTGAAATATTACGAAAAAAAATGTAAGCTTGGAGAAAAGGCCAACCCGTGCAAGACCTTTAAGCAATGATCTCAACGCGGTATTAATTTTAAGCACGCGAAAATAGTTCCCAATGTGAGTCCATAACACAAATATTTACCATCACTAGCATTTTAAGCATACCAACAAACAAAAAAATATGAAGTTCACATACAATTTAGCTACTGAACTATTACGACAAAAAAAAAAATGTAAGCTTGGTGAAAAGGCCAACCTATGCAAGACCTTTAAGCAATGATCTCAACGCAGTATTAATATTAAGCAAGCAAAAATAGCTCACAATTTGAGTCCATAACACACATATTTACCATAACTAGCATTTTAAGCATACCAACAAACAAAAAAATATGAAGTTCACATACAATTTAGCTACTGAACTATTACGACAAAAAAAAAATGTAAGCTTAGTGAAAAGGCCAACCTATGCAAGACCTTTAAGCAATGATCTCAACGCGGTATTAATATTAAGCAAGCAAAAATAGCTCACAATTTGAGTCCATAACACACATATTTACCATAACTAGCATTTTAAGCATACCAACAAACAAAAAAATATGAAGTTCACATACAATGTAGCTACTGAACTATTACGACAAAAAAAAAAATTAAGCTTTTCACATACAATGTAGCTACTGAACTATTAATACAAGAAAATGTAAGCTTTTCACATACAGTGTAGCTACTGAACTATTACGACAAAAAAAATTGTAAGCTTGGTGAAAAGGCCAACCTGTGAAAGACCTTTAAGCAATGATCTCAACACGGTATTAATATTAAGCACACGAATAGCTCCCAATTTAAGTCCATAACATATATAACTCTTATTAACTGCAATTTGTCTCCCTAAAACAAGTCCCGGATCCGAACCATACTTAGTAATAGGTGTAACCTCCTACTGAGGCTGCACTTCACCAGGCAACCTAGCATCTATATTATAAACAACATGATCACCATTCAAATGTCTCCCTTTAGGTAACTTACTACTACTCAGCATTCGCATCATTGGACTAGTAATACCACCACAAGCATTATAAGCATACCAACTAGCACAAGTATTTATAATGTTCACAAACAGTCCACATAACAAAAAAATATGAAGTTCACATACAATGTAGCTACTGAACTATTACGACATAAAAATGTAAGCTTGGTGAAAAGGCCAACCTGTGAAAGACCTTTAAGCAATGATCTCAACACGGTAATAATATTAAGCACACGAATAGCTCCCAATTTAAGTCCATAACATATATAACTCTTATTAACTGCAATTTGTCTCCCTAAAACAAGTCCCGAATCCGAACCATACTTAGTAATAGGTGTAACCTCCAACTGAGGCTGCACTTCACCAGGCAACCTAGCATCTATATTATAAACAACATGATCACCATTCAAATGTCTCCCTTTAGGTAACTTACTACTACTCAGCATTCGCATCATTGGACTAGTAATACCACCACAAGCATTATAAGCATACCAACTAGCACAAGTATTTATAATGTTCACAAACAGTCCACATAACAAAAAAATATGAAGTTCACATACAATGTAGCTACTGAACTATTACGACATAAAAATGTAAGCTTGGTGAAAAGGCCAACCTGTGAAAGACCTTTAAGCAATGATCTCAACGCGGTATTAATATTAAGCACACGAATAGCTCCCAATTTAAGTCCATAACATATATAACTCTTATTAACTGCAATTTGTCTCCCTAAAACAAGTCCCGGATCCGAACCATACTTAGTAATAGGTGTAACCTCCAACTGAGGCTGCACTTCACCAGGCAACCTAACATCTATATCATAAACAACATGATCACCATTCAAATGTCTCCCTTTAGGTAACTTAGTACTACTCAGCATTCGCATCATCGGACTACTAATACCACCAACACCAACACTGGGTGAAACTGCACCAAATTCAGATACCTCAGACCCTGAATTTTGCAAAATGGGTTGTTGAGAAACTTGGGAAACTTCATTTGTCAATGGTGGTGCACTCAACAAAGCCATTAAACGAACCCCAGGGTTAGGATTCAAGAATTGATGTGGACTAGTTGGGGTGGTAGCAGGAGGTTGAAGTGGGGGTGCAGGGAAGGATATGGATCTTTGAGGGATATGGTGAAAAGGGGGTGTAGAGGTTGGGTAGTAGAGTCCACCGGCACCGGTACCAACTCCGGCGACAACTCCGGCGCCGGTGCCAACTCCGGAAGGTGGATATGAAGAAATCAAATTCTGGGAATTTGGTATTGCTGAAATCGGTTGTTGTTGTGGGTTGAAGAATTTGTGAATATCATACGGTGGTGGTGGTGGTCCTCCACCGGACTGGTTAGGATTTCCGGCGGAAGCCATAAATTTTTTTTTTTTCTTTTTTTTTTTTGAATAAATCAAAAAAGAAATTACAATTTTTGGAGGATTAATTGAAGGGAAAATGAAGAGAGATTTGATGAAAATGGAGGATTTGGAGATTTGAGTAGTGAGAGTGTGTTGAGTGAGAGTGATGAAAAGATTGGGACCTTTATGGGGGTAATAGTGATATTATGGCAAAAAGATGGGTGAGAAAATAATATTTTATTAGATTGGGTATCTAGTTGTATTTTTATGTTTAGAATAATGCTACTTGAGTCCTCTGAGTTATAATTAATTTAATATACTATATAAAATTATTAAAATTGTACTTTATATGCACTTATCTTTTGGGTTTGTTATACTGTTATCGGTTCTAGACCGGAGGTTATAAAAAATAGTCTCTCTACTTCACACGAGGTAGTGGTATGATATGTGTACACGCTACCCTCCCCGGACCCTACTATATGAGAATACACTGGTATGTTGTTGTTGTTGAACCTAATGTATGATCTTAAATCACCGTCAAATGATGTGGTACAGTGAATGGGATTGCTTTTTCCTTAATCAGACGTCTCGGGTTCGAATCCTAATACAGAAAAATCTTTAAAAAAGGAGAGCTACCCCCCGAATAGGCCCTACGTGGTGTAAATCCAGAAGGGTCACATCATAAAGATCTATTATACACAAACTTACCTTGCATAATAAATCAGGCTAAAATAAGCTAAAACTATTATAATGCGGTTAAATTTTTCAAAATTCAAAGAATGGCCACATGATAAAGATCTATTATATGCAACTTACCTCGCATAAGTTGGGCTAAAATAAGCTAAAACTATTATACAACGGCTAAATTTAAAAGATTTGAAGAAGAATCACGTCATAAAGATCTATTATACGCAAACTTATCTCACATAAATTGGGCTAAAATAAGCTAAAACTATTCCAAGGCAACTAAAATTTAAAGATTCAAAGGACCGCATCATAAAGATCTATTACACGCAAACTCACCTCGCATAAATTAGCTAAAACTATTATATGGTGGCTAAAATTTAAAAGATTCGAAGAAGGACCGCATCATAAAGATCTATTACACGCAAACTCACCTCGCATAAAATAGCTAAAACTATTATACGATGACAAAAATTTAAAAGATTCGAAGAAGGACCACATCATAAAGATCTATTATACACAAATGATCTCACATAAATTAGCTAAAACTATTATACGGCGGCTAAAATTTAAAATATTCGAAGAAGGACCGCTTCGTAAAGATCTATTATATGCAAACTCACCTCACATAAATTAGCTAAAACTATTATAAGGCGGCTAAAATTTTAAAAATTTGGAAAAGGACCGCATCATAAAAGAACTTACCTTGCATAAATCATGCTAAATAAAGCTAAAACTATTACAAGACGGCTAAAATTTAGAAGATTTGAAAAAAGACCGTATCATAAAGATTTATTAGACGCAAACTTACCTCGCATAAATTGGCCTAAAATAAGTTAAAACTATATAAATCGGCTTAAATTTAAAAGATTCAAAAAAGGACCAAATCATAAAGGTCTATTACACACAAATTTACCTCAACATAAATTGAGCTAAAACTATTATAAGGCGGCTAAAATTTAAAAGATTCAAAGAAGAATCGCATCATAAATATCTATTATACACAAATCTACCTCACATAAATTGGGCTAAAATAAGCTAAAACGATTATAAAGCGGCTAAATTTTAAAAGATTTGAATATTATACTCAAACTCACCTCACTTCGATTTTTTTTTAGTTTTTTCTGAATTTTGATGAGTTGTAAGATAAAAAAGTCCTTGGGGTTAAAATAAGTGGCTAAAATTTAAAAGATTGAGCGGGTTATATTAGGTCACAAACATTTTCGCGCCGTCATTTTCTGCCTCCATTAAATTCCTCCGCCGTTCTCCACCATTCCAACCACCGTGTAACACCGCCGTTTTCACCGTCCACCGCATCTCCACCGTGTTCAAGTTTTCTGATCTGCTTCCGACGAGTCAGTTAATGAAGTTCAATTGAGCTGCGCCGACACTCTCCGGTTATTCGTCCTCTTTCTCGATCATGTTGCTGAGAAACTTGAAGCCTTTGTTCCGCCGGAGAAGCCGTTATATCTTCGGTATACTCTCCAGAACAACTAGCAATTTACCGTACAATTCTAGTTGCAATGAGACGATAGGATTTTCATCGATTAATTCTACGAATATTAAACACGTGCAATTTGCGTGTCTACCGAATGCTTATTTCATTTGCAGTGTCGCGAAACTGTGTACTTCGTTAAGTCAAGAGAAGGCAAATAAACCGTTAGATAATGCTACTGTTACTGCTAGTAGTAGTAGTGATATAGTTGATGAGAAGATAGATCAACTGTTAGATAATCGCGCTGCTGCTACTCGTAGTTGTAGTGATATGGTTGATGAGAAGATAGATGAGATTTTACGTAGTAATGCTGGTGCTACTAGTAGCGGTACGGTTGTTGAGACGACAAATGTACTGTTAGATAATCGCGCTGCTATTAGTACTGATATAGTTGATGAGAATGCGGATGAATTGTTAGGTAATGGTGTTGTTACTAGTAGTATTGATATGGTTGATGAGAATACGGATGAATTATTGGATAATGCAGCTGCTATTAGTAGTGATATGGTTGATGAGAAGCCGGATGAATTGTTAGATAGTGGTGTTGTTACTAGTAGTGATATAGTTGATGAGAAGCCTGATGAATTGTTAGATAACGATATTGTGGTTGATGAGAATGTAGATGAACGGTTAGATAAGGTTGTTGGTACTAGTAGCGTTATGGTTGACTTTACAAAGATTGATATTAATAAGTTGCCAAGGGTTTTAATAATGGGAAGACCTAATGTAGGGAAATCAGCGTTGTTTAATCGTTTGATACGAAGGAGGGAGGCACTTGTATACAATACTCCAACTGATCATGTTACTAGGGATATACGAGAAGGTGTTGCAAAATTGGGGAATTTGAGGTTTAAGGTGTTGGATTCAGCTGGTATAGAAGCAGAGGCTTCTTCTGGTTCTGTTCTTGGTAGAACTGCGGAAATGACTGGAAATGTGCTGTCGAAAACTCAGTTTGTGATTTTGTTAGTTGATGCTAGAGATGGAGTGTTGCCTATGGATTTGGATGTTGGGAAGTGGTTGAGGAAGAATGCACCTGGAATGAAGACTATTGTGGTGATGAATAAAGCTGAATCGCTCGATGACTGTGATGGTTCTCTTGGAGCTGCTGTTGGCGACGCTTATAATTTAGGATTTGGCGAACCCATTGCTTTATCTGCTGAGACAGGACTCGGTATGGCTGAACTTCATGAAACCCTTAGACCATTACTTGAAGAATATGTGATCCAAAACAACATCCGTGATGATGAGATCAAGGAGAATGAGGAGAATAACTCCTCTGAGGATATGGAGAGTAAATTGCCATTGCAGTTGGCAATTGTTGGGCGGCCTAATGTTGGAAAATCAACCTTGTTGAACACAATCTTGCAAGAAGATCGTGTTTTGGTTGGCCCTGAAGCTGGATTGACTAGAGATTCCATCCGTGCTGAATTTGAATACGAAGGAAGAACCATTTATTTAGTTGACACAGCAGGTTGGTTGGAGAGGACAAAACAGCAGGAGAAGGGACCGGCATCTTTAAGTATTATGCAATCAAGGAAACACCTTATGAGAGCACATGTAGTTGTTTTGGTCCTCGATGCAGAAGAGATTGCAAAAGCTAGGCGAAGCATGAAGCATGTTGAAGTAGTTATAGCAAGGCGAGCGGTAGAGGAAGGACGTGGTCTTGTTGTGATTGTAAATAAGATGGATCTTCTAAGAGGGAAAGAAAATTACAAATTGTACAAGAGCGTGATTGAAGCTGTGCCTCAAGAAATTCAAACGGTTATTCCCCAGGTCACTGGGATACCTGTTGTATTTGTTTCAGCTCTCGAAGCGAAGAGTCAGATAGCTGTCATGAATCAGGTCGTTGAAACATATGAAAAGTGGTGTTTGAGATTGTCAACAGCTCGTCTTAACCGTTGGCTACGCAAGGTCATGAGCAGACATTCTTGGAAAGACCAGGCAGCACAACCCAAGATCAAGTATTTCACTCAGGTGAAAGCTAGACCTCCAACTTTTATTGCATTTATGAGCGGAAAAACCCAGCTCTCAGATACAGATTTGAGGTTCCTAACTAGATCTTTGAAGGAAGACTTCGACTTGGGTGGAATACCAGTTCGGATATTGCAACGAACTGTTGAAGGAAATAGTAGAACTAATATCAGCAGCAAGAACAAGCAGCCAGCTAATAGAACGATGGAAAGGGCTGTTTCTGACAAAAGGACAATCCTCGCTGTAGAAAGTAGCAACACTACTTGAATTATCCAAACTTTAGCTTATCCTACGTGGTCATAACTTCATTCAATAAAAGAGAGAGAGAGAGAGGGAGAGTATTTTTGGTCTTTGGGAAAGCATGTTTCCCTCTGCCATTGTCTCATGTCTTTTTTCCATTGTATCCTATCGTAGACGGTAGATGATAGTCTTGTTTGTTTTATGCTTTATGTGAATATGTCAAGGAACTTGATTTTTCTTTTTTATTTAATTAATATAGGGTGAAGATCATTTTTGTCCTCCTACATGACTGACTCTTTCAATGCTTTTGTGGTAAAAGTTAGAGAGAAACAATACTAAATTATTGGAATGGATTAGAAGAAAAACTATGACTAGATCTTGATAAAGTTATGAAAAGCTTCTGCTTTGAACGCTCTGATTCCACCAAAAGTGAGAGAAAGAGTGGCTCAAAATCAGGAGGGAAGAAAAATGATTTGTTTTGGGCTAATGAACACTTGTTTGAAGTGCATGAATTGAAAAATTATGTGGTAGATTTGAAGAAAATGTCATGTCAAGGTAGGGGTGCGGTCTGCGTACACACTATGTTCCCCAAACCCCACTTGTTGGATTACTCTGGGTATGTTGTTGTTGTTGTCACGTCATGTCAATGCAGAGACAAATAAGTGGAGTGCCATGCGGACATGCTCTATGCTGCATGACTCATATTAGAGAGGATGCTACCAAATTTGCTTATCCTCTACTCACTAAAGAATGCCATGTGAGGACTTTTTCTAGAAAGATCAATCCAGTACCGGGAAGATAGCAAATAGCCAGTTGTAGATCAACCCGTTGTGCATCCTAATGAGGAAATGGAGAAGAAGAGAGGTAGAAAACTGATTAAAGGGAGAAGAGAATCAATTCATTGCACTTGCAAATATACGCTATCAAATTGGGTATAATAGCAGATCGTGTGGAAAGAAAACATCAAGTACAAATGCTGGTGAACTTCATTAGTAAGTTTATTATTATTTTTTTACATTGAAGGGGAGCCTCGGAGTAACTGGTAAAGTTGCCTCCATGTGACCAGGAGGTCGCGGGTTCAAGCCTTGGAAACAGCCTCTGGCAGAAATGCAAGGTAAGGTTGCGTACGATACACCCTTGTGGTGGGGCCCTTCCCCGGACACTGCGCATAGCGGTAGCTTTAGTGCACCGGGCTGCCCTTTTTTTTTTTTTTTTTTTACATTGTGTTCTTGAAAATCGTATTTAGTTATTCTAGCTGAAGCTTGAGTGCTCCATTATTCTGGTGCCTGTGGAAGTTGATTTTTGTTTTCTAATACAGGGTTGTTAATCTGTCCGCTGGTGCGTTCTGATGCGATTCTGGCATTGTTGGTCCTTTTCGGTGCGTTTCTGCTGATGTTGGCTTCTCGCTGTCGCTAGTCCTTTTTTTTTTGTTGCTCTAATATACGTTTGCATTTCTTTGAATTTTTAAAGATTTTGCTGCTATTAAGCTGTTGTCGCCTCTCTAGTGCATGAAGAGCTACTGGTCTTTTTCTACCTTTGCTAAATAAATATTGACCTTCTGCTTATATATTTAAATATATATATATATATATATATATATATATATATATATATATATATATATATGGTGGTTTTAATCTAAATCAGTTTCTATGTTCAGATGCAAATTGCTGTATGGTTCAATATCAGTCCCTATTTGTTTGCTTTGTAGTCAAAAGTCCCTCTTTCCCAATCTGAATCGCTTGTCTGTGTACATTTATAGTCGATGTCATATAGTTTCAATTACCCATTCCATGCCACTTTCTTGTTATTTTCATTAGTTTTCACATAGGAGTGCTTGGTCCTAAGCCGGGGATCTATCGGAAACAGCCTCTCTACTTCTCTTGAGGTAGTGGTATGGTCTGCGTACACTATACTCTCCCCAGACCCCACTAGGTGGGACTAGATGGGAATACACTGGGTATGTTGTTGTTGTTGTTCACATAAGAGTGTTGTATTCATTATTTTGTGTTTCTCCACTTGCTAGAGTAGATGTGTTGAAAGGCACGATATTCGCAGTTGGAGTTCCTAAGGATTCATCTTCAAGTCCAAAGTACTTCTTCTCGTTGCATACCTTAGTCCACTGCTGTAGGGATAGCGTTTGCTGCAACTTGCTAGAGTAGCCGCTTTGAGAGCCACAATATTCACAGTTGGAGTTCCAATCGAAAGCACTTCTGCTCATTGCATACCTTGATCCACTAATGTATGGATAGCGTTTGCTGGTGCAGTTTGACCATTAGCAGCAAACGGTGTTCCTCTTCTCCTACCTTTGAATCCAGAAGTACCAGCGGAGTTCTAACTTGCTGTCTAACTCCTTGATATTGTCAGGTACGTAAACGTCTTTCATGTTATGTTATGTTATGTTATATATTCTCGTGCAGAAAAGTCGAATTGGCATACGGACTTTTCATCTATTCTTTTATCGTCATCTGAAATGAGTTTCCAATTTATCAGATGATTTTTGAATTCAAGCTATATACATACAAATATGGGGAAAATGTAATATTGTTATTGAATTTAACAATGATTTTTATTAGTGCCATGTGATCAGGAGGTTACGGCTTCAAGTCTTGGTAATTGCCTCCGTCAAAAATGCAAGTTAACGCTGCGTATAATACACCCTTGTGGTGGGACCTTCTCTATACCCTGCGCATAGCGGGAGCTTTAGTGCACCGGGCTGCC
This sequence comes from Capsicum baccatum var. pendulum, assembly GCA_030864225.1. Classification (NCBI taxonomy): domain Eukaryota; kingdom Viridiplantae; phylum Streptophyta; class Magnoliopsida; order Solanales; family Solanaceae; genus Capsicum; species Capsicum baccatum. Next base: position 16,254,118 of record CM061559.1, on the reverse strand, counting down.
CTTTTAATTAATGTTCATCAAGAAATTTACTTGTAATTAAATAAATGACATAAATTGTTGAATTTTTCTTACACTATTAAATACACACAACTTAAACACGTTTTATACAAATTAATAATAGGTTTATTTCTCTACTTTTTTTCAACCTTAAGACTCTTTTTCTCTCTTCCATAGATTTATAACTGTTTCTCCCATTTCAGAACTATATTTATATATTTATTTCCCACTTTTTTCTCACCATCAAAGTAATAACATCTCTGGCAGCATATTTTGATCCATTGACAAAAAGAAAAAAAAAAAATTTCTTTTTGTGCAAAACATAAATAATTTTGATCCAAATGTGTCTGTTTTGCCCTGGTAAGGTTTGCATGTTATGCACATGCTTAATATTATTGGTGGTTGCAATTGGTATTTTGTTTGGATTTGGAGTTTTTAAAGATGGATTTAAGAAAATTAAACATACAACTACTCATGTTGGTGGTTATGAAGGAAGGCCCTTTATGAAATACCATACTCCAACATTTTATCAGCAACATTTAATTTGAAGGGGGAGACTTGGAGTAACCGGTAAAGTTGTTGTCATGTGACCAGGACGTCACGGGTTCAAGCCTTGGAAACAGCCTCTGACAGAAATGCAAGGTAAGGTTGCGTACAATAATACACCCTTGTGGTGGGGCTCTTCCCCGAACACCGCACATAACGGTAGCTTTAGTGCACGGGCTGCTGTTTTTTTTTTTAATTTGATATACCCATTGTTTTCTTCAATGTAAGAATTATGTTGTTAATTTGATAATTATAAGGTGTTATTTACTTTTTGGAAAGTTTTGTAATTTACAATTTTAAGAATTGTTTGATTGATTTGGACTAGCTAATGTGTTTTTTAGTTTTTCAAGTTTGATTCATGGGAATTCTTTGTAAATTGATTTATCTATTATAGTTAATACAGAAATAATTCAAAAATGCATCAAAGAATCTATGTATGTATAGAGAGAAGTGTTTGCGATGTAACAATAACAACACAACAACAACATACCCAGTGTATTCCCCCACAGTGGGGTTTGGGGAAGGTAAAATGTACGTAATCCATACCAGTACCTCTGCAGATGTAGAGAGGTTGTTTCTGATACTGACTAAACCGGTTATGTTATAAATGAGGTTATCACAAGGGCTAAATAACACCTTGTTGTCCAAAAGAAGCATGATGCAAGAGCGTAGGTGAATGATAAGCATTGGAGGTGTGCTTGAAGGATAGTGGCAGCATGGTGACAAATTTCACCATGGTGATTTGTCATAAAGAGAGTGTTTGCTAATGGTAATTGCATGATTCCAGATGTCGTCGCTAGATTTGCATGGTGAAAGATATTTCAATTGCCGTATCTCAGGTGAAGAGAAGGGGGCGATAGCTTTTTAAGGCTTAAATCTATAATATCACTGTTATGAGCAGTACCAGCCGATGGACTAGGGAAGAAGTGCACATTTACCCAAAATCGCGCAATTTTGTCCACCATTAAACTTTTTTTTTTTTTTTTCTGTCATTCATACTATTACTATTAGCAAATCGTCTCGTACTTGCCCTTGTCATTTAACAAAGTTAAATGACAAAGTTTCAACATGAAATAACTAAACTACACTTACACAAATTCACAAACTATGTTAGGTACTTCAAACATTCAATGTTGTACTTAATACGAGCCTAACTCGTAAAGTTAGTTGTCATGTGATCAGGAAGTCACGGGTTCAAGTTTTGAAAACAGCCTTTGACAGAAATGCAAGATAAGACTGCGTACAATACACCCTTATGGTTGAGCCCTTGCGTATAGCGAAAGCTGTAGTGCACCGAACTATCTTTTTTTTACTTAATACAAGCCAAGATACAATTCTTCAAGCCATAACATAGTGTAATTCTATGAGTAGAATCAGGGGAATGGTGTGCACGCAGCTTTAACCCTACCTTGTGACTGACAGGGTAGGGAGGTTGCTTCGAAAGACTCATGGCTCAAGTAAAGCATATCAAAAATAGCATGAAAAGGAAATACAGTAGTAACAAAGACAAATAGAAGCTAATGACGAAAAGAACAATAAGCAACAAACAAATAATACAGGAACCGAAGTCCAAACCAAAGGAAAAATAGTTCTTCAGTAGATCAGCTAACAAGATGAAATTTAAAATAACTCAACAAGTGCCATTGGATGTACAATTTCCTCAAGACAGTCATAGTGGGAACTGTCAAGATATAAAATACACGAAGAACACACTCGAAACAAAATTTTGTTAGATGTACATTTGTGTATAGTAACCCCCGGAAAACAAAGGACTTAAAAAGACTGGGTGAAATGGGGGAAAAATTGCCTAAACAAATCCATTTGGTCTCTCTCCACTTTTGGCAGATCTCTTTTGTACATCTGCGTCGTAATGGGCAAAGGCAGCATCTAAAGCCTGTGGGGAAAATGTATAAACTCCATGAGAATCGTAATAATAGAACTCCTCCATAGTAAGCACTTTATTTAATTAAAAGAAGATCGGGGCCAAAATGATCGAACTTTAGACAAATAACATTATCATCTCGAATAATCATGTACAGCCAGAAGGTTAACCTGAAGCATTGGCTGAACAAGGAGGGAAACTTGATGTCTCATATCCGATTGCACAGATTCCTTCATCTCCTGAAAGTCGATAGAACATTTGAAAACTTGACATCACACAAGAAACAACTCCTCAAGTCTAATATGTATGCCTACAGATAGCAAGAAATAAACATTACTAAACTGCACATATAGAGTGGCTGGCCGCTGGCGAGAAGAAATTTGAATTCCCCTGCATCAACCCTACCAGCAAAAATTTCCCAAACCAGAAAGCAGGTGGTTTGCCGCAATGTCCTTTATTATTTTACTCATCGTTCACCCTTGTCCTGAGCCATGGGTCTATCGGAAACAACCTCTCTACTTCATCTGAGGTAGTGGTATGGTCTACGTACACATTACCCTCCTCAAACCCCACTATGCGGGAATACACTGGGTATGTTGTTGTTGTCGTACTCATTGTTCACCCTTAGACCCCAATTTGTTTGGGACTGAGGCATAGTTGTAGTTGTTCTACCGTCAGATCATCTCCCACCCAGCAGCAACCACCCCCTTTCTTATTTTTCCTCATAGCAGTACTGGTTAGTTTGTTTTCCCATTTGCCTGTTCTCAGTAAATTTAAATTTGCCTGTTACTACATCAATCTTTTTTCAAAATAAAAAAGCAGCATGGGACCATTAATATCTCGATGAAATGATTTCTTGAGAACTTCAAGAGGAAAAAGTCAGATTCAAAAGATTTATGGAGTGTTTAAACTAATCTCAAAACCACAACCACCTCAAAACTGTTGACGGTTTCTTATCGTTACAAATAACAACAATATACCTAGTGTAATTCCACATTTAGGAGTCATTTGGAAGGAGGGATGGGATAAGTAAGGATATCCCCCCTTGGGATTATTTTATCCCTCCCTTCCCATGGGATAGTAATTCCATCATTTAAGTACAAATGGTGGGATAAAATAGTCACGGGATTAAGTAATCCCTTCTACCGAACATGGGATAAAGTTAGTCTCAAACTTTTTCCCGGGATTATTTTTCTTATCACTTCTACCAAACGACCCCTTAGGGTCTGGGGAGGGTGGTGTTGCGAGATCTTGCCCCTACTGTGAGAAGGTCTGTGTTTCTGACAGGCCCTCAGCTCACATGACAGTGTTCTATAATGAAGTTTTTGTTTACCCGAATCAACCTAAACACTGTATCTATACCAAAACCCAAGCTAGTCAACATAACACTATCCTCCACATTATTCAGAAAATTGGTACCCAAAGATGAAACTGAAAAAGAGTCTCTCAAACAAATTTTCAACACAGACCACACGTTGTCTGGTGCATTAGAGATTTATAAAGATACAAAAAGGAAAATAGCAAAAACATATATATCCAGTTCCATAAGATCATTACCTGCAACTTGGGATATATCTGAGACATAGCATCCTTTAATCTAGTCACCTATCAAATGACAAGGATTAGAAAGACTCAAGGGATGGAACTCATCGTTGAAATTGATTCACTTTAAGAAGGAAAAACCAATGAAGTAAAATTACGAAAATGTCATTTTATCACAAGATCAAATTAAATAATAGTATGAAACTATGCATCATTGCAAGACCATTACATAGTATAGTCATTACTTATTAATACATAAGATGCACCTAAATTTTGGATATATCAGACAATTAAAATAACAAAAACTGCCTGAACACTAAATCTTTCTTTCGGAAATTGGACCATAACAACATAATTTTTCCGATAACAAAAGAGGCAACCTAATTCAATTTTTACCTTTTTATAAGGGCTAATAGAATATTGATATTCAAAATATTACCTTGGTGTAGAAATATTTTGTTGTTATTGGATAAGATGACCAGAAGTGCTTCAATAATTCCTGAATTGATGTCCAATGCTACAAGCAAAATGAAAATATCATTTGTCATGGTTAACAGAATTTACGAGCTGTAATAAAGTCTGAACAAAGATTTTAGATTCAGAAAAAATCAAATCACCGTGTAAAAACACAACTCACAAGTAAGAGTTCATTTTTAGTTGCACTAGGCAACTGATCCAAAACACTCTCGTGGGGATTCTTCCCCAGATGATACTTTGTACTTGAGATATTCTGACTAAGCCCGTTGAAAACCTGTAAACAATGATTTGTAGTTCAACTTTTCCCTTACAGTATGATATCATTGGATGGCAATTTCCTAACTTCGAAAAATGTAAAAATACCTTGAGAGCTACTTCTGGACTAATTATTGGTTCGATCAATCCTTGAGAATTTATCTCAGAGATGGAGTCCTTCAAGGAGCAAAAGGCTTCTTCTTTGCTCACGCTGAATTTCAGCTGTCTGATCCCTGTTTCAGCATCTCCCAAAGCCTTCATTGCATTTGCTTGCTGAGAATCAAAGTAGTCTCGAGGATCCTGATTTATGAAACATCATATATCAGATAATCTAATGAAATCACGATTGATGTGAGCAGAAAAAAAAACAAACAGAACTGATGAACGTCAGACCTTGATACTTAGCAATGCAACTGGTGGGTCACGAGGTCCCTGAAGATCTTCAATTTCAGCTACTCGAGTAACTTTGTTTATGCGTTCTCTATATGCATTCTCATCAGACACATCATTAGCTAGTTCAGCTGTTCCACCAAATGAAATGACTTGTATAAGCCTTTTCCAGGTTTGGAACTAGAATGAGATAAATGGATATCAAGTAGAAAATGCATTTTACCTTGATTTGTCTTGGTGAATGCTTCAGCGACAGATCTTGTATCACCCAGCTCAACATCTTCACAGATTGATGCGACAATTAAAAAAAATATCAAGTCAAGTGTGAAATGATATCAACTTAAACAAAGGCTGCCAGAACCACTAATGCATTATGTAAGGTTCTCCTAACCCGTGTCCCTCTCCCAACCCTAAGCAGCAGATATCAAGGACATCCACTACGAAGACACATCAATGATGCATAACGAAGAATAAGCAGTGTACATGTTATCATTATCATTTTGCACAAAGATGCCCCCATAGAGACAACTTCAGGCTGCTTCACAATTTGTCTCAGGTGAGAAAGAAGCTTAAAGGAACTTACTCAGTTACGGTAGACTGATGTTATTGATAAAGCGTGTTCAAAGAAGCTTACCTATAACTCTTCCTCGAAGAACGACTGCTGCATGCTGATTGAGGTATTGCGAAAAAGACCTTTTGAATGGTTCATACTGTGGTTCTAGAATCTCCTTAGTTTCAACCTGAGGTAGCCCATGATCCTATTTTTTACCATGTTATATGAAAAATAGGTTAGCTCCAATTCTCTTGTAAGGGGTTAGATCAAAGCATATACAAGAACAGCATGTCCAATCGAACACAGATGATCAAATTTCATTGCAGAATAAAGTTCGGTTGATGTACCGGGAGATGCATATAATCATCACCTTCATCTGCTTCCATGTCCAGAGTTGGATCCACTCTTCTGATCTGAAAAGAATATAAAATGTAAAGACTTCTGGAAGTTCTTCTCCATCCATCCTCTCTCAAAGACACTCGGTGGAAGTTCTTTTAGGATTGGATGTCGTTAGAAAACAATGAAAACAGTAATTATCTGGTGAACACCTTCTTCCGAGCTTCAGATGCTAACATAGCATCTTGCTTCAAGAAAACTGCAAGCTCCTCATCTTCAGAAGCCTCGGCAAAAGCTGCAACAATATTTTTTGTACTGTGGAGGTATTCAGCCCTTGAATATTTAGTCCAGAATTCTTTTTCTGACATCTGAGATAGAGAGCAGAATCAAGAGATGCAGCATGATTTATTCTTAAATAACATCATTAACGTAATAGGTGTCTTTGGGAGTTTGTTACCACTTAGTAAAGCAGTTAAGATGGAAACTTGAAGATGAACTACACTAAGGGTCGTTTGGTGTGAGGTATAAGGGATAAATAGTCCCGGGATAAAATGAAGGATGATTTTATCCCATGTTTGGTGTGAGGTATTAGTTAGTCCCGGGATTATTTATCCCACCATTTACACCATAGTGAGGGGATAAGTTATGCCATACATGGTGGGATAACTAATCCCGGGATAACATTTTCCCAACCAAACGACCCCTTAGGAAGCAAAAGGCCTGTTCCATCCTATATTCAATTGTAATTGAAAAAGGTTTATCTAAAGCTTCAGTAAAAAATGCTTCAATGATCTTAATTAGTCCAATTTTTGTGACAAGCTAAGCATGCATATCTATCTCAGCATGCTTCATGCATGAAAAATTCACAAGATAAACGGCTTGAAATCTTAAGAATTGTCTATACAGCCAGCTGACTATAATTTTACCTTGCCAGGAACAAAGTTTAAATATGCTTGGCGGACAGCTGGTTTCTCTGCAAAAATCTGAAAAAGAATTACCACATTAGACGAGATTTACAAATAAAACAATTACATATAAATCTACTACAGAAACTTGATAAAACTCAGTTGTCAGCATTTGTCATTTAATTTCGTACACTAGCCTAGAATTACACTTTAAAGAACAATGGTTTGCTCATCTGGTAAGATTGTATAAGTATTGGGGAAATTTTGATAGTTTTCACAACTTGTGGGGTTTCATGTTTATGTGAAAAATACAACAACAATAACAACAACAACAAACCCAGTATATTCCCACATAGTGGGGTCTGGGGAGGGTAGAGTGTACACAGTACATACCACTATCTCTAACGAGGTAGAGAGGTTGTTTTCGATAGACCCCCGGCTCAAGATAAAAGGCAGTACAAAAGGCAGTATACAAAAACATCAAAAGCATAGAACATGATAAAATAACATAGATACGGCATCCACAAAAAGTACATTGCCAAACAAAGGACACCACAATTCCCCTACCTACCGACTACAACTCAACCAAACCCTCTATCCTAATGCTTTTCCTCCATATCTTCCTCTCCAGGGTCATGTCCCCGGTCAGCTGTAACTGCTCCATGTCACGTCTAAAAATACAACTTAAAAAATTCAAATTGCATGCCGGAAAAACTTCAACTGCATATCAATCTGATTTCATCATGATTTCATATCGGATGTCTAAACGGGCCCTTCGTTTCCAAAACGTAATCTCATTTAAGCATTTGCGTTTCAAAACGACATAATCCAAACAAATCATACTACACAATTGTTGCCTGCCTTGCCCAAACACATTCCAAGAATCATTTCAAAAAAATGAAACCAAAACCAAATCCCGCTTTCCATAATCCCAATCATAACCCCACACTCAATACGTACAGTCTGCAGCACCCAGATCAGTATTGAAAAAAAAAAAATTCTTGCTACATTGATGCTCCTGTCTGAGGCTTCTAGCTCGGAAGTTCCTTATTTTTCACTACTAAATCTCCTCCTACTAATCAGACCTAGTAGCCATTTTTCATAATGATTTTAAAAGAGGAAGCATTGCATCCTTGACCTACATCATCTCTACTGTTAACGTGCATTGATAGTGCCCCTTTTTGAGCTAAATTTACGCTTCATACTGTTTTGATAAGACTCGATTTAAACACTTCGTAAAACAAAAAATGTTACCTGATGAATAACCTCTGGAGTCAAGTTAAATGTAACTCTGTTTGTCTGAAACAACAATGAAAACAACAGATTGTCAAGCTCAGGTGGAATCGGAAGGGGAGAGGGAGAGACGAGACTGCAGACCACATTTTTGTCAATACAAGGTTTAAAGCCAAAAATATTCATCTGCTTCTAGTAATTTATTTGTAAAAGGAGCCACAAGTTTATCTGTGCATCTAAAGAGGTAATTTCATTACTTAATCCAAAAAGGAGACAGAAGTTTATCACAATGCTAAGCACCTTCACAATTAAGAAAAATATGATCTGATTTTTAGCAGTGAATACCTTTAAGAGTAATATGATCTGATAGAATTCAAGAAAATCACTATGGTTTAGATATATCTTGGAAAGGTAAAAACAGCACCCTATCAGAAAAAATGTAACCCGTGTATACACGCAAGTATGGTGACAAATGGGGAGAAGATTTCCCTCTTACCTGACCATCGGATAATGGTTTTACACTCCACATGTCATTTTTTAAAGCTACCCGCTGTTTTGGCTTCTTGTTTTCAGTTTGCTCCAGCAGCTTCTGTAATCCATTGGCAAGATAAATAACGGTTTAGTCTACGGAAAGCAGCCGCCAGCTGCTAAGGAAGGATTCCAGGTACAACTCAAAACTTTTAGCGTAACACAGTGATTAACTATGTTTATGAAAAATAATCTACTCAACAAGGTTTTTCTACCTACTAACCTTCCTAGCGGCCCAAAATTCAGCCTCTGATAGAATCCCTCCAATGACCAATTGCCTGTGGAGCTTCTGCAACTCACTGCCGCCACTTACACTTGTTAGTGATATCAACAAGACAAGAAATGAAAAGGAGAAGATGAAATGCCAATTTAGGAAAGAAAATTAGCAACAATAGCAGCAGATTTCAGATAAACTCGCGTCACTTACAAGACACATTTACAACATTAGCTAGTATACCAAAAAAGAGATCTAGAAAAGGCCCCCGCCTTCTGCAAAATTGAACCAGAAAAAAGTTCCATTCACCTGTTCTCCTGCAGTAACTTAATCCGACGCCCCATTTCTGTTGCACTGAGTTGCTCATCATGCGGAACAGCAGGTTTTTCGGAAGTAGCTTTCCCCACTTCCCCACAAGCTGCAATTGCTGAGGCTGTTCAAGGGTAAACAAGCTTGTAACAAAACCCATAATGTTAAAATATCAACTTGGAATGTCTAATGCAGGGTACCATATAGTAACTGCATACTCTCTAACGAGCTAGCCGGTGTTGAACTAGTAATATAAAACAGCGAAAAAAATCTTAAAGCCTTCAGAGGCTATTCTCCGATTTTGCTATCTTAATCTATAGACAGCAATGCAAGTTGGGCGACAAAAATCACTAGGCAGAAAACCAAGGCTTGACTCTTAAAATTTCCAGAAAATCCAACTGGACTTGAAATAATATATGTCAATTATGTACATGTGGAATAGAGCATTTAGGCTGCAATATCTCAGCTCAAGTTCAGCGGCAAGCCAACCGCACTTGCACACAGGAGCAAGGGAATCATAGAGGAAAGGGTTACCTAATACTCAATAACATGATAAGGCTGGTCTCAGCCCTTCCCAACCATTTCATATTGTCTTGTCTCCTCATTTAAACAAAAATCTACTAAACGACCAATGACTACACTGAGTTCCAATTCAACGTTTCTGGGACCAAAAGGAAAATCCATCGATAAAAATAAGGTAAATGAACAAACTCAAAACCTTACTTATACGAATGCCAACATGTTTGATTGTTTGTTATTAATGACAAACTATTCAGAATATTCAAGTACAACACCATACAGCTAGTACATGAAAACAAAGAGCAAACGGATTTGATCACACACCACAAGAAGGAATCAACAACGAGACACGTAAATGTAACGAAGTCCAGTATATTTCAAGTTTTCACATATTTGAAGCAGAATGGTCCACTTGTAGCCGAGTGATGAAACTGATGGATGAGTCAATGAATGTCATAAAGACTAACCAACAAAGTCCCGACACTGGTCACGGTCAGGGAAGCTATCAAACTCGAAAAGATAATTTCCGCCCTGAAAATGAGAGAGAAAATGGAACACATTTAGTTGCAGTACTCAGATAAGTTAGCAGTTTGTAGACTTCACCAGTACTGGGATCAGTCTACTGTTTCTAGACTCGACCAGACACAGTAAGAAAACAGTCACACTTTCATAATAAAGGGCTCACAAGTAGAATGCTTTGGTAAACATAAATCCAAACCTGATCTTGTGTAAGATTAAGTAGAGCCTGCTTACTTGAACCCTCCTTGGAAAACTTGTGGCCTGAAGAGACAGAGAGTGAGAGAGAGAGGGGCGGGAGAGAGAATTCAAGTGTCGTGAAGGGAAAAAGGATGGACAAAAGCACCTTTAATCAACTTGAACTCCACATTAAGCTTTGTCGTTAATGTTGGGTCATTCGGCATAAAAAAGAATCGCTCCCTGGTCTGCACACAATAAAAAAGACAAACTAGAAAATCAATAGTTGGTGGTAGCATTAACGACTGTATTAGAATCTACCATACAGATCATATAGAATCAGAAATTCACGGTCCATACCATCTTAAAAACAAATTCTTTATTGTTGAATCCTTAACCCTATCAGAATTTGTGCTTTTTTTTAATTGTTAGAAATTGTGTTTTGTTTCATTTTTCAGATTAAAACCCCACCTCCCAAAACCTCTAACCAGGAGTCCAACAGTTCCCTTTCCCACTTTTCATCCACTGGTGACTCATACCCCCATCCTTACGATTGGATGTGGATGGTCGTTATTGTCAAAACTTCATTTAGTTAATGCAAACGCAAATAACAATAATTCCTCACGCACACTAGTTAGGGTTAACACTATTAATGTTTACTATCCATTCTACACCATTTGTGAACCAGTAAAGGAGGTTATGTTGATAAATAGAATGAGAGAAACCATCTCTTTTAAACAGTACTCTGCTACTGGGAAGAATAAATAGATACTCGTTTGAAAAAAAAAAATAAAAAAAATCACTTATATCACATATTGCTATAAACTTGTCTACCAGTCAATTAACAGACCATTTGCTTCCTACCAGCTCAGCTTATCAGTTGCATTACTATTATTGTTATTTGTTCAATCAACCAACTATGTTTCAATTCCAAACCAGTTGATAATGAATCCTTTATTCAGTCCGGCTCGATTTCTTCTATAACCGTTATATCCAGGACAGCTTGTGCTCACCTCAACTAATTACACGGCCACCTGTTACCTCCCACTAGCACAAGGTACTTACCTCCCACAGGTATGAGATAACTCTGTCCACTAAGGCTTGGGCGCATGGAAAGCCTTGGTATCTGTTCAGCTCTATTTGGGATTTAATGCCATTGTTACTGCTATTTTTTCTCGACTTTCGGCATATCATTCGCATCACTGTCATAGCTACCTGGTAACTCTGTCCACTAATACCTAAACAAATGGGAATCCCCGCTATCTATCAGCTCTATTTCGGATCAATGTCACTAGTTCATTGTAGGACTGAGCATAATACACCGGACCCCACACATTACACGATAGCTTTGGTTCATCCAGCTACCCTTTTTTCATGTTACTACTGTTTGTTTCTCTTCGAATTTGGGCATAGTAAACAATGTCACTAGTTCATTATAGGACTTGAGTATAATACACCAGAGCCCACACATTACATGAAAGCTTTAGTTCATCCAGCTACCCTTTTTTTTTTCAAATACAAAACAATCATACAGCTCAATCATAACATAAATAACAATGCAAATAACCAGAAAGGGGGATTGATAAGGAACATACCATTTTTAAAGCGCCAGGACCCTGACTGAAGGATTTATACTTAGCACACTTAACCACCTTCCCATACACCATAACGTGTGTTCGGTCGTTCAAAAATCAAACTATTTTTCACTAATACATGTAACTGCTAATTTTTCACTAATTAAATGGGTACCTCCCACCAGCATAATGTACATGCTAACTCCCGCCAGAACAGTTACCTGGCAACTCTGTCCGCAAATACTTAAACAAATGGGAATCCTCGCTATCTACCAGCTCTATTTGGGATTAATGTTATTGTTACTACTGTTCGTTTCTCTTCGAGTTTGGGCATAGTAAACAATGTCACTAGTTCATCCAGCCACCCCTTTTTTGCACAAACAAAACAATCATACAGCTCAATTAGGGGCGAAGCTACCCTTTGGCGAGGGGTTTCAAACCCCCTTAGGCAAAAAATTATACTATTTATACATGGTTAAAATACTGACTTCGCCACTCAGCTCAATCATAACATAACTAGCAATGCAAATAATCATAAGGGGAATTGACAAGGAACGTACCATTTTCAAAACGCCAGGTACACCTGGTACTTTAACTGAAGATTTATACTTAGCACGCTTAACCACCTTCCCACCATCCGCCATAACTCCCGTTTGTTCTTTCGTTTCAACAAAAATCAAACTATTTTTTTCACTAATTACATCAAAAAAAATATATATATAGAAATTAATAAAAAGTAAATAAATAAATAAATTGAAATTAGTATATCCAAAAAAAAAAAACAATAATAATAATAATAGAAATTAGTACCATTTTATGGAAGCTAGGGTTCCGATGGATGAAATTTGGGATTTTTATCAGGAGAGAAGGCGCCAACTGTTGTAGAGATCAATTACCATCTCAAAAAAGTGTATATACCTTTCTTCTCACTCTATTATAGAGAGAGAGAGAGAATGTACATATATATATATAGAGAGAGAGAGAGTGATTCTCACTAAGGCGTTGTTTGGGCATGAAAATAATAATTTGGAAAAAAAAAAAGCCCAATACGCCTTTTCTTTTTTTCCAGACGGTGTCCGATTAACGCATTGGAGCCTCGACTAATCCGGATCTCATTGCAGGGCCCATTAAAGTGTCCGCATTGGAGCCCCGACTAATCCAGATTGCATTGCAAGGCCCAGTAAGGTGTCCGCATTGGAGTCCCGATTAATTCAGATCATGTGTTGCAGGGACCATTAAGGTGTTTGTATTGGAGCCTCGATTAATCCGGATTGCGTGTTGCAGGGCCTATTAAGGTGGCCGCACGGAGCTCCGACTAATTTGGATCGCGCGTTGCAGGGCCCATTAAGGTGACAGCCCCGATTAATCCGAATCGTTTCGACTAATCCGGATCGCACGTTGCAGGGCCCATTAAAGTGGCAGCCTCGATTAATCCAGATCGCGCATTGCATGGCCCATTAAGGTGTCCATATTAGTTCCCCGACTAATCCGGATCGCGCGTTGCAGGGCCTATTAAAGTAGCAGCATGGAGCCCCGACTAATCCAAATCGTGCGTTGCAGGGCCCATTAAGGTGATAGCACAGAGCCCCGATTAATCCAGATCACGCATTGCAGAGCCCATTAAGGTGGCAGCACGGAGCCCCGACTAATCCAGATCGCATGTTACAAGGCCCATTAAGGTGGCAGTCCCGACTAATTCGGATCACGCATTGCGGACCCATTAAGGTGTCCGCATTAGAGCTCTGACTAATCTGGATCGCGCGTTGCAAGGCCTATTAAGGTGGCAGCACGGAGCCTCGACTAATTCAGATCGCGCATTGCAGGGCCCATTAAGGTGGCAGCGCTCCTAACAGAGTTTTCTCCATACCAGAGTCGAACCCTCGACCTATGATTAAGGGTGAAGCAGCCCCATCCACTGCACCATAACCCATGTTGGTGGCTCAAATACGCTATCAAACTATTAAAAATAATTTATTTGTCACTCTTGCATCATTTTCTTTAAAAGTTTGACTTTCGTTACAAAAAAAATTATTTGTATCATTATTTTGTAACAGTGATTTTTATAAAGTTATTTTATTTTAATCAGTGTGAACTTTTTATCTTGATTTATGTAATATTGGTTGATTTAAATTTGATGACGTGGATTTTAGTAAGAGGTTGCGAAATCATCGTTGCAAAATAATGACACAAATGAACATATCTATAACAGCAGTGTCATAGATAAGCCAAATTTTTAAAGGCGATAGTATAGATGTGTCAAACTTATAACGGGTGATACAGATGGGCCATTTCAATAGTTCGATGACATATTTGAATTTTTTCCTTGATAATTTTTTGGAATTGAAGTTGGAGTTGTTGTTGTGTTTGATCGTGAATTTTGTATCTGTATGCATCAGGAATCCGATTCACTGATTTCTCGGTTCGAGAAATCAAAATAAGAGGCTCGAATCATTTTTTTCTTACTCTTTTTCAAATTTGATAAATATTGGTTGATCATATATTTCATTATAGTTCTATGATTCAAAGTATCCTTTCCTATTTAATCCTTTTGTATTTCATATTAGAAGTTGCAATCAGATCTATTCATTAAAAAGAATCGATTCAATACATTTCTTACAGGTACCTGGGAGCATACTGATGGAATGAATAAAATACGAACAGTTAACATAATATGGCCATAGATCTTAGGTTGTATGGGAACCGATTCGAGAAAAAGAACCGATCGTATGAAAATCCTTCAATCAGTTATGTAGGGATATCCTGTATCGTTGAATAAACCACCCACTTTGCATAGATTAGGCATACATGCATTCTAACCCATTTTAGTGGAGGGACGCGCAAAATTATAACTGTTTTTTCAAATTTTGTGCGAAATAAGAGTGAAGAAAAGTGAAAACAATTATCACTGAGTGAAATGTTTTTTACGGCTAGACACTATTATTTTTACTTTTTCTACTAAAGTAAAATAATTTGCGAAAAAAATCTAATGGTGAAACGCCTAGTAAAGTTGCTCAATAGTTAATTTAAATTGATTTCAACTTGCATTTGTGTCCGTAACTTTCGATGTGTATATGTAAGTAATTAAATTTGTATAAAGTTAAACAAACAGATACATATATGTTATGTTGCATATTACGTGACTAATTCATATCTTATATGGTGTTTTCTGTACATTTTGCCACATAAAATATCTGTGCTTATTTGTTCAATTTTTTATGAGCGGATCGTGCGATTTGAACTGTTCAACAACAACAAAACGAATGCATTTCCACATAATGGAATCTGGGTAGGGTGAAATATACGCAGTCCATACCATTAACTCCGGAGAAGAGAGAGTCTGTTTTCGATCGACCCCGACATGACTTGAAATGTTCCATTTTAGTTATTTCATCTTCAAAAAGGGATAAAAATAGCATTACGATCTCGAAATAACTAATTTCGAAATGAATTTTCATGCAATTTATTCCAACTAAATATAAAATAAGCTCATTTAAAAATTAATCCGAGATTAGTTATACCAACGAGCCAAACGACCCCTTAAGTTCATACCGTATATATATATCTCCAAACGTTACCAACCCAAATTCAAACACTTTCACATATCGTCGCCGTCGCCGTCGCCGTCGGACATCAGAAGATTCCGGTGACCGGCGGGAAGAATTTGGCCGGAGAAATTTGACATCGGAATTCGTGCAACACTTAGAACTGAAAATAGTTGAAGATGAAGATCACTGTAATGACTACTGATGAACAAATCGTCACTCTCGACGTCGATCGCGACGAATCTGTAATTTTAATTGATTAATTGATTAAAATTAATTCATTATTAATTGATTATTGTCATATTTATTATTTGTTTTTTTTAGCTGTATTTGTTTATTGGATCTTAAATTTTGTGTTGCTTACATGTTTGATACAGGTAGAGAACCTGAAAGCTCTACTGGAAGTTGAGGTGAGCTGGAATTCTTCATTGGTTTTGTTTTACTATGCTTTTGTAGCTTGTTGGAATTTTGATAGCAGAATTTTATTATGGGTGTATTTTTATTTTTGTGATAATAGAAGAAAGTTAAGTGAACAGTTAAAAGTTTCAAATTTTGAGTAGTAAATGAGCTTGAAATCGTCCAAGTCAATGAAAGTTATATACAATAATAATAGAAGAAACTTTAACTTGTTATAATGTTATCTGGCCTAAGCTAAGCTGGGGTCTATTGGAAACAACCTCTCTACTTCATTTGAGGTGGTGGTATGGATTGCGCATGCTTTACCCTTCCCGGACCCCACTTTGTGGGAATACGATGGGTATGTTGTTGTTGTAGAAGAAGAAGAAGAAACTTAAGTAAACAGTTGAAAGTTTCTAACTTTGAGTAGTAAATGAGCTTGAAATCGTCCGAGTCAATGAAAATTATATGCAATAATAATAGAAGAAACTTAAGTTGTTATAAGGTCATATGTCTAAGTTGGGGGTCTATTGGAAATAGGTTCTCTACTTCATCTGAGGTATTGGTATGGATTGCGTACACTTTATCCTCCCCAGATCCCACTTTGTGGGAATACAATGGGCATGTTGTTGTTGTAGAAGAAGAAGAAACTTAAGTAAACAGTTGAAAGTTTGAAACTCTAAGTAGTAAATGAGCTTGAAATCATCTGAGTCAATGACAGTTATATACAATAGAAGAAACTTCAAGTTGTTATAATGTTATCTATCCTGAGCTGGGGGTCTATTGGAAACAACCTCTCTACTTCATCTGAGGTGGTGGTATGGATTGTGTACACTTTACTTTCCTCAGACCCCACTTTGTGGGAATACATTGGGTATGTTATTGTTGTTTTTGTAGTTCTATCCTTGATAGACATAGGTACGTGGCATATCTAGTGGTGTATTACCCCATTTGGTTGTTTGTTTTCATGTTTTTTGTTGGTTATACTGCTATTTGTCCTGAGTCGGGGTCAATCGAAAACAATCTCTTTACTTCATCTGAGGTAGTGTTATGGAGTGCGTACACTTTATCCTCTCCAAACCCCAGACCCTACTTTGTGGGAATACACTGGGCATGTTGTTGTAGAAGAAGAAGAAACTTAAGTAAACAGTTGAAAGTTTCAAGCTTTGAGCAGTAAATGTGCTTGAAATCATCCAAGTCAATGAAAGTTGTATACAATAAAGTTGTTAGGTTAGGAGGTTAGTTGTAGTAGTGCGTTGTCTTGCTATCCGTCCATATGTGTGAAGTTGTATAGTATAATGTAGTTAATGGAGGGGGCGTCAAACGATTTGGAATATTGGATTATATATAAACTTATCTAAAAGGACAACTCGGTGCACTATGTGCTCGCTATGTTAGTTGGAATTTCGTTAGTTGATCAAGTTTTCTTTGATCGGAATTTCATTATGGGTGTATTTATATTTGTGACAATAGTAGAAACTTTAAGTAAAAAGTTGAAAGTTTCAAACTTTGAATAGTAAATGAGCTTGAAATCGTCCAAGTCAATGAAAGTTATATACAATAATATTGTTAGGTAGGAGGTTAGTAGGTAGTAGTGTGTTGTCTTGCTATCCGTCCATACGTGTGAAAGTTGTATGGTTTAATGTAGTTAATGGAGGGGTGTCAAACGATTTGGAATATTGGATTATATAAACTTATAGAAAGGACAACTCGGTGCACTATGTGCTTGCTATGTTAGTTGGAATTTCGATAACAGAATTTCATTATGGGTGTATTATATTTGTGATAATAGAAGAAACTTAAGTAAACAGTTGAAAGTTTGAAACTTTGAGTAGTAAGCGAGCTTGAAGTCATCCAAGTCAATGAAAGTTATATACAGTAATATTGTTAGGCTAGGAGGTTAGTAGGTAGTAGTGCTTTGTCTTGCTATCCGTCCACACGTGTGAAAGTTGTACAGTAACGGAATGGTGTCAAATGATTTGGAATATTAGATTATATAAACTTATAGAAAAGGACAACTAGGTGCACTATGTGCTTGCTATGTTAGTTGGAATTTTTCATTGTCCCATTTCATATTAGATGGCGAATATGGTTGCATTTGAAAGTTTCAGTTGAACAATTGGATGTTAGTTGAATGTTACGTCAAAGTTTAGAATATGAGTATAAAATGAATTTGAACTCTCCAAACTTGTGGAAGTTGTATAGTATAATGTAGTTAAAGGAATGGTCTCAAACGGTTTGAAATGTTGGATTACACTTATAGAAGGACACCCACTTGGTCTGACTATACTGGGTATGTTGTTGTTGTTGTTGTTATAGTTGTTGTTGTATTTATAGAAAAGGACAGCTCGGTGCACTAAGCCCTGGCTATATGCAGGGTACGGAGATTGGCCGGACCATATTGGGTCTTAGGGATCTCACTTAGGGGGTTCAAAATATGGAACATAAACACATGAAGAAGCCAAAGGGGGTTCAACCTACTATATATACATAAACATTGATTTTAACCATTTATAAACTGCGTAATTTTCTGCCGAAGGGGGTCCATCGCCCTTGAGCCTTATCTTGCATTTTTGCACGAGGTTGTTTCTGCCTGAGACTCTGACCTCGGTGATACTGTTGGTGACTTTTAGTGTTGAGCCAAGGCTTAGCTTAGAACATATGAAGTTTTAGTTTTGATATAAATTGTGATGGAGGCACTGTTGGCACTTACTTTTACATTGGTTTTGTGTTTTTGTGTTGGACGAGAAGACACAAGTGCCTCTGCAGCAACAACAACTTCTGTACAATGGGAGGGAAATGAGGAATTCTGACAAATTGAGTGCGCTAGGCATTGGTGATGGAGATTTGGTGATGATGGTGTCTAATGCAGCATCCCTGTCTAGGTGTGTTTTCTGCTGATGTCTCAAGTTATGTTTCATTATTTTATCGGATATTTACTGTCCCATGTTGTTCCCTTCCCCATTACTCTGCCACATCTTGCGAATACATCTCGTCTTTTGTCTTCTGCTAACAATTAAATGAATGCATTCCAGTGCACCTGCAACTGATTTGAGCTTCAAACAAGACGGGTCTGCAGCAAATCCTTCAGCTTTCCAACAACACTTGCGAAATGATTCAAATTTGATGGCCCAACTTTTTCAGGTGGAGGAATTTAGCTATTTCCTTTCTTTTTGCTTTTGCTAAAACAGTTTAAGAAAGAAATGAAGTTCTTAAAAGCATATTGTATTAGTGCAAAATTGCAATTTTCAAAACATGTACCTACTCAGAGTTTTTGAACTAGTTAGCATCCGTACATTTCCTAGCTGGTGATTGTTAAAAGAAAAACTGCCCTTACATATGATGTTATCATGATCTTATAGGTACGATGAAGGAATAGTCAATACGCCGATTAGGAAGTTTCGTACTTATTTAGTGGATTCCTATCATACTTCGTAATTTTGCTGGATCAGTCTGATTTTAAAATGGTTGCTAATTTGACTTGATTGTGATCTTACATGCGCGGTGAAGGATAAGTTAGATTCTGAGAGGAAATTTTCATATGCTTTAATCTTTATGATGGATTACTCTTATACTGTGTTATTTTTTGGATCAATTTGATGTGAACATGATTGCTATTATTTGTGCTCTCCTCCGCTCCACCTTGTGGTTGGTTGCGATCAATTCATAACACGGAGGTCCCATGAGCTTGTATATGATGTTTGAACTTGCAGAATGATCCCGAGTTAGCACAAGCTGTCCTTGGGAATGACTTAAATAGGCTGCAAGAGCTTCTACGTTTGCGTCATCAGCATAAATCAGTGCTACGGCGTCGTCAAGAGGAGGAGATGGTCAGGAGCTTCTATTGCTAAATTACCGTCTTTTCTTCTGTATGCTTTAATGTACTCCACAATTTTGAAAGTCCCATTAGTGATTGCTTTACAACTTCTTGCCAAAAGATCATAGGAACTAATGATCGTGCTAAAAGATCATAGGAACTAATGCCGTGATCTGTTGTAAAGAAGAGTAGAATTTTGAAATTCCCTTATGCCGCAATTTGGAAGCATTCATTCTGTAATGTATCATGCAATATCTACTAAGGATGTGACCTTAGGGTTTACCACAGGCTTTTGAAGGTGTTTCCCAGAGCTATATAGTCAGCTTTTCCAGTATATTTTGGCCATCTGATGCTTTGCCCCTAGCTTATATGAAGTCGGCAGGACTGCTCAGAATTTCTCAACCGTTTGATTTAAATTTTTCTTAGTTTAACTTTCTATAGATATTTGATTTGTTATCTTTTTGTTTCCTTCGGTGCTCACCTAGGTACTCATTAAGCGGGCTAGATAAAGAAGTTTCATACAGCCAACCCAACTAATTCGGGAATGAGGCATAGTTGATTGATTGATATTCATTGATTAATATAAATTTATGTTGAATCGTAGGCACTGCTGTATGCTGATCCATTCGATGTCGAGGCACAAAAGAAAATTGAAGAGGCAATTCGCCAGGTTAGTTGGCATATCAATCTACATTGTCCTTATTATAGAATGTTTTTGAAACTGAGGTGTACTGGCCAATTTTTTTAGACTGCTTCAAGTTATTATCAGTTAAGCACCGTAGCTCCTTTGTATACATTCTTTAATTTTAATATGCTTATTTTACTTGAATGGACCATAAACAGCCATGCTTTTCCTCCTTCCTTCTATTTTTCTGGGAAAACGATCTAGCTCCTATTTAAGCATGATTTACCACTGTTTAGATAAATGTTATGGCAAATATATGAAAGCGGTTAACTTCTTCACAGGGACGTTTATTATTTGATCAAATATTGATTTTACTATGTTAACTAGCTTTTATACTAAGTCACTCTAATTATCAACTAATGACGTTAAAATAAACTGTATACCTTCCTGTGAGCTTCTCTTCCAACAGCTCTAGTATGCTGAATATTGAAATATTGTTTGGATCATCATTCGACCAACCTATAAATCATCGGTAGCCTTTGCTTGTTGGATTTTGATAGGGACTCTGGAACTTGTAGTTGATTTGAATGATTAATATATGTAGAAGTTTCATCCATCTCAAAATAACATATGTAGAAGACTCACATAGCCAATCCCAACTAATTTGGGATTGGACCTAATTGATTGATTGCTAGAGTCTTTGGAGCTTGTCCTGGATCATCCTTACTCTCTTTGCAGATTATATTGCCGTAAAATGGCGTAACTTTTGTATAGCCAGCCAGTCATTTTTTATAAGCTCAAATGCCATATCTTGTAATTCTTGCACCTTCTTGATGACTTTATTAATACCAAATCATCAAAAAAGTAAAATGGTATAATCATAAAGTCTTGCCAAATGTTTGTCCGTCTACTTTATAGTAGTTTTTTCTTTTATTCGGTGGTGTCTTTCTTCGGAAACTTCTCTTTTGAGCCGAGGGTCTACCGGAAACAACCTCCCTACCCCACAAAGGTAGGGGTAAGGTCTGTACATCGTACCGTCCCCGTACCCCACTTGTGGGAATACACTGTATGTTGTTGTTTTATGCAATGGAAGTTGGGTCTAGTTGTGTTAGAGCTTTTCCATGTTTTGCATATTTTCCAGAAAGGAATTGAAGAAAACTGGGAAGCTGCGTTGGAACACAATCCTGAAGCTTTTGGCACTGTGGTATGTAAAGCTACCTTGTGCCTTTCAAAGTTTGATTTTCTCTGTGGTTTTAAT
This sequence comes from Capsicum baccatum var. pendulum, assembly GCA_030864225.1. Lineage (NCBI taxonomy): Eukaryota > Viridiplantae > Streptophyta > Magnoliopsida > Solanales > Solanaceae > Capsicum > Capsicum baccatum. The sequence goes on along the minus strand of CM061559.1, from coordinate 16,232,527 downwards.
GAAGCTGGGTAACTTTTTGGCTTATTCAGATTATGTTATATGTTGACATGGAAGTAAATGGTCATCCTCTAAAGGTAGGGATTTTGTTTTTGATTTGAATGTGTTCCATCTTCTTGGTAAATCTTGTTACATTTGGTTCAGTGGGATATTTTGTTTCTCTTTGCTTTAGGCTTTTGTGGATAGTGGAGCTCAATCCACAATTATATCTAAAAGCTGTGCAGAACGTTGTGGGTATGATTTCTGAGGCTGTGCTGTATTTTTGATAGTAACTTGTATTTGGTTAGCAAAAATGATTATTATATAGCAAGCTCGTACCTTTCTTTCTAAAAAAATAAAATTAAATTGCAAGCACATTGATTGATGAGTAGTTTTAGTCAGAGATATATTTTTACCTTGTAAAAAAAAAGGTCAGGGAGATGAGAAGAGTTCCTTTTTTTTTTAAATAAAATAAAATTTAATTGAGGTATATTGTTCAAAAATTCAGATTCTAGATTGACAGAAGAATAGCAATAGACAAATTAAGAATTCAATGTGAATTATAGAAGCACATCGTGCAGAATCTTCAACTCCTGCTGTAGACTGTTTGGCATTAAGACTGCATGCTTTTCATCGACATGCTATAGTGTCTCAAGGTTAATCTAAAAAAATTTTAGTTCTGAAGTTCATAGTTGCTTACTTATTGTATGAAACACACTACACACCTATATTATAATGTTCCTAATTCATATCCCTTTTCTAACTTATAAGATATTAGAACTACCTTTAAAATTCCTTAACAAGCCAGGAGGCAGGGGGTATCCATTAGCTTGATGACGGGGTTGAGTGAATAACTAACAAGTAAAAGTCTAGGGTAGATGGGTGGACCCATCATCCGCAGAGTTTTAAGCCGTATGCCACTGATCTTTGGGGATTTCTTGGTTATCAAACAGTAGAAGTTTATAGGGCAATACATTACTCCGTTTGACATTTAGATTTTTGGTTTTGTTTACTGTAGAATAATGTAGTAATGAATGAAGCTGGTGTTTGTTGCTGTTTATTCTTTTCCAAACTATCACTGTTGACCCCTTCTCTCGCAGATTGTTGAGGTTACTAGATACACGCTACAAGGGCATTGCTCGTGGAGTTGGTCAAACAGAGATACTAGGTCGTATTCATGTTGCTCCAATCAAGGTTTGTTGCGTCCTTGGAGCTTATGAGCTACTTCAGTCTTGTGTGTGTACTTCAAGTGCATTGACAGTATACAATAGATGCAGCTGTTTTTTACCATAAATAGTTGATACAGCTGTTTTACCGATGAATCCTTTTTATTTTCTCATGCACTGCCCAGAAATTAAATAGATTGCTGGGTGGTTACATTCTGCTTCTGTCAAATGCTTTCCATATCCTATTCTCAGTTTCGCTATTACTGTACTATGTCTTACTAATGTTCAATTTTGTCTGGGTTCCTGATGCTAACTGTCCTTTCTATGGTTAGCAGTTTAAATCATAAATTAGTTACACACTAACCTTTATGCACAACTTATAGCTATACATAATAGTCAATAACACCCAAGGGTGTGGCCTAGTGGGTCAATGAAGTTGGGATGAGTACCATGAGGTTTCAGGTTCAATTCCCATTCCCAGCAGAGACAAACACTAGGTGATTTCTTCCCATCTGTTCTAGCATTGGTGGACAGAGTTACCTGGTACCTTACGCTGGTGGGAGGTGGCAGGTATCCCGAGGATTTAGTCGAGGTGCGCACAAGGTGGCCCGGACACCACGGGTATCAAAAAAAAAAAATAGTCAAATAATTAATAATCTGTCAGTTGCAATTTGTAAGTAGTTTTAACTTGCTGGCTCTTTGCTTTAAATCAATTTTTCCGATGACTTGTCCCAGTAGTCAGTTGGTGATAATTACTTGTTCTAGTCATGACACATGAGGATTAAGTTGTCCAACCAGCCACATATGACATTTGTTTTAGTGAACGGAAGCTTTGGAATTAACGAGAAGCTGTGGATATGCTGCCTTCAAATTAATGATAAGTTCCTAGAGATGCCCTGTTAACATGTTTGACTTCAATTTGCTACTCTTAACTATGGCAGATTGGAAACAATTTTTACCCTTGTTCTTTTGTGGTGCTGGATTCTCCGAATATGGAATTTCTATTTGGACTTGATATGCTTCGCAAGCACCAGGTTTACTTTCTTGCCTTGCTCGTAACATTTTTTCCATTTTTGTTTCCTTTTTAATACATATTATAACCTAATGGTAATGAGTTTTTGCAGTGCATGATTGATCTGAAGGACAATGTTCTGAGAGTTGGCGGAGGGGAAGTTGCTGTACCATTTCTACATGGTTGGTGATGCTCCTGGTTACCTTGATACTGGATAGTACTACCTTTGAGCTTTTACCAAGTTTTTTGTACTTCAAATTTCAGAGAAGGACATTCCCGGTCATTTTCTTGATGAGGAGAGGCACGCCAAGGAGGCTTCGAGCTCAGGAGCCCAGGTAAAGGCATTTTTTTTAAATAAAAATATTTTTTCTGAATTTAACATTAGCGTCTTTCTTTTTTTTCCTCTGGAAGTATGTAGTGGGCATGTAGTTTAATGTGAGCAGTTAATGAACAAAAAAATTGATCTATTTCAAGAGCTAATGTTGTACAAATTTGAGTGCACTTGACGCCATAAAAGATAAAGTTGATTGTGAAATTAATGGAATCATTGATGAAATGATTGAAGTTGGCCTCTTTCTTTTTTACAATTACGACATTCTTGATGAAATTTTCTTTATTTTCTGGGGTTGCTTTCGCCGGTTTGCTCCAAGGCCGGTGCAGTTACGTTATGCTGCACTTTATAAATCTTCAAGATTGTTTAGCCCTTTCATAATCTGTTATATCATCGTTTTCCTCTAATATTCAAATCAGAAATTTTGACCTTCTACGAGCAGTGCTAAACTTGGTTCTTTCCTTGTTGTATCAGGCAACATCTGGAGCAACGGAGAAGACTGATCCTACAAAAGGAGGTCCTTCTGGTTAGCTTCAATATCCAAATATAATTGTGATATTCCACCTAGATCGTTGCAACTTTTTCTCCGTCAGTTTCAACTGTTATTCTGCACCCAGGGATTCAGATTCTTTAAGATTATTTGCTTAATATAATCTAGGAAGTCATGTTGACATGCAGTTCTCTTTCTTCTTGCTTACGGTTGTTTCTACAGCTATCTTTATTGAGATAAGCATCTAGTACCCCCCTCGAACTATGACCAAAGTTTTTACGACACACTCCAACTTCACAGGGTCCTATTACTCCCTAATTCAATTTTAGCGTATTTTTGTCACCCTTTCGTGCTGACGTGACACCTTTGCCCACGTCAAAGGTGCTACGTCAGCTAAAATGGTTGACAAAAGGTGCTACGACAACATAAAAATAAGCTAAAATTGAGTTCTGGGTGGGTGGGTGGGTGGGGAGCCCTTGTGAAGTTGGAGTGTGTCGTAGCAAATTTGGTCATAGTTCGGGGGTACTAGATGCTTTACTCATCTTTATTTTCTGTCTTCTGAATTGCATTTACTTATGATTCAACATTGTCTTGATCCACAGGAGGTGCCCGCGGGAACTTGACACAGGTAAATTTGTGCAGCGCGTAAATTTTCTTGTTTCTTTGTGAACAAATATGAACCTCAGTAGAAGAACAATTCAAACTTGGAATCGATGTTTTATGTGCAGGGACCTGAATTCGAAGCCAAAGTTGCTAAGCTTGTCGAGTTAGGCTTTGGACGGGATGCAGTAATACAAGCTCTGAAGTTTTTCGATGGTAACGAAGAACAAGCAGCCGGATATCTATTTGGGGGTTAATTATATCCCTTTCCTATCATAGAATTAAGATTTGTGACTTTAAAATTTTCAGACTAAACATTTTTTATTGTTGAGATTAAGTTATGTCTTCCTACCATTGCATTCAAATTTGTCTTTGAAATTGTATTTGGTGGACACAAAATTAACCTTGAAACTCAAGGTGAATTATTTGGTTCTGTGGTTGTTTGGGTGTTATATTAAACTTAATGCATGGTAGTAAATGAGCATTTACACTTCAATTTTTCATATTTGTACTTTTTAAGAAGGTTAATTTTATCACATATTGCACACATTTGTATCTTGTCCTTTTACTATTTCTTATCTAAACTGTTTTATTTTGAGCCAGAGGTCTATTGGAAACCTCGTCTCGATCTCACATCTGAGGTAGTAGCACGGACTGCGTACACTTACCCTCCCCAAATCCCACTTGGTGGGAATATATTGGGTATGTTGTTGTTGTTGTTGTGCACGGATTGCGTATACTTACCCTCTTCAGATCCCACTTGGTGGGAATATACCGGATACGTTGTTGTATTGCACATCTTTCCATAAGATACACACTTATTTTGCCAATTGTTAGCAGCTTTCTGCTGCTATCCTGAATTATGAATAACTGCAGTAGTAGTAATCTAAACCAATATAGAAGTTCCAAGATATGCAATAGTTTTACCCCCAATGATCCATTACTATATTGTTGTCGTTATTTTCCTTTCTATCGTATTTTCTTACGCTTCTTTTGAGCCAAAAGTCTATTGAAAATAGCCTTTACCTTAACAAAGGTAGGGTAAAATTTGTATACGATCCTATCCTTTCGAAACCCCACTTGTGGGATGATGTTACGCACGATTGATTCATGAGGAAAAAGAAAAAAGTACAACCCGGTGCACTAATCCTCCTGTCATGCGCGGGCGGGGTGCACTAATGCTGGGGGTCCAGGATGCATGATATTGATACAATGCATATCATTCATGAGCAAAAGAAAAGGACAGCTCGGTGCACTAATCCTCTTGTTATGCATGGGGTGCACTAATGCTCCTGCTATGAGATGGGGTCCAGGGTGTAATTATACCCGTCTTCGAGGAGAAAAACTAGTGCAACTCAAATGTAAAATAAGTTTGAAGATTGCATTTCTAAGGCAACTATAGTCAGAATACAAATTTTGAAATGTCCAAAGCTATGAACACATTATTGATTGTTTAATCATCCTCAACTGGCTCTCTTTTCTTCCTCATGAGCTCTCTCCCGCGATTCAGAGATGGAACGCGACCACCAATATTCATCATGAGCTCTCTCGCGCGATGGAGAGATGGAACACGACCACCAATATTCAATGTTTCAGTCATCATCTGTACCAAAATACCTGTCACCAAACTCTCCCATTCCAGGGATAACACGAAATTCTTCGTTCAAACCATTTTCTATCTCAGATGTCACAATCTTTATTCTTGGAAAACGCTTACACACCACGTGTACTCCTTGGGGTGCCTAGTTTGAGAACAACACAAGTTATGATTCCGGCATTATGTTGCAACAGAAGATCAGCTAGTTTACGCGTTATACAGGCAGCCAGGTGCGCTAAAGCTCTCGCTATGCAGGGGGGTCTATTCTATGCAGCCGCCTTACCCTGCATTTATGCAAAAGGCTGTTTCCACGGCTTGAATCCCGTGACCTTTTGTCACATGGCAACAACTTTACCAGTTATGCCAAGGCTCCCCTTCTTGTTACGCGCAATGAGTGGATGTAAAGAGAATCAAACCCAACAATTGGATGAGCCAGTAAACTTACAGAGATAAGATTAAGGAATAAAATGTTGGACTCTGGGACTCCCTTCTTTAACAGTAAAGAAATAGCTTGAACTGCTGAATTCCCTGCAGATTGTTACATAATAGGCTCAGTTATGCAATCGTTTAAAAGGGCAGCCCAGTGCACTAAAGCTCCCGCTATGCGCAGGGTCCAGGGAACGGCCCCACCACGAGGGTGTTTCCGAGGCTTGATCCAGTGACCGTATGGTCACATGGCAGCAACTTTACCAGTTACTCCAAGGTTACGCAATCGTTTGTCAAGAAAAATTTAACATCATGGATTGTCACATAATAGGCTCGGTTACGCAATCGTTTGTCAAGAAAATTTTAAAATGCTTGATGATGTAATGCAGAAGTTAGAGGTCGAGGGCGTTCGTGAAAATAGACTAACCTGTGCCAAGGATAGGATCTAACAAAAGGACATGCCTTTGTGCAATATCTTCTGGTAGTTTTTCATAGATCAGCTGCACCATTATTCATGCCATTAATGAGAGAAAGCGAATGCTAATATAATGATTCGGGGGGGGGGGGGGGGGGGGGAGGGGGGCAAAGAGATCGCTAACCTGCTGGCCGTTGTCACCTTCTCTGTGGATAAGAATCTTGCCTATCTTGATACCTTTACAACATGCACGCAACGCGTTCTCCATGCTCTCTCCACTGCACAAATTAGGAACTTGTATGGCTAGTAAAGAGAACGTTGCAATGACGAAATCTACTTTTGAAGGCAGATAAGAAGCAACCACGGTCACTTCTAAGGTAAACAACATATCTAGTGTAATCCCACAAGAGGAGGTTGTTTTCGATAGACCCCCGGCTCAAGTAAAGCATATCAAAATCAAGTATGAAAAGGAACTACAATCGCGAAGAAGCAACGCTGAAATTGTCACTTCTAAGGTACCAAGTGAGACGAACAATAATTACCTTCTAATTACAGAGACACCACATAACCTCTTGCAGAAATCTACACCACTGTATACCGATCCTGCAGTCAACAGAGGTGGGTTTATTTAAGTACATTTTTCATGTTCGAGGACGGCAAGAAGAGCTAAGCCTATGAGTAAACATGAACAGAAGAAACTCTGAATCAAATGACGATATTGTCTATAGTTCACGAGGACCTCGTTCCATGCGAGTCTTGTCAGATCAGTATCGTAATGAGTGATAGCACAACATTCTATATGAAGAGTTGGAAAAAAGTGAGACAACAATAGCATTTAGCCTGGTCCATACACCTAATATAGACCGAACTTACCAAATAGGCTACGACAATAGAAGAAATCAAAACATTTCCGAGTACAAGTCATGAGTATTGCGTCATGGGGATAGCGCTTACCGGTTGGAGTGATCACCTGTTTTTCTGTAAATGGCAGATGTCCTAGTCCATGCTCAACAACCTGGTAAAGTGAGGCATAGATAAGGGAAAACAAAGATTTGGACTTCTCGCGTTAAAAACATAACTTGATAACCGTGTAAGAAAGGGAAACTTACCAAACGAATCAATCTATCAGCATAAAACACAAAATCATGCTTTGTCGTCTGTGCATCGCGGATAAGTGTATGCATGCCGCGTATCTAAATGGAACAAATAACAATCATTAGAACAAAATAAAAGCTTGATCTTGAAGAACATGAAAATGACTTCAAGATGAAGCTTAAACAGTTGGGGACTAGAACATATCGACGAACAAGATGGAAATAGCACCTGGAAAGTAGATTGAATAACATATAAGTTAGGGTATATTTTACAAAGATTATTTTGACCAAGTTTTGTCCTAATATGTTGCACAATCAAATCGATCGCAACATGGTTGTCTCCACCCCGGGGAATGATAATGTCAGCATACTTCTTTGTTGGAAGAATGAAGTCATCAAAAGCCGGTTTGACAAACTTGGAATACTGCACAAACATTACATTACGTTAGTCTTGAAAAGCAAACAAATTACATAAAGAATTATGCTGAATTTTGGGCAAGTCGTCAGTTTTGAAAAGGCCTTGTTAGAACCTTCCGTCGAGAACAGAATCCAGGTGCATGCACAGACATGAAGCGGGCAAAAAGTGAGCTCACAAATTCTTTCAAAAAACATATAAAGCTCAGCTAACCTGATCTAGTACTGTAGCAATATCTCTATTCTTTTCAACAGTGTCTCGTCTTATCCTCCTTGCAAGGCGTACATCAGCATCTGCGCTGAAAATTTTAAATTATGAAGCCACAAAAGTAGAAGATTCACCATAGATGTCCGTCGACATGGAATGGAACACAAGCAGAAGCAATATCCTTGTGATTAAGACTAACCGGCAAATCGAACAATAGGAAGAGCTGACAACAATTGTAAAAACAAACGCTGCGAAGAAATAAGTAAAATCACTCCAATGATCCACTTCAATGTGGATTTGGTGCTTCTACACATAATCCATGTAGCATAGCAGTATTCCGATTGCTAGATTCTTTTTTTCTTCTCGATAAATCTAATGTTGTCTAGACAAATAAAGGACTGGAACAAAAATTCAGTTAGTGTTTGAAGTTCGGTGAGCCGGGGGTCTATCTGAAACAGCCTCTCTACTTCTTCGGAGGTGGTGGTATGTACTGCGTACATTTTACCCTCCCCAGACCCCACTAGGTGGGAATACACTGGGTATGTTGTTGTTGTTTGAGGTTCGGTTTTATCATTTTTAGGTGAAATAATTGAAAAGAACAAGATGCACGAAAGAAAAAAATCCGGATGAGATAATGACTATGGCACCCTATTCTTTTAATATCACAGATAGAAGTCGATGAAGGACAGAACTCATGCCAACAGGGAGACAAAGCAGTAATATAATACAAGAGATATAAAGATATATCAAAGAAAGGAGAGGAAAGAACCTGTATCTACAAATATCTTCATACTCATCAGATCTCGGACACGAGGATCATGAAAAATGAGTATGCCTTCCAAAATTATAACATCCGAAGGATTGACCTACCAAGTTAAGTCAGAGTGGTCAGTGACACATAATTAAAAAAAAAAAAAAAAAAATTAGACGCAGGCAGTAGGTTTCCACACGCCTATCTTAATAATCTATCGAGAAGAGTGTCTATGTTCCAAATCATTGGAATGTTATCTTTCTCCTTTTCCTCCTTGTTTTCCCTTGGAGGCAGGTTTGGATCACAGATAAAAAATGTTCAAAAGATGGACGACGTAAAGTGACATACTCTTAAAAGGAATTGGATTGATATCGATGTAACAGTACAAGCTGAAACGATATAAAAATAAGAGGAAAACACCATGCTATATAAGACATTACCCTTCGAAGAGGGAATACGTCATTCTTGTAACTCTTAAAATCATACTTTGGAATATCCACAGCTTGCCCATGCTTCAATTTCTCCATCACACACAACAGTTGCTCAGTGTCAAATGCATCTGAATACGACGCACAATAATTAGAAAGAAGAAAAAAAACGATGCACAATAATTAGAAAGAAGAAAAAAAGTTAGCACATAGAAACTAAGTACATGTCTCTTTATTAAGTGATTCCATGGAGTTAACACTTCTGTGAAAACAAGTATTAATTGTTCAAATCCTTATTAACCGATTTCACGGAGTTAATATGTTCTATCGGCAACTGTGAGAATGATAATATAGATAACTGCCGATACTTCACGATAGAAAATGATTTCTTTGTTTCTCTAAGGAATGAAGAAATAAACAGTTTTACCTGTGTATTCAATGCAAGAGTATAAAGAACGAGACTAACCAGGATGGTCAAAGTTGTACTCGTGAACTTTTGTGAGTTCTTCTAGAGTCAAATTGTGATAAAAAGAATCCTGCCAATTGAAACACACGTCAGAGAAATCAGCGTTCGGGTTTGGCAGGCTATATGCCATTTCCCCCAAAATTAAGACAAATATAAAGCAAGGACACACTGAAAAGTAGTGCAAGACAGACAAATATCTACACTCGGTGATTTTTATGACCACAACTTCAGCAATGAAACATGTCAGATGAAGCTTTAGACGTGTCCTGTAAAAGAACTCTTTATACTGAACTTCACATGTAAAAGCTCAGATCCACGAGTCAATCAAATCTGGAATATGGAATAGGACCCCAGGTGAAGTTACTGTAATAAGCAAAGAGTGAATGCTTATCACTTATATGTGTCCCCGGGACATAGCTCACTTGGCAAAGGTTGAGGGACTTTGTGGATAGGGTCACGGGTTCGAGCCCTACACCAAGCGAACCAAGACTAGTATTCAAGTGGAGAACGGTAGAGGATTGGGTCCATCGCTTCCTAGTTTCAAAGGTTGTGGTTGGTCTTAAGGGCATTAGAAAAAAAATCTAAAAACGAATAGAAAAAGAATTATGCTGTCAGTCAAATTTAGAGTGATGAAAGGTGTTTTTTTTTTTCACTATGAAGAAAACTTGCCTGGTTAACTAGGACAACACGCTGATCGTGAAGCTGATCAATAATCAAATCGCAAACTGTAGTCTTACCCGATGCAGCACCTCCAGCAACTCCTGCAGGGAAAACGGTTTATACGGGCATGGATTATGAGAACACTAAGAGAGCTGGAATGATTCAAAAAGATAACAATCATGATAGATGCAAACACAATTGGCATTACGGTCTTGAATAGCATGAAAGTTCAATCAGTCCAAAGTTTAAGTTTCACTACTGTAGCAATGTTACATGAACTGCTCCCACATTAGGCAATAATCCCAAGAGATCTCCTCATGCCAAATCGACAAACTGCTATTTTGACCAAACGACAGACAACAAATTCAACATCATAATTTTCTCATCCAATGTGATCAAGCATATGCATGTATAACTTTACTAAGTATTAAAGATGCAAGAGCCATTAGCATCTGCCGAAAATGATTTGAATGATGACAGCAATTAATCGTTCTGCATATATTTGTGATAAAGAGATTGAGTATCTGTCCTTAGTTTCAGAAGGTAAAAGTATCGTGTACACTGAGATTCATCAAACATAAGGTGCGAGGAACAATTCGGTGATTTATCTCCTTCTATGATTAAGCAAAGCACAATAGCCTCGAAAGTACAGTTAGTTTAGAAAAAGCTCAAGCAACAGCACGAGATATATTACCGCCTCCACATACCTATGACAAACGGTTGCTTAACACTTCCATCTATAGAAGTTGTTGGTTGATCAATCTCTGAAGTATGTGGCTCTTCTAAATGAAATCCGGAATAATGTACTCCGGATGACGCCTCTAACAAATCTTCAACTGCTTTTGAACCCATTTATAAATTGTAGGCTCTGCATTTACGTAACAATCAGCTGATGGAATAAAAGCGTACAGAAGATTATACCAACAACATAAAATAGTCATCCAGATGGTAACTGACATACTCCCGAAAAATTTAACCTTTCCTTTCGAGTGAGATCTTCTCCAACATAACTCAAAATAGTAAAGTCCATAATTCATGATTCCTCGACTTAGATACAGCTGTTTATACTTTTTGGCACTTTGCTTTAAGATGCAAAACGTCTACGATACTAACACATTTCGTGTTTTCTTCAGTTCCAGATTTATAAATCGCTACTAAGCTTTTAGTTGTACAAATGATCACCCAGAAAAACAACAATAACAGCACGTCAGTCCCAAATGATCACCTAGAATCTTGAAAATTTAATATAGTGCATCTCAGCAGCTAAAAATATGAAAATAATTGCTCCTTTGCTGCAACCAAATCAAGGTTTCACAACTTCGTACATGCCCTAGTAAATTAATAAAAGAATCTCTCTAAATCTTAACTACCATGTATTCACGACTCCGCTGTATCATAGTTCAATCCTAAGTTGCTCTGACTCTTTTGAAATTGCCGCACCCATGTCGGATCCTCCAAAAATGCACTATTTTTGAAGGATCTGGCAAGCACCAGATTACACTTTTGAAGAGACCGAGCAACATAGATTCAAACATCCTCAACTTAAGTACAAACGGTCACCATAGTGCTAAAAAATTAATTCAGCATCTCGGCAGCTAAAAAGTATGGAAAGATTGCTCCTTTGCAGCAACCAAATCAAGGATTCACAAATTCTTACATGTCCTAGTAAATCGATAAAAGAAACTTATCTAAATCCTAACCACCGCATATTCACGACTCTGCTGTATCCTAGTTCAAACATCCTCAAATTGAGTACAAAGGTCAAAGGGTCACCACAATGCTGAAAAACTAATTCAGCGTCTTAGCAGCTAAAAGAGTACTAAACAGATTACTCCTTTGCTGCAATCAATCAAGGTTTCACAAATTCATACGTGTCCTAGAAAATTGATAAAAGAATCTCTCTAAATCCTAACTACTACATGGTCCAAACATCCTCTAATTGAGTACAAACGATCACCGGCAATGCTGAAAAATTAATTCAGCGTCCCAGCAGCTAAAAATTATGAAAAAGATTGCTCCTTTCATACAACCAAATCAACCCCTCATGAGGGCCCTTAGAGTAGGAGAAGTAGGGGGACCATAAGAATTAATAAATAGCAATAAAGATTCTACCTGCTTAACTACTACAACACTTGCAACAACAACAACATAACTACTGTAATCCAACAAGTGGGCATTTGGGAGCGTAGAATGTACGCAGACCTTACCCCTACTGCAAAAGTAGAGAGGTTGTTTCCGATAGACCCTCGGCACTTACAACAACAACATAAAAGGACAGCCCAGCGAACTAAAGCTCCCGCTATGCGCAGGGTCTGAGGAAGAGCCCCACCACAAAGGTATTTTGTACGCAGCCTTACCTTGCATTTCTGCAAGAGGCTGTTTCCAAGGCTTGAACCCGTGACCTCGTGGTTACTCCATAGCTCCCCTTCAACAACAACAACAACATATCTAATGTAATCCTGCAAGTGGGGTCTTGAGCAAGTAGGATGTACTCAGACCTTACCTTAACCTTTGCAGCGTAAAGAGACCGTTTCCGGTAGACGCTCAGCTCAAAAGAAATGTAAACAACACAGGACTACTTCAACACTTAAACATAACAAAAAAACATTAATTTATCACAAATAAAAAGAATCCCAAAATCAAATCTTTAACATTTAGTCCAACAAGCATCCAAGGGTGTGGCCTAGTCGTCAACGAAGTAGGTGAGAATCATAACATCTCAGGTTCAAATTCCAGCAGATACAAAAACACCAGGTGATTTTTTTCCATTTATCCTGGTCTTGATAGATAGAGTTACCTAATACCTATTGCGGGTAGGAGGTGGCAGATATCATGTAGAATTAGTCGAGATGCGCGTAAGCTGACCCGGACACCAAAGTTATTTAGAAAAAGAAACATTAATTTATCACAAATAAAGAAATCCCAAAATCAAATCTTTAACATATAGTCCAACAAACATCCAAGGGTGTGGCCTAGTCGTCAATGAAGTGAGTAAGAATCATAACATCTCAGGTTCAAATCCCAACAAATACAAAAACACTAGGTCATTTCTTCCAATCTATCCTAGCCTCGATGGATAGAGTTACCTGGTACCTGCTGCGGGTAAGCTAGCGTAGACACCACAGTTATTAAAAGAAAAAAAAACATTAATTTATCACAAATAAAGAAAGCCCAAAACCAAATCTTTAACATATAGTCCAACAAGCATCAAGGGTGTGGCCTAGTCGTCAATGAAGTGAGTAAGAATCATAACGTTTCAGGTTCAAATTCCAGCGGACACAAAAACACTAGGTCATTTCTTCCAAAAATATAGAGTTATCTGATACCTGATGCATGTAAGCTAGCTCGGACACTACAGTTATTATAAAAAAAAAAAAACATATAGTCCAACACATAAAAGATATATTAGCTTCTTTTTTTTTCGTTTTTCCAAGTCGGCAGTCATGAGACTAATCCTCCATTCCTACGGTCAGCGCTAAACAAGAAATGTATATATATATTTTCAAGAATCAAGATTCTGGAATATACCTTTTTATGGCTGGAATCAACTAAATTGAGCTAAAAAAAAGGATCTTTAACTACAAAAAACAAAGACAAAATCAAGAAAACAGTTATCTTTATGCAATATTAATATATATATATATATGATTTTTTAAACAATTTTGGTGGTGACCCAAGTGAATCTATAGGGTGAAAGTTCATAAAGCGGAGTTTTTTTGTATTATTGTGTTGATATTTTTTTGAATTTTACAGTGACACCCATAGTTATACACTAAATTTCTATATATATACAAAATGGGGTTGCACCAAACAAAAATGTGTTGAGATTGTATCGAAAGCAAAATTATATATCTTTATAAAAGAAAGAATATATATAATTATGTATCTCGATAGATTAAAAATTGAAAAAATGTATTGGGAGCTGACTATGTATCTTTACAAAAAACTGTATCTTCGATAGATGTATTATATATCTTGACCATTTCAAAATCGAAAAAAAATTGTATCGGGAGTTAATTATGTAGTTTTACAAAGGAAAAACGTATCTTCGTTGAAGGTATCGGAAGCTAATTATGTATCTCGACAGATCCAAAATGAAAAAAAATATATCAGGAGCACATAATGTATCTTTATAAAGAAAAAATGTATCTTTGTTGGATTTATTATATATCTCGATAGACTCAAAAATGAAAAAAAATATCGAAAGCTAATTATGTATCTTTACAAAGGAAAAGATGTATCTTTATCGAATGTATCGAGAGCTAACTATGTATCTCAACAGACTCAAACTCGAGATTATTAATTATATTAAAATAAATCTATAAAAAGATTATATAAAATAATGTATATTAGTATATACTCATTGATTTAATTTATAAATAATTATAAATCTTTTTCCATTGTTTTTGACTTTTAATTTTTTTTTCATTTTTAACATTTTAAATTACACGTCAGCATCGAGTTGGATGTGGGGTCCACTGTCTTGTTGAGGTTAACTTTGGGCCCACAAAGTTTACTGAATCTATTAGTCTACCCCATTAGTTTCCTTTTATTTAACAGAAATGGTCCCAATATGTTTTCGTACTATTCGAAATTGAATAAATCTGTCCTTCGTTGATTTTTTGGCTCATTATATTTTTAATATCGACTATTTAATTTCACATATATTTTTCTTTTTAATGAATTAATCGCTTAACACATGTCATAATTCTAAGAAACCTGCATGTCTCTATGTGAAGCGCATATTTGATCCCACGTACATATTTTGAGGTTAATTTAACCGCATATTCCGTTCTTTCATCAATCAAATATTCGCACTTCATTGATCTAGTGCCTTTCATAGAGTAAAGACGTTCCTTTCAAAAAGTTTTTCATCTTTAAATCGCGATTATGAAATCTTTGATTAACCATTAGATATTTATGTCTCATCAATTTGATTACTCCAAATTTGCATCTAGCAACACCAATCTTCGAGAGGTTTTAGTATTACAATTATTTTTTGGATTTGAATTCGAAATTTTTGATCAACCATATTTCATTGGTTCGATTAATTTAAATTTCTTTATTCTTTATAAAAAAAATAACAGAAATTTAGAAATGGCTCAGAATCCAAGACACTTTTAGTTGGAATATGTCATACTAGTGGGATGAACTTACTATTTTTGTAAAGGTGTAGACTTGAAAATAAATCTATTTTTAATTAGAGATTTCAAATACGAGTTTCTAAAACTTAAAAAAATCCTATTGAAAGTACCACCGCCCTCATAAATGAACCCTATAATGCGAGAATTCGAATATAATCAAACAGAGACGGAGAATACCATTGTATCAATAACAAGGAAAAAGTAGCAATTCAGTTTTAAATGATTTGACGATCAATTTTGATTGAGGCAATTCTTACTTGCTCGTTGCCAACTAATCTATCTCCTCGACTTACGAGCACGCCATTCTTGAAACAGATTTCCCAATACAGGTACCGGACTTCGGATGGAAAAAAGTTGCACCAAAAAAGGATTGTTTTGGTTTTGGGGGAACTTATTACATTTGTCAAGAGATCATAGTAATGAAAGTTAATTGGTTAAATTACTTGATTACATAGGATATAGCTAAGTTGCTTGGACTCTTCAGAAATGTTGCCGCACCCGTGTCGGATCCTTCAAAAATACACTATTTTTGGAATATCCGACATGCACCGGCAGACATTTTTGAAGAGTCCGAGCAACTTAGGGATATAGTTAATCACTCATGATAAAACTTTCAACAGCTGCACTTCAAAAATTAGAGGCTCCTTCATGTGAGACATAAGGCTACGTCTTGGTCCAAACTGCAAGAAAACAATATCAGATGAACCAACTCGACGACGACAACAACAACATACGGGTGTAATCGTAAAAGTGGGGTCTGGAGCAGATAGGATATACGATGACTTTACCCCTACCTTTGTCGAGTAGAGAGGTTGTTTCCAATAAACCAACAACAACGACGACGACATACCCAGTGTATTCCCGCAAAGTAGGGTCTCGAGAGGGTGAAGTGTATGCAGTCCATACCACTACCTCATATAAGGTAGAGAGGTTGTTTCCGATAGACTCCCGGCTCAAGACATATAACAAATGTGTGAACAGAGCAGGATTGAAAGGAAAATACCGACAGAGAAATAGCAAGATAAACAAAGCAATGGAAGCAACGTATAATAGTAAAAATGAAAATTAAGATACTATGTAAATACTAAGGAGAGGAGACTAGCCACCTTCCTCTCCTACATAAATGTACGAAAGCACTCGCCTAACTTCTACCATAATTCTCGATCTCCGTACCTTCCTAACTAAGTTCATGTCCACAGTAAATCGAAGATACCCGATGTCATGTCTAATAACCTTTCCCAGTTCTTTTTCGGCTACCTCTACCTCTCCTAAAACCTGCTATAACCATCCTCTCTCACACCTCGTTACTGGTGCATCGCACATCAACTAAAGAATCATAAGAGGAACCTGAATTCCTTGCGAAATCCACTTTACAATTAACCAGCCAAAGTTACATCCAAAGAGTCACTCATAGAATCAGTTAGTTGGGAGACGAGTGTAGGATAACTGCTACCAAAAGTAGATTAAATGATAATATCCGCGAAACACATACCTCTTCAGGTACTGGCTGTAGATTCTCGTTGATGTATCCAACGGAAGGCGGTATCAGTGCTCTTCTTTTTCCTGCAATACAGGACTTACAGTTTAAATACCTAGAACTGTATACATTGAAAAACAGAAACTATTTCTTTTAAGAGCGTGGGAACAACCTCCGGGCTTCATTCCGATAAGGACTTCTTTCAGACCCTCTATTATCTGCAGAGATTCAAGAAGACTTGTAAGACGAACAAAAATCAGGTAATTATCAACTATGCCCTCACCCCCACCCCTCACACAATAACACATGGAAAGAAGAGGGACCATTGCAGTTATAGGAGGTGGCTTACTACAGTGAGACGACATAGACAACCCAGACATCCTTAACCTCGCCAGTCTTGACGGCATGGAGGGTAATGCAGTTACTATAGGAGGTGATCCATACTAGTGGGAAGACATAAGCAATGTCAGAATGGTCCGCGAAATACATCTTTAACCTCACAATTTCAAGGCAGGGTAATGTTGGCATCTGAAAAAGACTGAAACATATAATGTTGCTCGGCAAGACAACGGCTTCTCCTGGCCGTTATTCTTCTTAGTACTAAATTTCTCTTCTTTTTACGTGTAGGACCAAATATGTACCGAGATTCTCTAGCATGTTGCTTCGGAACAACAATACATTTTTTCTCACACTAACAAAACTTGTCTAGGATCTACCTGTTAACCTTGTTTGATGAACTATGTGGCACTATTGGACCACAAGCACTATATATCTCCCATTTTAAAGGCACAAAAGACGTCGACATGCAATAGACCTTCCGGTGATGCCAATTAACGGAAGTCAGAAGGTTGCTGTCTGACCTTTAGAATTTCTATTTTAAGCCCAAAGCTAGCAAATACCATGACCTGTTTATCATCCAGAGGAAGTATGACAGGAGCACTCTCTCCACTGAATTGGTCCACCGTACTACATTGAAGCAAAACGAAAAAGTTCAATGTATATTCCACAGAACAGAAGAAAGTATGATGTGGATTTACTGATGAAGAAGCATCTGGAAGAGAGAACATAAACTGATGTTCTCTCCTTTTTCTATATTTTTCATTCAGCAACCGTATAATTTTCTTACTTTCTTAAGTTGATTTTTGTTTAAAGCAGTACCTGTGGACAAAATATCCATTTGATCGTCGGCAGACATAATTAATTTCAACGACATCCCCTTCATGAGCCTCTGGCCCTTCCCCTTCAACAATATCTGCAGAAGACCCAACAGATCGTTAATACTTTTAAATGAACAAGAATGACATGGAGAGCTTGATGTGCTCCCTTCCAATCATAATGTTTTTATGCTTGTGATGACATCAATGACGAAATGGAACATAAAACTGTAACGAAGGAGATCATTTATTATAAACATCAGCTGATTTTCCTCTTAACTTTTTCATTGGGTTAAAATCTACAATTTCCTATCCTAAATGCCGTAACTCGTATGCCTGCACCAAACATTGAACACATGAAACTGCCGCATGCCAAACATAGAAGCAAGTTATACATGTTCCATTCAATTATAACAACTTGAGCTCGACCTATAAAATGTTCAAAAGAGTCTGGAAAAAAGCTCAACTGGACTGGGCTCATGTAAAATTAACCCTGACATGTTTTTTCAATTAAGGAAAACAAACCAGATGATTTACTTCGACTATTAACCGAATCAAGCTCGTAAAAATTTGTCTTGATTAGTATAATGTTCACGAATATCTTGAACATAGGTGCATCTCTTGGCATAACTCTGTCTATCTATATGAAGTATAGATAATTAAAAACTTCGATTCAGAGAACAGGTTGAGTATATTTATCGTACGACCTTAAAAAGGGTTATACCTTGTAGCCTCACTCCACTATCAAGCTTTAAGGTCCTGAATGCTTCAAATCCAAATTAACAACAGCATTAAAACAATGACTGAGTTTATCTAGACCAGATAAACAATTAAACCGTGGAGGTAAGCAACCGAACCAAAAGCAGAAAAGAAACGGAAACAACATTTACCGGATAATATCAGGTTCTCTCATCTCCTGCATTGGTGCAGATGAGACAGGAGGAATGCTTATGACGATGGGACTCAGTCCAACAAATTGCAGAACTGACCTCCTCAGCAACTTTTTGACATTTAGGGATGGCATCCTTTCATCTGAGCTTTTAGGCACAGTAATCTTACATTGTTCACCGTTGTTAAAGCTGTTTGCATAAACAAATTATAAATTACAAGTGGGATTAAGCATATGACAATTTAGGATTGAGGCATAGCAGTTTTTGTTGTTGATTAAGCAGAAAAACACTTCTAATCTTCTTATTCTTTCTTCGTCATCTTTTGTTTTTTACTCTCGAATGTAATAAATTCCATTCATCCATAACTGGACAAACTTGCAGTTTATAAAGTAAAACAATAGCCTTTATGAACATAGAACAGCCAAGGCGGAATTCAAGTCAGCGCACATAGTATCTTTAACCACTCCCCGTTCCCAATAGTAGATGTAATTTTGATATCTTACATTGCACGGTATATCCAAATCTGTTTGCATAAACAAGTTACAAATTACAAGTATGATGAAGCAGCTGACATTTCTTATATTCTTCTTTCTTTGTTATGTTCTGCATTTTCTCTCTAACATCAAAATTTCCATTCATCCATAAACCAGACCATCTTATTTTTAATGGTAATAGGCAGTAAAAAGAGGCAATACAGAAGAATGTAAACAATAAAACGAGTCAAAGTAGGTTGTCTCAAACTGTCGCACTCAATTTTGTTGCATCATGTAATTTAACCAATTCAATTGTTTGCTTGTTTAATTAGACGGTGAATATGCAAGTTCACCCTTTGCTAATTAGGACTAATACTCGTGGAGGGAAATACCAAAAATAGGAACAAGGCTATATATTTTTAGAATGAGAGGAACTCTACTAACTAAGCTATATCCACCACGCCAAGTGGAGCATGAATAAAGTAGACAAATGCTTTTTAGATTCAGGAACAAGTGTTGAATAACCTATCTTTATCGAAAGACATCTATGTAATCTAGCAGACCATGGAATGCATTATCGATGTTAAGAAAACCAGAACTAAAAAAGTGTCGTGGTTACATCCCATAAACCAGATCATTTCGAATCAAGTTTAAAAAATTAGGATCTAACCATTGATACATAACATAATTTTATCTATGCAAATCATTCCATTAGAGAAATTCATTATGACACGAAGCATTATTAACAACAAGAAGTTCAAGCAATAAGTTAGGATCACCATGGGCGGAGCTAGTGGGCTCTTCGCCGAAAAATTACATTGTATACATAAGATCAAAGTACTACAACAACAAAAAACCAATGTAGCCCCACAAATAGGTTCTAGGGAGAGTAGTTTATACGTAGACCGACCCTCGGCTCGATTAATGGAAAAAATGAATCTGGGTCTAACTCAACTCAAAAACTAGCTCAGGAGGGAGGATTGTCCAAGTGCATAATAAGGAGACCAGTTACTCATCCTTTTTCCGATGTGTGACTCTCAACGAGTAAAGCATAACAAAAATAGTAAGAAAAGGAAAAAAAAGTAGTATAGAAGCCACAGGTAATAATAGAATAATGGAATCGAACTATTGAAAATAGCTCCTCTATGTCATTCGTTCTAAGTTTGGTTTATCTATGTCATCAACTTTAAAAGTCTGGCTTATGTATGCCACTACCGTTACAGAAAAGTTCATATGTGCCATTATTTTGCAATGGTGATTTTGCAAAACCATTTTTGTCATGTGGCCTCTTATTAGAAGTCCACATCACCAAATCTAAATCAACAAATATTACTTAAATCAAAATAAAAAATCATACCCATTAAAATAAAACTTGACACAATCAATGAGTTTCTCCAATTTTTACTTTAACTATGTGGATCAAATTTTATTTTAATGGATCAGATTTTTAATTTTTTATTTTAATGTAATATTGATTGATTTGGATTTGGTAACGTGGACCTCCAATAAGAGGCAACGTGACAAAAATGGTTCTGCAAAAATCACCATTCTAAAATAATGGCACGAATGAACCTTTCCGTAATGACAGTGGCATAGATGAGCCAAACTTTCACTGACAGTGGCATAAATGAGTCAATCTTAAAACCGATGACATAGATAAGCCATTCCTAATAGTTCGATGGCATATTTGAGCCTTTCCGTAACAACAGTGCACATAGATGAGTCAAACTTTCAATGACACTGGCATAGATGATCCAAACTTACAACAAATGTCATAAATGAGTTATTTCTAATAGTTCGATGACATACTTGAGCTTTTTACTGAATAATAACAACAACAAGAAGTAAACTAGTATTTATTTAACTAGACATTACTCGATTATCTACTAAATTTCAATCTTAATCATTTGCCTCCATATACTACTTTCTATCAAGAGTCATGTTCTCACTAAGAGCATATTAAATCAATCGAAAGCTTGAAGAGAATGCTTGTTAATTACCATGGGATTTTGGAAGCGAAGCAATGTCTGGTGAATAATAGTTTAGATGATCCAAACTTATAACGACTGGCATAGATGAGTCATTTCTAAAAGTTTGATGGCTGGCATATTGAGCCTTTTGCTGAATAACAACAACAACAACAACAACAGGTAAACTAGAATTTATTTAACTAGACATTACTCGACTACGTACTAAATTTCAATCTCAATCCTTTGCCTCCATATACTACTACTATCTAGAGTCGTGTTCTAAGTAAGAGCAAATTAAAGCAATCGAATCTTGACGAGTACTACTCTATAACGTATAGCATAGATGAGTCAAACTTGACATATAGCATAGATGAGTCATTTCTAATAGCTCGACCACTTATTTGAACCTTTTGATGTATAATTACAACAATAACAACAAGTAAACTAGCATTTTTTTAACTAGACATTACTCGACTGCCTACTAAATTTCAACCTTAATCCTTTGCCTCCATGTACTACACTTATCTAGAGTCATGTTCTCGGTAAGAGCAAATTAAAGCAATCGAAGCTTGGTGAATACTACTCTATAGCGTATAGCATAGATGAACCAAACTTGACGCATAGCATAGATGAGTCATTTCTAACAGTTCGACCACATATTTGAGCCTTTTGATGAATAATAATAACAACAACAACAAGTCAACTAGCATTTATTTAACTAGACATTACTCGACTACCTACTAAATTTCAATCTCAATCCTTTGCCTCCATATACTACTTACTATCAAGAGTCGTGTTCTCGATAAGTGCAAATTAAATCAATTGAAGCTTGGTGAGTACTACTCTATAACGTATAGCATAGATGAGTCATTTCTAACAGTTCAACCACGTATTTGATGAGTCATTTCTAACAACCACATATTTGAACCTTTTGATGAATAATAATAACAACAACAACAAGTCAACTAGCATTTATTTAACTAGACATTACTCGACTGCCTACTAAATTTCAACCTTAATCCTTTGCCTCCATGTACTACACTTATCTAGAGTCATGTTCTCGGTAAGAGCAAATTAAAGCAATCGAAGCTTGGTGAATACTACTCTATAGCGTATAGCATAGATGAACCAAACTTGACGCATAGCATAGATGAGTCATTTCTAACAGTTCGACCACATATTTGAGCCTTTTGATGAATAATAATAACAACAACAACAAGTCAACTAGCATTTATTTAACTAGACATTACTCGACTACCTACTAAATTTCAATCTCAATCCTTTGCCTCCATATACTACTTACTATCAAGAGTCGTGTTCTCGATAAGTGCAAATTAAATCAATCGAAGCTTGGCGAGTACTACTCTATAACGTATAGCATAGATGAGTCATTTCTAACAGTTCAACCACGTATTTGATGAGTCATTTCTAACAACCACATATTTGAACCTTTTGATGAATAATAATAACAACAACAACAAGTCAACTAGCATTTATTTAACTAGACATTACTCGACTACATACTAAATTTCAATCTTAATCCTTGACCTCCATATACTACTACTATCTAGAGTCGTGTTCACGGTAAGAGCAAATTAAATCAATCGAAGCTTGACGAGTACTACTCTATAACGTATAGCATAGATGAACCAAACTTAAAACGACGGGCATAAATGAAGCATTTCTAATAGTTCGACCACATATTTGAGCCTTTTGATGAATAATAATAACAACAACAACAAGTAAACTAGTATTTATTTAACTAGACATTGTTCGACTAACTACTAAATTTCAATCACAATCCTTTGCCTCCATGTACTAGACTCATGTTCTCGGTAAGAGCAAATTAAAGCAATCGAAGCTTGACGAGTACTACTCTATAACGTATAGCATAGATGAACCAAACTTATAACAACTGGCATAAATGAAGCATTTCTAATAGTTCGACCACATATTTGAGCCTTTTGATGAATAATAATAACAACAACAACAAGTCAACTAGCATTTATTTAACTAGACATTGCTCGACTACTTACTAAATTTCAATCTCAATCCTTTGCCTCCATATACTACTTACTATCAAGAGTCGTGTTCTCGATAAGTGCAAATTAAATCAATCGAAGCTTGGCGAGTACTACTCTATAACGTATAGCATAGATGAGCCAAACTTGACGTATAGCATAGATGAGTCATTTCTAACAGTTCGACCACATATTTGAACCTTTTGATGAATAATAATAACAACAACAACAAGTAAACTAGCATTATTAATCGACTACCTACTAAATTTCAACCTCAATCCTTGACCTCCATATACAACTTACTATCTAGAGTCGTGTTCTCAGCAAGCGCAAATTAAATCAATCAAAAGCTTGAAGAGAATGCTTGTTAATTACCATGGAATTTGGGAAGCAAAGCAATATCTGAATCCGAATTGCGGAGCTGCCAGTGCCATTGTTGTCGATGAAGGGGACCAATTTTGAACACTTCAAAAGTTGTGGGGAATTTTTTGCTGAATTTTTTTTTTTAGAGGGAAAGAGGAAGAAAAGGTGGAAAATGTATTGTGGGAGAAGAAGAGATAATGACAAAATGGTAACTTATGTTTGGATAAGATTGTAAAATAGTCCCCTAAACTTATTTTTTAGCAGTTTGGAGTACCTTAATTTGTTAATGTGAGTATTTTTAGTCATTGTTAGAATATTTGTTAGTATATCGTATTCCTCACATGTGTTTTATTCGTTTTGTTCGTTTTTTCGATAAATTTTGTTTGTTTGTGTTTTATTCGTTTTGTTCGTTTTATCGATAAATTTTAATATTTGTTAGTAAGTGCATTTTGTTCGCTTTTTTTTTATAAATTTATTTGTTAGTAAATCGCGTTCCACATATGCAGTTTATTCGTATTATCGATAAATTTTATTTGTTAGTAAAGCACATTCTACATGTGTGTTTTATTTATTTTTTCGATAAATTTTATTTGTTAGTAAGTCGCACACTTCTTGTATGCGAGTTATTCGTTTTGTTTCATTTTCAGGGAAATTTAATTTTGTGTTGACTTATGACACCTCATCTACCTCTTCGGGGTAATGATAAATACGTTATACTTTATCCTTCGCGAATTATACTTGTGAAATTTTACTGGGATATTATTATTGTTGTTGTTGTGTGTCAGCATGGCACTTATGGATCCTTGAATGAGTAATACACTATTTAACAAGTTATATTATACTTGTTGGATTTAATAAAAATAGTATTTGATGATAGGCGAATTTACACGCCTATATCAATATATTTTGCCCATATTTTAGCCTAGTTTTGAGAACAAATTATATATTTCATGCACTTTTAGTCCTTTTTCCTGTAAATGAGCTAACGAACATGATTAGGAAAGTTTCAGGTATAAATGATGCAAAATACAGCATTTTATGGCTTACTTGACGCAAAAGAAAGCTCACAAAGGAAGGGAAGGAAGTCTACACGCCTAAGGACCAAAACTGCTGCATGGAAAATCTGTCCCGGGCTAAAACAGCATTTCTGAAGACTTTGGGGACTTACAGATACAAAGCTGGATTTTGACAATGATACATTAACCTAGTACAATTGGGTTATGTATTTCATTAGTTTATTTGGATTAGGAGAATGTTACATTAACCTAGTACAAATGGGTTAAGTATTTCCTTAGTTTAGTAGGATTTGGTTATTTATTTCATTAGCATAGTAGGAGTAGGATAGGAGTATTATAAATACCCTATCATGCTAGAGATTTTTAATTAAGTCCTCCCTTAGTGGAGAGGCAAGTCCTCCCTTAGTGGAGAGACACATTCTACTTCTCAATTACAACTCTTCTAATCTTTCCATTAATTCTATTCTTAAATTCCACAACAAGAGAATCGTTACTTGCTAAGGAATCACGCCACACGCCTATCACCTAATCCACACGCCATTACTCAACAATAACAATGCAAATCGTGATCTCCTTCGCACTCATGGGTAACTAAACTTCTCTGTTGGGGTTATGGAAGCCGAATGAGATACTATCTATTGCTGTGAGTTTGTGAGTTCGAGACACGTATATTGCTTATATCATTATTCTCTTCATCTTAATGCAAATTCTTGTGGCTGCAGACGCATAGAATAACGCCAGTCTAACATTTAACTTGTTCGAAAGAAAGGTTATTTGTCTGGAAAAGAGATAATGTCAAGGTAGTAGGACACCCTTTCCTATTAAAAAGCTAGTGTCGTAACTGGACTAACCTCTTAGAGAATTCGTACCGTTAGACACGCTTTAAGCTCGAGAGAGTTAAAGTGAAATAGTCCTTGTTCAGGTCGAGAGACGCTTGGATTTACCATCGACTACAATTCTCTATAAGCAATTGCATGTCAAGACTCTACACACTCATAGCTGATAGAGACGTATACCTCAGAAGGTGGACATAACCCCAACGCTTCAATTCTCATTGTTTACAACTTACGTAACAATCTTTCTCTCTTTACTTTGCTATTTTCAGCCTTTACTTTATTGTTTTCGTTACACATTACAATCCCCCCTTTTACGAGACTTGCACCAAAAGTTTAGTAATTTTGCTTACTTGTTGGCCAAGCTATTCCCTGTGGGATCGACACCCAACCTAGGTTGGGTTCTATATTTGCTAACGACCGCTTTACACTCCCACGAGAGCTGTAGATTGAGCGTTATCAAAAATTGGCGCCGTTGCCGGGGAATACGAGTGTCAATTAAGTTTGTGATAATTACTAGACCCTTTGGTCAAAGATTCTCGTACTTTTACTTTTAGTTGTTGTTTTTGTTTTATTCAGGTTTGTTCAGTGCATCAATGGAGGCACAACGTGAAATTGAAAGGATGGCTGCTCAAGTGCATCAACAGAATATTGATAATCCAGGTCGGGCAACAAATCCTGATGATGAGGACCTGGGCGATGAGGAGCTACTAAACCCACGGCGTACTGCTGAGATGGTGGCACCCATGCAGAGGAGAGATCGTCAAGCGAGATTGAGGCCTGATCGCCGAGCTATGCAAATTTCTTTTGATGACGATGAGGACGATCTGGACGGACCTGGTGCCACCGGAGCTATTATTCTTCCGCCATTGGCACCCGGAGCAAAGTTTAATATCACTAGCACCATGATTCAGCTTTTGCAACTCAAGGGATTATTTGGTGGACTAGCAGGCGATGATCCGAATATGCATCTGATCAACTTTATTTCTACATGCAAGTCATTCGACAATCCTGGCGTTGGACAGAATGCAATTCGACTACGCTTATTTCCATTATCTCTGTCTGGGGAGGCAACTCTATGGTTGAATGGGCTGACTCCTGATTCGATTACTAATTGGAGGCAATTGAAAGACGCTTTCCTAGAAAGATTCTTTCCGCCATCCAAAAGAGCTCAGTTGAGAGATGAGATCACCAATTTTCGACAGCTTCCAACTGAAGCTCTCCACGTTACATGGGAGAGGTTCAAGACGAAGCTAATGCAATGCCCAAACCATCATATGACCAATGTCCACTTGATGGAGATATTATACAGAGCTTTGAATTCGGGGACTAAGCCAGTGGTTGATAATGCGGCTGGAGGATCATTTATGGACCTCACCTTTGTTCAGGCAAGCAATATGCTAGACCGGATGACAAAACAAAGTAGAGCTTGGCATACCAGGGATTCTGAGGTAGCAAGCCCCACTTTATCTATTGGCATGTCTGCAGACCAAAGAAGAAGAGAAGAAGAACGTGAGCAAGACATGGCGCACATGAAAACACAATTGGATCTTCTGACAAAGCACTTATTATCAGGGAAGACCGAAAAAGTGAAAGCTGTAGCGCTAAAAGGAAGAGACGAATCTGATTCTGAAGAGGAGGCCAACTACTTGAACAATCAGGGGGGTTTCCGTGGGAATGCCCAAGGAAACCAAGGTCGGAACTATTATGATAAATCTGGAAGCAAAGACCAAGGTAGTTGGAAGAAAAATAATGAAAAGAGTGGTTTGTACGTTTCCCCTGGTAGACGTGATACCACCACATCTAATTCTGGGAGTATGGAAGACATGATGGCTAAGTTATTGAAAGGAGTGGAAGCAACGAGCGCAGGAGTTAAGGAGGTGATTGATGATTTGTCCTCCATGAAGCAACTAGTTGATTCTCATTCCACTTCTATCAGGCAAATAGAGCAGCAATTGAGCCAACTTTCAGCAGCATTCAATCAAAGAAAGGCTGGCACCTTACCAAGCGATACTGTGCAAAACCCAAAGAATGATGGGTCATGCATGGCCATCACTACCAGAAGTAGTAAGGTGCTGGAAACTTCAGCAAAAGGCAAGCAAGTGGTTGACGAAGTTACGGACATGGACATTACACCTAGTGACGTTACAAAAGGAGAAGAAGCCGCAACAACTACTCCCAATGTCAGGGACGTTTCACCTAGTGACGTGCAGCCTGAAAAAGTGGAAAAACAGAAGCAAGAGGAGAAAAAATCCGTGGAGAGAACACTTCCATACCCACCACCACCTTTTCCCCAAAGATTGAAGAAGGTGGCGGATGACACAAAGTTCAGCAAATTCATGAATATGTTAAAGCAGCTCACCATTAATGTTCCATTGGTGGAGGCACTTGAACAAATGCCTGAGTATGCGAAATTTATGAAGGATCTCTTGACAAAGAAGCGGGCAGCAAGTTATGACTTGGCGGATAATGTTCATCATTGTAGTGCAATCGCTACAAGATCGCTAGTTCAAAAGAAGGCAGATCCTGGAGCTTTCACTATTCCTTGCACAATTGGATCGTTGGATTTTGCTAAGGCATTGTGCGATTTGGGAGCTAGCATCAATTTGATGCCACTATCTATCTACAGAAAGTTGGGGTTGGGAGACCCTACACCAACCAATATGAGGCTCGTGATGGCTGATAGGTCGGTAAAACGACTTGTGGGTATCTTGAATGATGTGTTGGTGAAGGTTTCTTCATTCATCTTTCCTGCAGACTTCGTTATTCTGGATTGTAAGGAGGATTCTGAAGTTCCCATCATCTTGGGACGTCCCTTCCTTGCAACTGGAAGTGTGCTTATTGACATGAAAGATAATGAGCTTTTGTTTCGAATTAATGATGAAGTAGTACGGTTTGATATATGCAAAGCCATGAAGCAGCCCAGCGATATGAATGAGTTATCTGTAGCTGATGTTCATCAAGAGGATATGAAAGCATTATCTATAGAGAAACAACCTACTGTTGAGCCATTGTCTGCTGCGCCACTGAATGTTGAGCATGAGGATAACGAAGATTATGAAGAACTTATGGGTGATCTAACAGAAATAGAGCCTTATACTCCTAAGCAACCAGATTGTGATCTCAAGAATCAACCAACAACGAAGACTCCCATTGACGAGCCACCAATGCTAGAATCGCAAGAGCTTCCCGATTATCTAAGGTATGTGTTCTTGGAAAGTGGAAGTATACTTCCGATAAGTGTGGTGGATGATTTAAGTGAACAGCACGTGGAGGCTCTCATCTCTGCTCTGATGAGGTACAAGAGAGCTATGGGTTGGACTATTGATGATATAATTGGTGACTCTCCGGAGAAACGTAAGAGCCATCTCGAAGAAGATCGCATGCCCACAGGTAAGCCTCATTGCCGTCTAAATTCTTTTAGAAAACGATCCACCATTTACCTCGACGAAGTCTGAGTACTCGAGGTAACCATGTCGTGCCACGACAATAAATAAGGCGCTAGATAGGAGGCAACCCATTGTTTATTGTTTTTCATTTATCGTTTATCGTTTTCTTTCATTCTAGTACTTGTCTTGTTTTTAATTAATGAAAATCCAAAAATAAGAGTCGTGTCATGACCAAAACTAAGGCGCTTGGTGGGAGGCAACCCATCGTACTAATCGTTTTTATTGTTTTGAGCAAATATAGGTGCAAGAGGTATTCAACGAGGAGATTGGTTTCAAATGACGATTTGGATGTATTGAATGGTAAAGGTGGTAAGTTAGGTATAAGGATGCATAAGGGTATGGATTGAGCATTACTCATGCTTAAATAGGCATCGAGGAAGGCTAGGACTAGGTAAAACTAGGCCACGAACAATGCAAAACCTATCCTATAGCCTAAGGTCTCGGAATCTAGTGTGCTATACACTATGCGCCGCCCATTCCTAAGTGTGCTTTTGACTATGCGCCGCCTATGCTATAGCATTAGGTCTCAGGATCTCATATGCCATAGACTATGCGACGCATATGTCTCTAAATGCCATAGACAATGCGCCGCATAGTGTATGGCATTCTTAAATAAATGCATGGCATAGTGTATGGCATTCTTAAATAAATGCATGGCATATGCTATGGCATTCTGCTCAACTAGGCAAAGCATTAGGCACCGCCTATGGTCACTTTTGGTCTCCAAATCCGATTTTAATGGGTCAAAACTCAACCCAACCTTTTCTTACAAATATGAGACTTAATCTTGAACCAAAAACACATTGGAAACCTAGCTCATGCACCACCTATAGTCTCCAAATCCTATCAAAAAGTTTTCTTTTGCTCTTTTTCTTCACAAGAACATCATCCAAATGCTTCAACCAAGTAAGTACTACTTTGTTCTTCATTTAAATTTTGTAAGTACTACTTTACTACACCTATTATGAATTGCTAAATCCTTAAAAAGTATTGGTGATGTGAACGTGTTTGAATTGTTGATACAAAACCAAGTGAGTGAACATGTACGTTAGGATGCTCTTAACTTATTTCCGACTTGAATTTGATTTTGATGCATTGTTATACTACTTGCGGAATTACTATAGTAATGAACATTGCATAATCTTGTCACTTGAATACTTACATGTTAGAATATCCCGTTCATCGGAATAAGACTTATAACTACCTACCGACATAGGAGGTTGAGTTTATTGATAGAAACTATACCATGTGGTTACCCCTATGTAGTAGTGTTGTTATATCTACCATGAAAGTAGTCCAATGGCTGCAAGTAAGTGATGCATTGCTGAGTTTCTTGTCAGAATATAATCCTAAAACGTATGTCGATGAAGTCTAAGTAATCGACCACTTTCACTTCATTGATCTGTATCAACAAAACTAAGTGTGGGGTGGTACCCCTACTGCTTGTGTATAGATTGTAACTATTGAGATTGTGCTATCATTAACACTATTTCTAGTCTCAGGTACAATGGCACCCAAAGCAAGACAAGGCAAAGAAAAGGCTACCACTTCACAAAAAGGCAAGAAAAGAGGCCAAAGAGAGTAAGGAGAACCCTCCTTGATGCAAACACCTCAACTCACTCTTGGAATTAAGTGGGATACTTATGAGGAACTTCTAAGGATGATGACTCTGATGATGATTCCGATGCAAGGGGTATGACCCCAGACATAGAGAATGAGTCCGACTAACCAGGTTTTTCTTATTTATTTTCCACTGAGGACAGTGTGCCCCGTCTAAGTGTGGGGTGATGGTATTTGCATGCTATACTTCTCGATCCGCATTTGCATTTATTCATGTTTGTTTGCTTAGTTTTTTTAGTAGTAAATTTTTTTTTAGCTTCGCATGAAATAATTCTAATAGGCAGCATGAGATTATAACAAGAGTATGTGCTACAATTATGACTATTGAGACGTTTAGGCTCTAGTTGTGACTCATTATGTGATATTGAGTGGTTCAATTCTTTCACTTGTTGGGTCGAGAGTCTATATTACTTCCAATCAAGTCAACCATGTGCCTTGTGTGTGTGAGGTAACAGTATATTCTATGTTTGTGGTTGATGCTAGAACTTGCCTGGTATGTATGCAAAGCGAAAATAAGGAGTGTAAGTTTAGGAGATGATTTAGGCATTTCTTTGGCAACCTATACATGTTTACCTTTGTTTTACCTACCCATGGACATCAGCCTAGTTAAACCCTTTTGAGCCTTTAGCCTATTTCTTTGACAACCTTGTATGTAAGCCTAATCCATTTTTTTTCAAGACCGTAATTTGATCCAAATTCCTAAGTGCTTTAAAGTGAAAAAGTCATGTGACAACATAAGAGGAAATTGGGTGAGTATGATGCTTTAAATTGTAATGGTGCTTGAATGTGTTATGAAAAAGAAAGTGCTATCATAAGAGGTATGTTGTGAAAAGAAAAAGGAAAAGAAAGCTGAAAAGTGAGTTGTGCTTAAAATTGAAAAACAAAAGATGAGAACAAGGGTGGAAGAATAAAATAAAGAAAGGTTGAAAGAAAAAAGTGTCAATGATACAATGTGATGTATTAAAGTGCTTAGGAACTTAGTCACTATTTCTGGCCAAAATAGCTGATCCTACCCGTCCCTTAGCCTACATTACAACCATCAAAAGACCTACTTGATCCTAAGCTTAGCATTCTGACATTTAGTAGAGTACTACATTAAGGGCAAGCCTATGGTCATCAGTTGCTACATATGAATTCTTTGTGAGAGTGAGAGCAAGGACATTTTGATACCCATGTTTGAAAAATATGCTATATTTGTGAGTAATTATGGGTACTATATTGTGAGACACACATGGTTGATGAGTTTTGGATAGTTGTATATGATTCTATGTACCTTAACGTTTGCATGCGAGTTGATCACCATCACGAGTCTACGCTAGAGGTTAAACTGTTTCTACTAATGATCGGGAAACTACTCTTTGTTGATAATTTTTGTGCTTGTCTTGAAGAATGTTTTGTGTTGTTGCTGTAAAAACCCTAAGTTGATGCTTAGAAGGACATGATATTTTGTTCGAGGACGAACAAAGCTGCAAGTGTGGGGTGTTGATGATAGGCGAATTTACACGCCTATATCAATATATTTTGCCAATATTTTAGCCTAGTTTTGAGAACAAATTATATATTTCATGCACTTTTAGTCCTTTTTCCTGTAAATGAGCTAACGAACATGATTAGGAAAGTTTCAGGTATAAATGATGCAAAATACAGCATTTTATGGCTTACTTGACGCAAAAGAAAGCTCACAAAGGAAGGGAAGGAAGTCTACACGCCTAAGGACCAAAACTGCTGCATGGAAAATCTGTCCCGGGCTAAAACAACATTTCTGAAGACTTTGGGGACTTACAGATACAAAGCTGGATTTTGACAATGATACATTAACCTAGTACAATTGGGTTATGTATTTCATTAGTTTATTTGGATTAGGAGAATGTTACATTAACCTAGTACAAATGGGTTAAGTATTTCCTTAGTTTAGTAGGATTTGGTTATTTATTTCATTAGCATAGTAGGAGTAGGATAAGAGTATTATAAATACCCTATCATGCTAGAGATTTTTAATTAAGTCCTCCCTTAGTGGAGAGGCAAGTCCTCCCTTAGTGGAGAGACACATTCTACTTCTCAATTACAACTCTTCTAATCTTTTCATTAATTCTATTCTTAAATTCCACAACAAGAGAATCGTTACTTACTAAGGAATCACGCCACACGCCTATCACCTAATCCACACGCCATTACTCAACAATAACAATGCAAATCGTGATCTCCTTCGCACTCATGGGTAACTAAACTTCTCTGTTGGGGTTATGGAAGCCGAATGAGATACTATCTATTGCTGTGAGTTTGTGAGTTCGAGACACGTATATTGCTTATATCATTATTCTCTTCATCTTAATGCAAATTCTTGTGGCTGCAGACGCATAGAATAACGCCAGTCTAACATTTAACTTGTTCGAGAGAAAGGTTATTTGTCTGGAAAAGAGATAATGTCAAGGTAGTAGGACACCCTTTCCTATTAAAAAGCTAGTGTCGTAACTGGACTAACCTCTTAGAGAATTCGTACCGTTAGACACGCTTTAAGCTCGAGAGAGTTAAAGTGAAATAGTCCTTGTTCAGGTCGAGAGACGCTTGGATTTACCATCGACTACAATTCTCTATAAGCAATTGCATGTCAAGACTCTACACACTCATAGCCGATAGAGACGTATACCTCAGAAGGTGGACATAACCCCAACGCTTCAATTCTCATTGTTTACAACTTACGTAACAATCTTTCTCTCTTTACTTTGCTATTTTCAGCCTTTACTTTATTGTTTTCGTTACACATTACAATCCCCCCTTTTACGAGACTTGCACCAAAAATTTAGTAATTTTGCTTACTTGTTGGCCAAGCTATTCCCTGTGGGATCGACACCCAACCTAGGTTGGGTTCTATATTTGCTAACGACCGCTTTACACTCCCACGAGAGCTGTAGATTGAGTGTTATCAGTATTAATAGAATATATTTAGGAGTTGTTTGGCCATGGATGTTTTTCACTTTATTTCAAATTAGTTCAAATTTATATCAAGGTGTTCAACTACATAAGCCATTATAATGTTCATCGATCTAGAAAAAAAAGATACGACAAAGCCCAATATGTTATATGCAAATGTTTAGAGGCTATAGTTGTTGGCCTTAGTGATAGATGGATTGACGCGATGACTTCAAGATAAGGCATCATAGTGTATGTTATTTACAGATAGCATAATCCTGGTTGACGAAACACACGACAAAAGACAACACTAAGTTAGAGTTCAGAGAATGACCTATATATATTATAAGGTAGAAATAAAATATGAGTACATTTTATCTTCCCCAGTTTCACTTGTGAAACTACACTGAATATATATATTATTATGAGTATTGTATTTCGATTTTAGTCCAACAAACCAAATATATCCTAATAATTCAACCAACAATGTAATTTTTTGTGTCTGAATTCTATCATTATGATCTTGAGATAACTTATTTACAACCAAACGCCCACTGGTTGAATTGCACCCTCTAACGTTGTTTGTGGCCAATAAGAGATTGCCACTTGTTCCATAGTCGTTGGAAAGCAACTAGTCCACTAGCGCTTGTCAAGCTCGCATTTCTCTATTAGCGCGTATTTTCTATCCTGATTGGTCTCAGACGCCTTCGCTGGTGCCTGAGTGAGCATCAGTTCTTCGACATTGTCCTCGAAATGGTGCCGCCGGGAACCGACTTCGCTCATGCCCAACACAAGGTGACCCAATTAGTCCAAATTTATCCTAAGCTCTTTTCACGCCGTACACCATCATCATAGTCTCAGGATAACTTACCAGGGCAAATAACATAAATTCTGACAGTTTGAAATTTAATTACAAAAAAATCCAACGTTTTGCATAACTACTGAAAATCTCGATTCGGGATTTGTCGAGATACCCCGATACATCTAATGAAAATACATTTTTTTTATAACGATACATGATTAGATCCCGACATCTAATGAAAACACATTTTTTTCTTTATAAAGATATATAATTAGCTCTCAATATATTTTTACTGATTTTGATCTGTCTAGATACATAATACATCCAACAAACTACATTTTTTCCTTGTAAAAGATACATATTCATCTCTCGATGCATTTTTTTTCGATTTTGGATCAGTCGAGATACATAATTAATTTTCAATATATCAAACGAAGATATATAATTAGTTAAGATCTGTATAACCACTTTATAAAGGTAAGAATCATGTAAATATGTTTATATTATTTTGGGAAAATGCTCTTTTCCACGCTGAACTATATACGAAATTGCTTAGACACACCTGAACTTTAGGAGAGTCCTATTACCCCTGGACCAATTAAAATCATTTTTTTGACAATTTTAGTGCCTACATGGTGCATACGTGGCACATCAGTGAATTAACACACTGAAGGTCCACGTAGGCTCTAAAGTTGCAAAAAATATAATTTTAATTAGTCCAGAGATAATAGGACCCTCCTAAAATTCGAATGTATCTCAGCAATTTCGTGTATAATTTACGGTGAACAATACATTTTCTCTACATTATTTTTCCTAACTTATTTACAACCAAACGTCCCCTACATTAATTACACCCTCCAAAACCACAAAATAATAATTAAAAAAAAAAAAAAAAACGAAAAAACAGCATCAGTCAATTACAGACGAATCATCCAAATAGTAACGAAAAACCCGGCCCACCACTTTAATTTAATTAAACTCCTAATAAAATTCCAACTAATAAAAAAAATAGAACATTCTAGAATTCCCAAACAAACCCCAGTATATAAACACCTTTAAGCCTCCCCATTCATCACTCGCACACCAAAGCTCTCTCTATATTCGTTCTGCTTTTGCTCAAACCCTAGTTTTCTTCTTCTTCGTTGAGATCTGTAATAATGGCGGATACAGAGACATTTGCTTTTCAAGCTGAGATTAACCAGCTATTGAGTTTGATTATCAATACTTTTTACAGTAACAAGGAGATCTTTCTGAGGGAGCTTATTAGCAATTCTTCTGATGTAAGTCAATCTCTCTCTCTCTCTCTGCTGTTTTTTTGTTCATTGCCTCGAGATTCGTGCACAAATCTATGCAGTATTGATTATATGTGGATTCCATGTAGCTGATTTTCTGTTCATATGTTGAAGCATGAGTATTTGTGATTTATTGCTAGTATTTTGGCTGCAGATTATATATAGCTGATGTTTTGCTCACATGTTAGGAAGGAAGCATGATTATTTGTGATTTATTGTTAGTTGTTTGATTTATTGTGATTTAGTGTTACTACAAAGCCTGGATACATCTGCTTTTGTAGTTATGCCTCGAGATTTGTGCGAGAAATCTGTGTTGTACTGATGTTTAGTTGATTTTTTGTATTTGTGATTTAGTTTTAGTTGTTTTTATAGCTGTAGTTGATTTGATTCTGCTCATTGGTTAGATGCATGATGCATAGCTGCTGAGTTTTATTATTAATGCTTTTTATAGTAGTAAGGAGATCTTTCTTCATAAGATTATTAGCAATTCTTCTGATGTAAGTCGATCTATATGCTATTTGTTGATTATATTATCTGCATTCGTAGTTATACCTCGAGATTTGTGCGAGAAATCTGTGCAGTATTGATGTGTTATTTGATGTTTTGTTGTTTTAATAGCTGTAGTTGATTATGCTCATTGGTTAGATGCATGATGCATAGATGTTGTGTGTTATTATCAATATGTTTCCTAGTAACTAGGAGATCTTTCTTCGGGAGCTTATTATTAGCAATTTGTCGGATGTAAGTTGATCTATATATATTTGAGCTGTTTTTTTTTTCATTGCCTCGAGATTCATGCTCAAATCTATACAGTATTGATGTGTTATTTAATGTTTAGTTGTTTGATTGTGGATTCTATATGGTTGATTTTCTGCTCATATGTTGGAAGCATGATTGTTTGTGGTTTAGTTTTAGCTGTTTTTATAACGGACTTTCTCTGTAGTTGATTCTGCTCATATTTGTGGTGTTGATTGAGCTGTTTTTCATTGCCTCGATATTTGTGCACAAATCTATGCAGTATTGATTATTTGAGGGGATTCTATATAGCTGTTCATATGTTAGGAAGCCATATAGTTATTGTGATTTATTGCTAGTTTTTTGATTGCAGATTCTATATAGCTGTTTTTTTGCTCATATGTTAGGCAGCATATGATTGTTTGTGATCCATATATAGCTTATTTTCTGCTCATATGTTAGGAAGAATATGATTATTTGTGATTTATATATTGCTGATTTTCTGCTCATATGTTAGGAAGCATGATTATTTGTTGATTTATATAGCTGATTTTCTGCTCATATGTTAGGAAGTATATGATTATTTGTGATTTATATATTGCTGATTTTCTGCTCATATGTTAAGAAGAATATGATTATTTGTGATTTGAGGTTTGTTTTTTGATTGCAGAGAAACTATATAGCTGATTTTCTGATCATAAGCTAGGAGGCTTGTTAGTTTTTGTGATTTATTGTTAGTTTTTTGATTGCAGAATCTATATAGCTGATTTTCTGCTCATTTGTTAGGAAGCATATGATTATTTGTGATTTAGTGTTAGTTTTTGGATTGCAGATTCTATATAGCTGATTTTTCTGCTCATATGTTAGGAAGCATGACTATTTGTGATTTAGTGTGATTTGATGTTCAGTTGTTTGATCTGGATTCTCCGCAGCTGATTCTCTGCCCATATGCATTATCCGAGATACAGTGCTAGTTGTTTTGTAGCGGATGTTTGCTCATAGATTATAGATGTGTGATTGCCCTACGTAGTTGATTCTCTGTGCATATGTTGGAAACATGATTATTTGTTGAAATCGAGTTAGTTACTTTTTTATAGTGAATGCCCGTTGATAGGTTAGATGTGTGGTTGCTCTATGTAGTTGATTCTCTGCTCCTATGTTGGAAGCATGATTATTTGTTGAAATCTTGTTAGTTGTTTTTTATACTGCATGCCTGTTGATAGGTTAGGTGCTTGATTGTTTATGATTTGTTTTTAGTTATTTGATCACTGATTCTGGTCATATGGAGTCATGATTATTTGTGATTCACTGGTAGGCTAGATGTGTATTGGCTTTGTGTGATGTGATGTGATCGGTTTGATTGTGGATTGTCTGTAGCTAATTTTCTGCTCATATGTTGGATGCATGACTATTTCGGATCTAGTTTTAGCTGTTTTTATAGCAGATGCTCTCTATAGTTGATTCTGCTAATATCTGCTAATAGGTTAGATGCATGACTTTTTGTGATTTGTTGTTATATGTTTGATTGTGGATTTTCTATTGTTGATTCTCTGCTCACAGGTTGGATGTCCTCAATAGTTGATTGCTCATAGGTTAGATGTGCGACTGTTTGTGATTTGATGCTATTTGTTTGATTGCTGAAGCCTTGTATAATTGATTCTGCTTCTTTATAATCTTTAATAGATGTGATTGTTTGTGAATTAATAGTTTGATTGGAGATGCTATCCGTAGTTGAGTCTGGTCATATGTTGGAAGCATGATTATTTGTTATATGTTATTCAATGATATGGTATCGTCATTCATGGATAATATTTTAAACATATGTGATATCTGATTATGTCATGGCTTACATATTGTAGGCTTTGGACAAGATTCGCTTTGAGAGCTTGACAGACAAGAGCAAGCTAGATGCTCAACCTGAACTCTTTATCCACATTATTCCTGACAAGACCAACAATTCCTTGACTATTGTGGACAGTGGTATTGGGATGACAAAGGCTGGTAAGTTGGATCAGTTGTAGAATTAGTTCACGTTTAAATTGCATTGCAAAAATACTCAACTCATTTGTATTGTTGCAGATCTTGTGAACAACCTTGGTACAATTGCAAGGTCAGGGACCAAGGAATTCATGGAAGCTATAGCAGCCGGTGCCGATGTTAGCATGATCGGGCAATTTGGTGTTGGTTTCTATTCAGCGTACTTGGTGGCTGAGAAGGTTATTGTAACTACAAAGCACAATGATGATGAACAGTATGTGTGGGAGTCTCAGGCTGGTGGTTCATTCACTGTCACCAGGGACACTTCTGGTGAGAGCCTTGGTAGGGGTACAAAAATGACCTTGTATCTCAAGGAGGATCAGCTTGAATATCTCGAAGAGCGCAGGCTCAAGGACCTGATTAAGAAGCACTCAGAATTCATCAGTTACCCAATCTCTCTTTGGGTTGAGAAAACCACTGAAAAGGAGATCTCTGACGATGAGGATGAGGAAGAGAAGAAAGATGAGGAAGGGAAGGTAGAGGAGGTTGATGAGGAAAAAGAGAAGGAAGAGAAGAAGAAAAAGAAAATTAAGGAAGTATCTAATGAGTGGTCGTTGGTGAACAAGCAGAAGCCTATTTGGATGAGGAAACCTGAGGAGATCAACAAGGATGAATATGCTGCATTCTACAAGAGTCTGACAAATGACTGGGAGGAACATTTGGCTGTGAAGCACTTCTCTGTTGAGGGTCAGTTAGAGTTCAAAGCTGTCCTCTTTGTTCCAAAAAGGGCTCCTTTTGACCTTTTTGACACAAAAAAGAAGCCCAACAATATCAAGCTGTATGTTCGCCGCGTGTTCATCATGGATAACTGTGAAGAGTTAATTCCTGAATTTCTGAGTTTTGTGAAGGGTATCGTTGATTCTGAGGATCTTCCTCTTAACATCTCTAGAGAGATGTTGCAGCAGAACAAGATCCTGAAGGTTATTCGCAAGAATCTGGTGAAGAAGTGCATTGAGCTGTTCTTTGAAATTGCCGAGAACAAGGAAGACTATGACAAGTTTTACGAGGCCTTCTCAAAGAATCTCAAGCTTGGTATCCACGAAGATTCACAGAACAGGACTAAGCTTGCTGAGTTGCTGAGGTACCACTCCACCAAGAGTGGTGATGAAATGACCAGCTTGAAGGACTATGTGACTAGGATGAAGGAAGGCCAGAATGACATTTTCTACATTACTGGTGAGAGCAAGAAGGCTGTTGAGAACTCACCCTTCCTTGAGAAGCTGAAGAAGAAGGGATATGAGGTTCTTTACATGGTTGATGCTATTGACGAGTACTGTATCGGTCAGCTGAAGGAATTTGAAGGTAAGAAGCTTGTTTCTGCTACCAAGGAAGGTCTCAAACTCGATGAAAGCGAGGATGAGAAGAAAAAGAAGGAGGAATTGAAGGAGAAGTTCGAGGGTCTCTGCAAGGTAATCAAGGACGTACTTGGTGACAAGGTTGAAAAGGTCGTTGTCTCAGACCGCGTTGTCGACTCTCCCTGCTGTTTGGTTACTGGTGAGTATGGCTGGACTGCCAACATGGAGAGAATTATGAAAGCACAAGCTCTCAGGGATTCAAGCATGGCTGGATACATGTCTAGCAAGAAAACCATGGAGATTAACCCAGAGAATGCCATCATGGACGAGCTCAGGAAGAGAGCTGATGCTGACAAGAACGACAAGTCCGTCAAGGATTTAGTCATGTTGCTGTTCGAGACCGCTCTTCTCACCTCAGGTTTCAGCCTCGATGACCCCAACACCTTTGGCAACAGGATTCACAGAATGCTGAAACTTGGTCTCAGCATTGACGAGGATGGTGGCGATGCTGATGTTGACATGCCATCACTGGAGGATCCTGAAGCTGACGCTGAGGGCAGCAAGATGGAAGAAGTCGACTAAGTTTTTTACTTTTTAGCCTCTAGTAGTTCGTTTAATATTCCATCTCCACAGACGTTCCATTTTCTTTTATCATGCCAAGAATATATGACGCTTTATGTGCCGTTTTTGATTTTGACTAGAGTACTCCTATTTCAGTTTGTGGCAATTTGAAGTTCTTTCTTCATTTCTCTTCTTTTTTATAGTATGCTATCTATAGTTGATTCTGCTTGTAGGTTAGATGCATGTTGATTTGTGATCTACTTTTTGTTATTTTTATAGCGACGTTCTGCTCATAGGTTAAAAGTGATAGAATCTTAGTAGCTGGCATTTGCTTGTACCCTGGGCAAGCCATTATTAGGGGTGTATTTGGAGTGTTATAAATCAGTACGTATTATATTTGTTGAAGACTCTTGTTGCATAGTCATTCACGTCTAATATTTCATATATATGAAACGTCTGATTATGTAGTTTTCCATGGCCTTAGTATATCTTAGAAGTGGAAACGATACATCTTGAGTGATATGTTAGTGATATATGTTCTATGTATGGTGAGGTTTTACATGTATTTCATATTTTCCATCTTAATTTAGAACTTGTTGCACATGTAACTGATGCGAAATAAAAAGTGTTGCTCCTTTTAGAAGATGATATATATTTTCTTTGATTTGTCTTATACAATTTTAGCCTTTTTAGGTATATGATATCACTAGTTAACCTCTTTTAAGCTATATTTTTGTTTGATAACCATATTTTTCCATCGGGTTCCTTGAGCACTGTAGCATAGACTTGTTATAATTGTCAAATTTGAAGAAAAGATAGGTTGTAGAAGTGACAATAATAGCAATAAAGTGATGAAACGACCCTCTTTGAGACAATCTAACATGCTAGAAAGTGTCAGACCACTATTATGTAGCACAATAACTAAAGATCGATTATATGATTCCTCACCAGTCATATATCTCCATTTAAACTAATCTCAAGCCAAACGAGCAAATTAAATTACAACGATGCACGATATACAAGGAGGAAACTCAACATTTGTTCAGTGATAATTACAAGAATACACAACCACACTGCTCTCAAAAAGAATAACAAATCACGAAAACGTTGAGATAAGAGGAAAAATACTACTACTACTAATAATTACAAGAATACACAACCACACTGCTCTCAAAAAGAATAACAAATCACGAAAACGTTGAGATAAGAGGAAAAATACTACTACTACTACGCAACTCATCGATGGGCAATTCCTCTCAGCAAAGCAGTTGGATATCAGGTATCTGGAACTCTCGAGTGAAAGACAAAACTTGGGAATGTAGTCGTAATGTCCCTGTTCATGTTTAAATGAAGACCAACATTCCGATCAATTTTGTGCTGTGAACATGTTATCGATAGAATGAAGTTGATGTTCAATGTTTGACGCGACACTTACTTGAGATACTGAAGGGTCATATTCTTCAAAAGCGAAGGATGTCGTAGGACCAAATTTCTCCACTCTTCCTTGTCAATCTTTCCATCATGTTTCGTATCAGCTTCTTCAAATGTCTAACGAAAAAAGAAAAGCAAACACCGGTTAACCAGTAAAAAGTTAAATCCTGCAACGCTACCATGCAGCCCCTCCAG
The DNA here is from genome assembly GCA_030864225.1 of Capsicum baccatum var. pendulum. Lineage (NCBI taxonomy): Eukaryota > Viridiplantae > Streptophyta > Magnoliopsida > Solanales > Solanaceae > Capsicum > Capsicum baccatum. The sequence continues at coordinate 16,190,825 of CM061559.1, read as the reverse complement.
GAGATAGAACGGATTCTGAACGATCAGAAACAGACACAACAGGATACGCCATTTTGTGGCACAATGCAGCTATCTCACATCTGAGGTAGTGAGGTAGTGGTATGGACTGCGTACACCTACCTAACCCCCCTCCACACACACACAAAACCCTACTTGGTGGGAATATACTAGGTATATTGTTGTTGCACCTGATCGATATGATGTCATGTTACACAGTGATCATTAGGGATTGAAGAAGCTAGTTTTCCCTATATTTCTCAGCAACCAAGATGCCGCCCTCGAGGAAGATAGAATATCAAGGGAAAGTAGTAGTGCATATGTCGCTTATAAAGTAGATATGAATAGGTTAGGTTGGTCACATACCTTGTCGATTATACTCTCGATAATTTCATCTGAAAGGTTCATACCAGTCTCCGCTAGCGTAGCAACCACCATTTGCTTCACCTGGATTTTATATATATATATATATATGCCATATCTTGTTATGCGGTCCACACACACCACTGAAAGTGCGTATAGTAGGTAACAAAAATTACAACGAAATGTAAGCATTTCCCATGAAATAGAGAATCGGAAACGGTGCCATCTAAAAATAGAACGTAGCAGGGGTAAGTCAAATACATTAGAATAGACCACTTCATTTTACGGAAGGTTTACCTCTTGCCGCTCGATGAAGCCTTGCTGCTTGAGATCGTATAGCTGAAAAGAAACTATGACAGGAATATATATATCACTAGAAGCTGACATGCACAAATTGAAGGTAATCGTCGTTAATAATGTAAGCAAGTAACATACACTCAATCTTATCATCGATAGGGGCATTTGGATGGAAAACGGAGAGTGCACGGGCAAACTCCTCAAATCCCAAGAGTCCATTGTGCTTTGTATCAAACAAGTCAAACACCTGCCGTAAAACATGTCACGAGTAGGAAGAAGCGGCTTCAACTGTGTAGTTATAACAATAATATGACAATTGATTTCATTCATACGAAACATCATATTTACGGTATCCAATTCTACTAAGCCTATATGATACGAAAAGGCTAAAGGTATGTATGGAAAACTCACCCTGTCCGCAAACAGACTCTCCTTTTTGCTCGTCTTGAATAGCGCCAATTGAAACTCTTCCTACAACATAGTCGGGAGTTCAAATTCAAAAAGCAATGCCGAGTACCAAGATATATTAAGCATCTATCCCAGAAAAGTAACAAACAGAAACACCCCGAAATCCCAGACTTAGCTACGCCAGCTTCCAAAAGTGAGACCATACCTTGTTGATCAGCCCATCATCAATCACTGCGCTGCTAATCTTCTCAAAAAGCTCATAAAGAGCTTCGATCTCACTGACGCTAACTGCAACAAGAAGAAAGATTATACAGGTACAATTACAGCATTTATGCAAGCAAGGAAGTCATAAAACAATCTATGTTCCAAAGCGTATCGATCAATGATCAGTGTCATTGCAGGCCTATTGAAGCAAATTCAATCTCACTAACACACCGAAGCGTTAAGGTGCGTGCTTCAATACCTACAGAAAGTTCCGAAGAAGGCAGGACTAAACAAGAAATATATTCGGTAAAGTGATAATACAAATCAACAAGGGAATTATGGATGAATATGACAATATGATTTCAGAATTACAAAACGAAAAGACTGGTCACTTAACTGAATTCTAAACGTCAAAACTATAACGTTTCAAATATTTGATTTTTTGCATGTTTCATTTAATAGCCATTCTTTCGGTCCTTTCTTAATTGAAGCTCGCACTTAATTGCGAGATGCACTCGATGCTTCTCTATGTTTTTTTTCGCTTTTGACAACGTTGGCATTGCCATATTGGACATGTTCATGTTGTCGACAACGTTGGCATTGCCAAGCACTGAAAGAGAACAAAACGTAACCAATTCTGAAGACAGAGAAAGTTACGATTGTAATGATTTTCGAAATGAAAAATCATACTTCCCCAGTGAGGCAAATCTTTGAATAAAACAAGCTTAGAACCAGATAAAAATCGTGGATAAAATATATAAATAGATGAAGCCAGATAGCATACAAACTGTCTCTCGTGCAAGAATCTCGGGATCTTCAAGGCCCGTTGTTTGCTTTTCACAACACTTCAACAGGGAAGCACCTAAATGCTTGATCCCCTCAAAGCAATGCGACATGGTATCTTCCGTACTTCAAAGCTCGCCATAGCTGTTCAACCAAAAAAAAGTAGGTTCGCACGAGGAGGTGAAAAGGTCAATTTCCTTGGTCTTTTATGCATACGGAAGGAAAAACGAAGTTACTGAAAGCAGCCAAACGTAGGAATTGAACAAACCTCGTGACCATTCTTTTCTATTTGCTTATTTGAATGCAGAACGCCAACGTCTTTTGCAAGTTACCTATTATGGAGCTACACACCTAACAAGGAGAATCCCATGTCAATACACATTTAAAATATCATCCCTCCCCTCGATAATAAGCAAATCAAGTGAAAAGACCCTCTAACTCTGTCAGCCAACGCAAAACATATGAAGAGAAAGTTACTAAATATCTCGATCTCGATGACTCTATCCTCTTATTGTGCAATTTTAAATTCTGCTACACCATCACAAGCAACTGGAGTTTCACTTGCAATAGACACCTAAAAAGTTGCTCGGATCTCCAAAAATGTTGCCGCACCCGTGTCGGATCCTTCAAAAATACACTATTTTTGGAGGATCCGACACACACCCAACGACATTTTTGAGGAGTCCGAGCAACATGGCACCTTTACTCTTGTAGCATCAGCCTAAAAATGTGTGTTGAGGGGATGGAATGTGGCGTGACGCCACTCACATTAAGATGGGATGCCTGGAGAGAGAGAGAGAGAGGAATAGAAGAGCTTTCGAAGGTGTCGAGTTTCCGTAGGTTAAGAAGTAGCCTTCGTTCCCTTATTTTCTTCCGGTGCACTCTGAAAGTCCTCTATCGTATAGACGATTGGGTGAAGTTTGTCGGGAATAAGTTGATTGTCTGGATTCTTTACCTTTTAGTATACCACTTTATACAGTCATTTTACGGCCTTGTTTATGATATCAAATACGTTTCGAGTCAACTGACACTGGAATTCTTGAACAGCTTAGTTAAACGGCAAACATCAGAAAAAGGACACATTAAAGGGCACAATCGTTATACTTTTTCCAAGTCAGACAATCTTCATACTTGTATTTCAGGTCAATTTGGTTCTTAGTAAACTGATACCGGAAAATATCTTAGAAACGTTAACCACAACAACAACAACGACGACAACATACCCAGTGTATTCCCGCAAAGTAGGGTCTGGGGAGGGTAAGTGCACGCAGTCCATACCGCTACCACAAATGAAGTAGAGAGGTTGTTTCCGATAAACCCCCGACACAGGACAACTAACCGTATAGCAAACAAACAAACAAAAATCATAAAAACAGACAACAAAAAGGGATAGCACACCACTAAATAATAAAAGAAAATCAGACACACGGAGTACTACTTTAAACTAGCTATCCGTAATCACAACCATCAGCAAAACGCCACGAACAAGGGACTAGTCGACACACGCATACCACTACGACTACAGGCACAACAACAAACAAAGCAATCCTCCCTACTAGTCAAGACGCACTCCTACCCACTAACCATCTACCCTAATTCGCGCCCTCCACACCCACAGAGTACTAAATAATAAAAGAATCGAGACATGCACAGAGTACTACTATAAACTAACTATCCGAAATCACAAACATCGGCAAAACACCACGAACAAGGGACTAGTCGACACACACATACCACTAAGACTACAGGCACAACCACAAACGAAGCACTCCTCCCTACCCACTAACCATCTACCCTAATTCGCGCCCTCCACACCCACGGAGTACTAAATAATAAAAGAATTGAGACATGCACAGAGTACTACTATAAACTACCTATCCGAAATCACAAACATCGGCAAAACGCCACGAACAAGGGACTAGTCGACACACGCATACCACTACGACTACAGGCACAACCACAAACAAAGCACTCCTCCCTGCTAGTCAGGACGCACTCCTACCTACTAACCATCTACCCTAATTCGCGCCCTCCACACCCACGGAGTACTAAATAATAAAAGAATCGAGACATGCACAGAGTACTACTATAAACTACCTATCCGAAATCACGAACATCGGCAAAACGCCACGAACAAGGGACTAGTCGACACACGCATACCACTACGACTACAGACACAAGCACAAACAAAGCACTCCTCCCTGCTAGTCCGGATGCACTCCTACCCACTAACCATCTACCTTAATTCGCGCCCTCCACAACAACTTCCTATCAAGGGTCATGTCCTCCGTAAGCTATAACTGCTCACCTCCCTCCAATATTTTTTAGAAACGTTATCTAAACTGGAAAAATCAGAAAAGAGGCACATTCAAAGACACAATCTTTATACTTATCTTTCAAGTCAATTTGGTTCCCAGTAAACTAATACAGTGATATATATTGAACAGCTTAGCTAAACTGGAAAAATCAGAAAAGGGGCACATTCAAAGACACAGTCTTTATACTCTTTAATCTTGTAGTCTTAAACATGTAATGTGGAAAATTGAAATTAAAGAGTTGCAATAACAGAAAGAGACATTCTTTTAAAAACAGACTACATAAAAAGTAAGACAAACCAATTGAAACGCAGACTACTTTATATCAACCAATCTTCAAGTCAATTTGGTTATGAGTAAACAAGCTTAGCTAAACTAAAAACACAATCTTTATATGCGCGAAAGCTAGCTCGGACACAATATTAGGTGATTCTTCTCATCTTTCCTAGCCTTGGTGGACAGAGTTAACTGACATCTGCAGGTGTGAGTGATAACAAAAAAAAAAAAACTAGCTCAGACACTACAGTTATAAAAAAGAATCTTTATACTTGTATATCGACAACAACAACATACCCAGTATATTCCCACACCAAGTGGGGTTTGGGAAGGGTAAAGTGTACGCAGTCCATACCACTACCTCATGTGAAGTAGAGAGGTTGTTTCCGATAGACCCCGACCCAGGACAGATAACAGTATAACAAACACAACATAAAAGCACACAACAAAAATTACACACTGCTAGCGAATGCAAGAAACAAGACAACCACAAGATAATACTATAAACTATCTATTCAAAATCATAGACATCACCAAAACACCACGAACAAGAAACTCCAAACGCAGAAAAAGCACTCTTCCCTACTGTATATCACTGCAACAACAACAACATACCCAGTGTATTCCCACATAGTGGGGTCTGGGGAGAGTAGTGTGTACGCAGACCATACCACTTATGAAGTAGAGACTGTTTCCGATAGACCCTCGGCTTAGGACCGATAACAGTATAACAAATGCAAAACAGAAATGCATATAAACTAGTGCAATCTGCAAAATAAACTAACGCCACTAGCCACAAGATAATACTACAACCACAAGATAAAACTAAAAACTATCCATCCGAAACCATAGACGACACTCAACAACACAAACAACAAACTTCAGACACAAATAAAGAACGCTCCCCTATTGTTACCGACGCACCCTCACCCCCTATCCTAATACGCGTTCTCCACACCTTCCTATCAAGGACCAAGATAGATTAAATCAAGAATTCAACAGATGATCAAAACCACTAATTCAATAAGGATGACTATAACAAATGGATCTACTACTAACAGACAACAAAAAGAATCATAGTATAATAATAAATAGTATGAATTAACAAGAAAAAAGTTACCTTTTTTTTGAATTTCAGACCAAAAAACTGCTGAAATGATAGAAAGGAAGTAAAGGGGGTTCTTGTTTATCTTTATACTGATGATTTTTGTGAATATTAGTAGAGTAATAATATATACTATGAATATTTTTTGGTGGCTAATCTTGATAAGACACATGTTTGCCAGTTGTCTAATTAGTATGGGGTAGTACTCTGTGTTTGTTCTTTTTTTCCAAATTTGTTTGTTTTTTTGTTTTGGTATCTTAGCGTATCATATGAAAGCTCGACTAAATGCATGAATGAGTTTTTTATTTTTAGAAATATTTTTGCCAGAGGAGGGTCGGGATTTTAGTTATTGTAGACGTTTTAAGGTAGAAGAGGTTAGAGAGGTTGTTCGCAGGATGCGGAGGGGTAGGGCGACGGGGCCGGATGAGATACCGGTGGAGTTTTGGAAGTTCGTTGGAGAGGCTGGTGTAAGGTGGTTGACTGGATTGTTCAACGAAATCTTCAAGACGGCAAAGATGCCCGAGGCATGGAGGTGGAGTACCATGATCCCTCTCTATAAGAGCAAGGGTGACATCCAGAGTTGCAATAACTATAGGGGATTAAGTTATTGAGTCACTCTATGAAGATTTGGGAGAGAGTGGTCGAGGTGAGGCTGAGACGGGTAGTGTCTATTTAGGAAAACCAGTTTGGGTTTATGCCTGGCCGCTTGACGACGGAGGCAATTCACCTGGTACGGAGGTTGGTGGAACAGTATAGGGAAAGAAAGAAGGATCTGCACATGGTGTTTATCGACCTGGAGAAGGCATACGACAAAGTCCCCAGGGAGGTGCTATGGAGATGCTTGGAAGTGAGTGGAGTCCTGCAGGCATATATCAGAGCAATTAAGGATGTGTATGATGGAGCGAAAACTCAGGTGAGGACGGCGGGAGGAGACTCAGAGCATTTCACTATCTTGATAGGATTGCATCAGGGATCTACTCTTAGCCACTTCTTGTTTGCTTTGGTGCTGGATGTGTTGACGCGGCGTATTCAAGGGGAGGTGTCTTGGTGTATGCTTTTTGCAGACGATGTAGTTCTGATTGACGAGACTCGAGGGGGTGTGAATGACAAATTAGAGGTGTGGAGACAAACTCTTGAGTCTAAAGGGTTCAGGTTGAGCAGGAGCAAGACAGAGTATTTGGAATGCAAGTTTAATGAAGTGAGGCTGGAGAATGAAGTGGTAGTGAAGCTGGAATTACAGGAGGTATGCAAGAGGGATAGTTTCAAGTATCTCGGGTCTGTGATCCAGGGTAACGGCGAGATTGACGAGGATGTCTCGCACCATATTGGGGCGGGATGGATGAAGTGGAAGCTCGCGTCGGGGGTGTTGTGTGATAAAAAGGTGCCGCCCAAGCTTAAAGGCAAATTCTACAGGGTGATAGTCCGGCCGGCCATGTTGTATGGTGCGGAGTGTTGGCCAGTTAAGAACTCCCACATCCAAAAAATGAAGGTGGCGGAAATGCGGATGTTGCGCTGGATGTGTGGGCTGACTACAGGGGATAGAGTTAGGAATGAGACTATCAGGGAGAAGGTTGGTGTGACTCTAGTGGAGTGCAAGATGCGGGAAGTCCGATTGAGATGGTTCGGACACGTGAGGAGGAGGGGCATCGTAGTTGTGAGAGGCTAGCGTTGGATGATTTTAGGCGGGGTAGGGGTAGGCCGAAAAAGTACTGGGGTGAGGTGATTAGGCGGGACATGGAGCGGTTACAGCTCACCAAGGACATGACCCTAGATAGGAAGGTATGGAGGTCGCGAATTAAGGCAGAAGACTAGGGCCAGTTTGGGTCGCTAGTGTAGGGAATTACCTGGTGGGGGTATTATTCTTGTTATGATTCCGTGTTCCATGTTTTATTAGCTTGCCTCTGTTTTCTATTACTTATGGGTCCTGTATTTATGTTATGAAATCCTGTTTTGTGCTTTACTATGTATTTGTGTGGTGTCTCGTGTCTTGAGCCAGGGGTCTATCGGAAACAACCTTTCTACTTTTTTAGAGGTAGAGGTATGGACTGCGTACATCTTACCCCCAGACCCCACTAGGTGGGAATACACTGGGTTTGTTGTTGTTGTTGTAATATATCTTTTGATTTAACTAGTATTTGTGTATGAATATTGTTTTTATATACCATATATACATTTTATATAAAGTTGTTATATTATATAAATAATAGAAAATACTCTATTTTCACCTTAAATTATATGTTGACGTTACATCTACGCAGGGGCGGACCTACTTATAATTTCGGGGTGCTCCGGCACCCAATAAACTCGACGCAAAATAGGTATAATTGCATAAAAAATATATGAAAATAGGTATAAAACATATAAATGCACCCATTGAAACAAAAGTTGAATGAGTGCACTGGCATTTAAGTTGATCTTAAACTTCTCCACTGAAGGGACGTCTCGGGTTCGATTTCATGTTTAGCCTATATTTGTACAAAAACAAAAGAACACAGGTCCAGAGGAACTAAATATTTTTCTAAGAAAAGTTTTTTTTGTCTCTTTGCTGGTTTCATTTTTTCTCTGAAGCTTACTTCTTCAGCTGATTTCTCATGGTTTCAATTCTTTTACATGGTATTAGAGTCAGACCCATTCAATTCATTGTTTCTGATGTTGGACCCCCCGTCTTATATTGTTCGCGTTCCAGATATCTAGTCCTGGGCGTGCGGAGATATTAAAGTCCCACATCGATGGGTTAAAGGGTCCTTGGTCTCCTTATATGATTTTGGTCTTGGACAATCCTCCCCTCATGAGCTAGCTTTTGAGGTTGATTAGGCCCAAGGTCTATTTCTTTATCATATACGCGAAAAGACCGAGATACACCCGAACTTTAAGAGAGTCCTATTACCCTTGAACTAATTAAAATCGTAATTTTGACAACTTTAGGGGATAATAAGACTCTCCTAAAGTTCGGATGTGTCTCAGCCTTTTCGCATATACTTTAAGGTGAAAATAGATCATTTTCCCTATGTATAATGATCTCTTCTGAGTATAGTGTAATGAGTATTATATATTTACTGATCTATACAGAGGAACTTTTAGAATTTTTCCTATCTAAATTTTACGTATTGCATGATTCATCTTTGAATTTGGAGCCTGACCAATGGAGGGATACCAAATAGTTTATCAAAACAATAATTTAAACTTGTATATCTAAAGTTTATTGAAATATCGGATTTATACGTTTAAAGTTAATTTAAACGCAGTAAGCTTACAGAAAAAGTTAAGAAATTACACCCAACGACCTTAAAATTGGTTATTTTAAATATTTAACTTCTTCAAGGTTAAAAGTCAAAAGTGTGTTGCTCGATGGTGGAACCAAACTTATTGAACTTTAAATTTTGCCCTTGAAGCAAGCGTTGTCGAAATTCAAAGTCATCTACTTCTGAAATGGGCTATTATTTAAATATACAACAACAACATAACATACATAGTATATTCCCACAAAGTGAGGTTGGAGGGGGAGGAGGGTAAAGTGTTCGTAGTCCATACCACTACCTCACGTGAAGTAGAGATGCAGTTTTCGATAGACCTCCGACTCAGGACAAATAACAGTATAACAAACAAAAAAAACGTAAAAGTAAACGACAAAAAGGAGATATCACACCGCTAGATAGTAAAGAAAATAAGACACCCACAAGGTAACACTGTAAACTAGGTACACAAAATCATAGACATCACCAATACACCCGCGAACAAGAAACTACAAAGGGCTATTATTTAAATATAGGTTCCAAAAATTGACTATTTGTGCACTTGACCCCGACTATCTGGGCTTAAATTTTGGGCAAATCATGTAAGCCCACTCAATCAGATGAGCAGTCCAACACAGGAGGAAAATTTGGGCTTTTAGGCCCATAACAACATGGGCTTATTCAAATCCAATCCAAACATAATGGCCCATTTTACATTCTCTTCCTCAGCTGATGAGAATATATATAAAGCGCCATATATAGGGTTTCTATTTATCATTTTTAGCTCAAAAAACTGAAAAATTAATATTCATAAATTTCATCTTCAAAAATCGTTTCAATTTTGCGTAATCGAATCGTTGAATAAATATAAATAATTAATCGAAAAATGGGAAGGAGAAAAGAGCGAAAATTAGCAGCAAAAAGTGGCGGCGGTCGGAGAGTTAAGCTCGATCTCTTCGCGGAACCCATTGGTAACAATATTACTATTATTGCTTCTTAATTTGTGCTTCCCTGCGTTTTTTCCAGCTAAAAATATTGTAATATTACTACTATTATTATTATTGTTGTTATTTTTTGGCTAATAAACTTTGTGAGCTATGCGAAGTATAATTAATTACGTAGATTCATAGCTAGAGAAAAATTAAGAGTGATTTTGATGGATGTGTAATAGAGAGTTCTTAATGTTAATTCTTCATTTGGAATCGAAACCTACTAAATTTTTAGCTAGAAAATAATAGTGATAATAATAATAATAATAATAATAATAATAATAATAATAATAATAATAATAATATCACAATTTTTTTAGCTAGAAAAATAGAGCTGATCTATTTATGTAGTTGAGCTTATCTAATAAACTTGGCGAGTTATGTGAAGTAGTATAGTAAGTTTCAAATCTGACTGAAGAATATTACGTAGATTGATAACTAGAGAAAAAATTAAGAGTGATTTTACGAGCTATGCGAAGTATAGTAGGTTCGGAATTGGAATGAAGAATATTACATAGATTGATAGCTAGAGAAAATAGAGTTTTTTTCCTTTTTTGATTGATGTATAATAGAGAGTTTTTGTATAGTTTATGCTGGTTGATGTGTAGTTAGTTGATGTAGGTTGGATTACCAAGTTTGTTTTTTTGGCTAATAAACTTTGTGAGCTGTGCACTTACTAAAAAACTAGTCTCCAGTAGTGTGCTTTGCACGTTTCCCTTATCATTATAATTGAATTTGTATATTTAAAAAGTCGAGTTATTAAATACAAAGTGCTGAAATTAAACAACAACAACAACAACAACATGCCAGCATTATCAAAAGTGAAAAGGGTAAAGTGCAAATATTTATGGGTATTGATGAGAAGAAGTCCAAATGGAGAATAATAGAAATATATATGTTCATTCCGAGAATAATAAGTATACGTAGAATAACAATTATATATACAATGAGATTGGAAAAAAAAAAAAAGAAAATTGACAATTGTGTAGCGTGAGGGATGGCCTTGGCTCAGCGGTAAGCTTGCTTACCGTGGTGTGCCAGGGTCGGGGGTTCGAAATGCCCCTCCAGCAAAGCTGGGGTGAGGGCGCGTAGGTCAGGCCCGGAGTGGTCCCCCCTCCCCGACACCTACGGAGTAGGTATGAACCGGGTCGTCCCGACAATTGTGTAGCGTAGCCTCTTTAGGAAATGCCCATTGGCAAGGAAAAGTATGTCTTAAGAGTCTTGATGGCGACACTACCGCGCAGATCAAGCGAGGCAAAGAGCTCAACATGTTTCACCTCGCTTCAGGGAAAAAGCGCGCAATTGACAAACTACAACATACCTAGTATAATCCCACAAGTGCGGTTTGGGAAGGGTAGAGTGTGTAGGGACAGAGAGAGGTTTTCTCTAATAGACCTCGGCTTAGAAGGGGTGAAATTAGCACTACTAAATTTACTATTTGCAATCGTTAAATATAAATCCATAATAGCGGTACGGTGCATTTGCCATCAAACAAGAAATATGTGAAGCTAATTAAGATAATATATCCTCTAATGGTATGAATATGTCAATAAGTTCCTACTTTAAAATTAATAAATGCATATTGATGTGTTTAACGAAATTAGCAAAGTCAATTAGAAGAAATATATAGATTTCTGCAAAACCACAAAGCACAATAAATGTATATTTATCCTAGCCCCAAGTATCTATTTAAAATTTGAAATATATTTGAAGAAGAATAAATGGAAATAAGATTACCATAAAATCCGGCTTGTACTCGGTTATTAAATATTTCTCTTTACTCTGTTAAGACCTCAAAATTTATAGGTATTTTTACTTAAGCTGAAACTTCAAGCTTTTAATCTCATCCTCTCCAAAATGCAAATAAGTTAATGTCAGAAGAAATTAATACAAGAAATGTAAAATGAGATTGAAGTTTTTTCTATCATTTTTCCTTTCTGGATGTATTGGTGGATGAATTTTGTGAAAGTTGTATAAATAACGTTGATGAAGTCTTTTTTAACTTATGTTTTCACTTTTTAACCTTTTTTTGAAAACTGTTATAAATTTCTCATTGATGTTGGAATTGCATGAGCTTGACCAATAACCTGTTAAGCCTTCTTTATGTGTGATTGAGAGTCCGTGCCTTTTCTATTCTCTATTGCAGTTGTCTAGTTACTTGTATTTGAACCTAGTTGGATTAGAATTGATTACTTGTCGAAGGTATTATGGGAATTGTTTTTGATAAAGAAATGGACCTTGGGCCTAACTCAACCTCAAAAGCTAGCTCATGAGGGGAGGATTTCTCAAGACCATATAAGGAGACCAAGGACCCTTTAGCCCACCGATGTGGGACTCCAACCCCCCGCACACTCAGGGCTGGACATCTGGAGCGTGGACAATATAAGACGGCGGGGGCCAACTTTGGAAACACTGAACTGGGTAGGCTTGGCTCTGATACTGTGAAAAAGAAATGGACCTTGGGCCTAACTCAACCTCAAAAGCTAGCTCATGAGGGGAGGATTGCCCAAAACCATATAAGGAGACCAAGGACCCTTTAACCCACCGATGTGGGACTCCAACAGTTTTTAAAAGGTTAGGTATTATAGATTTTTAAGATAGGCTGCATACATATTCCTTAAACTTGCCTGGATTTTTCATTTGGATGCTTCAACTGGAACTTGTTCCTTTAGACACTTCAACACAATTCAAAGTGTGTCTATTGAATACTTTGGTGACAATAATTTTTTTTTTTAAAATACAGTATGTGCATTACACTGATGGATGATGTGGCAAAGCATCAAATGAAATACAGACACATGGCATCTGGCCCCAAATAACATAATAAATAAAGGTTTTGACCCAAAGGTTAAATACAATTTCTATTTTCACAACTTCTTCCCCTCCAGTTCCATTTTCTTCCCAAATAATGACCATTACAGGACTTGGTTCGAAGCTCGTTTTTGTCGTGTCCTACAGTGCAGTGTTAATATGATGAGTCTCTATTAAGTTGTGAAGAATCTTGGAACTCTATATTCAAAATGTATTGGTCGATAATAGTTGCATAGCCGGATGGAGAAAAGGTATCTGGAGCTCGGTTGATGGTGAGGTTGTGATATAGATAGTAGTGCAGTGACCTTTTCGGCGATTAAAATTTTTGGTGCTGCTCCCAAAAATAGTGATTCTAGATTTAGAAAAAGTGAAAGGGAAAACAGAGGGACAGGGAGGGGAAGCATCAATAGAGGTAAAAGACGAGATAAGAAGAAACAATTTTATAAATTAAAACAATTTTACGCGCTCAAGGAAAGTGTTAAGACAGATAACGTGCCATGTCAACATTGCACTTTCAATAGATACAATTTAGTTTGAGTTCCGGTGTTCGATAGGTACAAGCTCTACTCGAAGTGTGTAAATGAAAAACTCTTGACAAATTTCAGAAGCCAAATATGTATTAAGCCTTTAACAAAATCAACTCTAAACCAGTGCTAGGTTACATCCCATAGATTCACAATTTTTTTAAAGGAAAAAGCAACCCTGTGTGCATACTTGTGTCCACTTAAGCTTAACTCATATGATAATTGTCTCACGTGTCAAGTTGAATTTCTGCAGGGTTTTCAGAGGATTTTTTTTTTTTTTTTTTTGTATTTTGTGCTTCTTATATGATATGGATGATCTTTTAAAGGAAAATTATGTGCATCTACTCTACTACCGAATGGTCACTTTATGTTACTCTAAAAATCTCTTCTATCTACGGATGTTGACATTCAAACAATTTTGTATACTTTGTAGGAGATTTAGGTGGCTCTTCTGTCCAAGATGAAGTTGGAGGGGAAGAAGAATCCAAGATTCATGCCGAGTTACCTAATTCACCATCATCTTCAGGTGGGTTCCGTCAGTTTTCTTCAAAAGGACTTGTAGAGAAGACATGATGTGACCGATAATGTTGGTGGAAATTATTGATTTACTTTGTACAAGACATCTTGTTTGTTCCACAAAAGTTTATGTTTTCAGACTGTAGCCTGCTGTAGTATTGGGAACTTTCAATTGGTCATCAGTTACCGTCAGCCCCTGCCACAGTCAATTATTGAATTACGTCTTACCTATCATGCCTTTTTTGGCGGCATCAAAGGCGTCCCGATTACAAGAAGAGTATTTCCTCTCCTCGGTTCGTATGTTTCTGTCTTTATAACCTTTATGACTTTCTGACAGTTGATGTTGTGCTACAGGTGGCCGTGAACTACAACTATGTTAAATCACCAGTCTTCTTTTTCTAATTTTGTTATATTTGTTTGCCTAAATTGTATACTGGCTTTGTTATAATGTATTTGGGTGTTCCTATCACTTGGCTTGAACTTCTCTGACATTTCCGCTTTGATCCTCAGGTCAAGAACCGGAGAATCCTCTTATGCTGCTTGGGCAATATAGTGACGATGAAGTGGATGAGGAATCGGTTGGACTTAAACATGTTGCTTCAGAGGATTCTCCTCTTGATCATGAAGACAAGGTGAGCAGTAGGTAATTTATTCACTTGCTGTCGGCCACACAATAGACCCTTGTGGTCCCGCCTTTCCTCGGGCCCTGCTCATAGCGGGAGCTTTAGTGCACCGGGCTGCCCTTTGCTGTCGGCCGCATAATTTGTAGGTTGATGAGCCAATTGTTTTGGCAAAGTAGACTTTTGCTTGCATTCTGATTCGACAGTGATATGAAGGTGACTAATAACCTTAAATTAGAAGAAATGTTCTCTGTTTGTGTATTTGTTACGAAGTTTCTCAGTTAGGCTTCCCCTAATTTACACTGTGCGTCACCTGGTTATTTTGCTATCCAGGTTTTAGCTCTTCTTACTACTCTGCAAATACCACTTCTAATACATTTGTGATTACCTTCCCTTCCAAAGTTCCAATTACTGACACTATTGAAACATAAATTATGCTGTTTTTTGTGATTCTTTCTTTGAATGTTTGTTGTTTTTCTTATGCTAATGTTTATATTCTTTTGGATTATGGACTAGGTTACTATTCTTTTTTAGCCTGGCATTGCCTCCACTCGTACATTTTCTATTCATCTTCTCGGAGAAGTTACTTTCATGCAGTTGATCTAATAGTTTTGTTTTGTGTCCATTTTGCTTAGGCAAAGCAAGCTGGCGGCGAGGAAAATTGTGTTAATGGGGAAATTGATTCTACTGTTATGGAAGTTGAAGAGAAAGCTATTGACAATGGCTCTGATCTACCAAGTCCATCAGATAGACCTGCAGAAGATAGTTCTAAAGAAATCAATGCTTCTGTCTCGGTTGATTTACATGCACAGTCGAGTGTGTTGGATCAAATTACTGCACCTGCCACTTCAGATGCACAGGTTCTAGGGGATGCAAGTGCAGGATGGAAGATGGTGTTGCATGAAGAGAGTAATCAGTACTATTATTGGAACACAGTAACTGGAGAGACTTCATGGGAAGTGCCTCAGATATTTGGTCATGCAGTTGAACCGAGTTTAGAAGAGAAAGTTGCTGCTGGAACTGAATTCATGGGCACAGCCACTTCTGAGAACTTAGAATCCTCTACAAAAATGGATATGGACACTAGACAAACTGGCTTCAGCTCTAGCGACATCAATGAATACAAGCAGCCAATAGATGACAACTTACATGATAAAAAGGGAGACAATGATGAGGACCAGAGTGGCACAATAAATGGCTCTGAACAAATTGGTTCACGACGTAATGAAATGTCTTCTCCTAGTAGATCTCTTTCTTCAGGGCACTCAGATCATGCTCCTGCAGGCCATTTGAATGGATCAGGTGAAGATTTTATAAAATGTGGGGATGCAGATTATGTTCCAGAAGATGAAACTGAGGCAGACTTCTCTTCCGACCTGGTAAAACATTGTGAACGTTTGCTAGAGCGATTGGAGACCATGATGGGGTATGCTACTGAGGTTCTTTTGTACTTGTCCTTGGATCTTTATTCCTAACTTTCTTTTTCTTGTTGCATGCGTCTGCAAAGTTTTCAGGGGGATCTTTCCGCCTCTCCCTTCTTCTTTTCCTTCACTTGTTTGTTTTTACTGATTTATTCCATTTCAACAGGTCTGAATTTTACGTACAGCATGATCAAATTTCAAAATATGCACTGGAACTTGAGATTAGGCTAGCTGATATTAGGTCCTTAGCCTGTAATGGGCTTTCATTGCTTCCCTTCTGGGTGCACTCTGAGAGGAAGATAAAACTGCTAGATTCAGAAATAAATCAACTTTCCGGGCTATACTTGTCTGCACAACAGAATGATGTTGAGCCTGGTCATGAATCCCAGAGAGGCAGTGATCATGTCCACGATGCAAATGGAGAGAGGCCAAGTAGTCCTTCCACTGGGTATGTTGGATTTAATTTGGTTATTTTTACAGTAAAGAACATAATAAACTCTCTTCTTATAATGATGCTCTTCTTGACTGACCTACTACATTCTGTCAGTGATGCAAGTGAGGAAGGTGAAATCACTGGACATGAAGGTTTAACTCCTCAAACAATGCTTCATCCGACTGAAGAAGTAGACATGGATGTGGATATGGAAGTTGAAGATACTGAACCTTCAAGCAGCTTAACTGTGTGCGATGCACTGCATGCCCCACCGGATGGACCAAGTCTGTCAGCGCAACAGACAAAATTGGAGTCCTCAATCGTGGAACAAACACCTAGCATTCCCCCTCCACCTGATGAAGATTGGATTCCTCCACCACCTCCTGATAATGAACCTTTTCCTCCACCGCCACCTGATGAACCTCTAGATCACACACATACTCTTCCTTCAGATATGGAATCAGTTCAACCTTTTCCTTACAACTTAGCTTATCCAGGTTCAACATTTGATTACTATGGGCAAACTAATCCTGAAGTTGCTAGTAGTTTGTATGCAACTTCTGATGGTCAGGTAGCTGTTACTCATCACCCTTTATATTATCAAATCCCAACCACATATGGTGTGGCTCCTGTGGGGATCAACCATGTCGACCCTAGCGCATACTATGGCCATCAGGATGGAGCACTGCAGCCTGTCTCTGTTGTCAGTGCTACCGAATCTTCTGGCCTTCCAGTTATACGAGGTCATGAAAATGTTGCTCCTGATGCAATTCCGCCCTTAGATGTCAACAAGGGGTCACAATCTGATTTATCAGCAAAATCTGAGGCTGATGTACCTGCTAATTTGGAGAATGAAAAGACGTCTTGTGATGTTCCTGCCACACAATCTGCTTTGCTAGCTTCAGGAACCGTATCAGCAGTGGAGGGTGTTGGTGTGTCTTCAACATCTGTTGCCACTGGCTCTGTTGCTACTGCTTCAACTGCCCCCTCAAAGGTTCAATCAAAAGGTAAGTTGGGAAATCAAAAATTTGCTTGTACTTGGTTGCAAGCTGCAATTCTTGCATTTTTAGTATTGTCATTAACATCGGGAGGCATTTTCTGCTGCATTAACCTGTGAAGCTCTTTATCATGCTTACTAAGGGTGCTTTTCCAATGGATATGAAGCTGACCATTCTGGTTTTGCGTTCTTTTTCTCTTCAGTTTTGCGTAAAAAGCGGACTGTTGGTGTGGCGTCCACATTAAGGTCTAATAAGAAAGTCTCGAGCTTGGTAGACAAGGTAACTGATTTCACTTGGTGCTTCCCCCCTTCCAAGGGTCCTTGAAGATTGTTTAGAACATTTGGCTATTGTTTCTTTTAAATGATTCTCATAATGCTTATTCATTTCATTAGTGGAAAGCTGCCAAAGAGGAGCTGCATGCAGAGGAGGAAGAAGAACGTGAAAGTGCTCTTGAGAAGTTGGAGAGGAAACGACAACGGGAAATAGAGGTCTGCTAATGCTATATGTAGTTGATTAGATAGCATCTGGTATATATAACCGTTGGTTAAATGTTGAACTTTGTTTCGATTGTAGGAATGGCGTGCTCAGCAAATGGCTAGTGGGGAGGCCAAAGATAATGCTAATTTTCAGCCACTTGGCGGTGATTGGTATCACTTCTGATCATTTTGTTTTCACTGCAGTGTATCTGTGTGTTATATGTTTTCCTGATAAAATATCTATCATGTATTGTATCTATTAGGAATTATCCTTGAAATAGTGTAGTTGTCTTAGATCCTTCCCTGGCCTTGCTGATCTTAGGGGAGTAGGGTTTTTTTTCTTCTGAAATAAAAAGTTCTTTCCGTTGCTGTGTGCATTTCAGCATGTATATATTGCTTGAATCATATGATGCACGCTTAAAGACTGTTGCTCGGACTTCAAAAATATCAGCGGCTGCATGTCAGATTCGCAAAAAGTACTGTATTTTTGGAGAATCTGACACGGATGCGGCATCAAAAATGAAGAATCCGCGCAACTTAGCTTAAAGAACTGAGGTTAACTCATGCAATTGTGCAAGCTGTGTCGTATTCATGGAACATAGTTATAATCCCTTTACATTTGTCTCAACTGAATTGATAATATGCAGGCGAGAGCGTGTGAAACGAAAAAGAGCAGAAAAGGCAAGGGAGGCTGAAAAGCAACCATCTGAGGAAAATGAGCAGCCTGATCTGGATGTTATTTCGAAAGGTCTTCCATCTGGATGGCAGGTATCCTTCTGGCTCAGGTGTTTTCTTTTTGTTTGTGTATGATACACTATCCAAAAAGCCCACATTTTCTTGCACACCTGAGATGGTGAGACTAATTGTGTGAGCTATTAAAATGAATATTATCCTAACTTCAGATTTGAGTATATCAGAAAGCAAAATCGAACCATGATAGAAAACGGCAGTGGACTTTGTTGAAGGCTTTAACTCATGAATCACCTCCCAAAAATAACCTTTTAAGTTGGAAACTCAAAATTAATAAAAAAATATAACTTGTGCTTGCAGCTTGGCTGTCTTTCAATCAATCTTCCTTGTTTGTCTGTTGCTTAAATTCCAATTAGCCACCAGCTTTGTAAGTGCAGAAATCATGGTAGACTGCTGAAGCATTCAATAATGCTCCATTCCCTGTGGATATGCCACTGTTTGGCGGGAAACTAATTAAATTACTTCAATCTAAGTTGCTCGGACACTCCATTACTGGAAGAGTCCAAGCAACATAGCTTCAAATATTAACATCGAATACCTTTAAACTATGTCCCTTGACGTGACATGACATTTCGATTTTGCTTGTTATGAGAATAGATCATCATTTCTGTTGAGCATCCACAACTTGTACGATAGCCCCATGGTGAAAAACTGGCAATCTAGCAGAAGAGAATATAGGTCAATGTAACATTTTAGCTCTCCGCCACTTGAATACAACCCAAATTAAGGTGAATGGTCGCGATATCCTACTTATGCCTACCAGTCTGGCTGGTGTGGCTTCCACTCTCCAATTAGTATCCTGTCCCACAGGCTATAACCCAACGATATCAGTTGGACAAGCGACTATGATGATGATGCTTCTCAAAGACTTGGCACATTTTCTGCCTTGGCGGTGTTACCTAATGGCACTTCTTATTTTCCAGGCTTATTGGGATGAATCCACGAAGCAGGTCTATTATGGAAATGCTGCGACATCAGAGACGTCCTGGAATAGACCGACTAACTGACAGCATAATTCATTGTAACATTAGTTTTAATTTTGGTTTCAAAATTAGCAGTTACCATCTTGTATATATGTAGGGATGTAGTGATGTAGTGATGTGATCCAGTAGTAGCTGTTTTAAGCTCGTTTTGATTTCTTAGTAAGTTCTAAAGTTTTGTTCCTCCTGCTCGATTTAAGTGCAGAAGGTTTATTGGCATGAATCCCCAGTTTTCCGAGTTGTTTATCTGCCTCCGATTTATCTAGTTCGATGATCACGAGTTTTAAGCTCGAGTTACCGTGATTTTTCCTAATCAAAATCAACATAACCTCGTGAAAGCAGAGAGGTGGTTTCCGAATGACTCTCCTAATCATCTAGTAGGAAAACTACACCTCTTAAAGCCCGCGCTTCGCCAACAATAGGAAGCACATAAAAATGCCACAATTTGACTGCACAATATCTACAGACGTGTATATAAGGCTTACCAGACAATGGCTCACACTGGCATGATGTGTTATTAGGGCAAAAACTAACTCATAAGGTGAGGATCACACGGGACTAGGGACCAGAGACCGAGTCCGAGTCCTCATCCCATCACATGCGGGACTCAACAACATGAATCGAAATGATAAAAATCAAAACACTAGAGAAAGAAATTCATACAAATTTTTAAAAAGATTTCAGTATAAACAAAAACGGTAATACAACATCCCAATATAATACCGCAAAGTGAGGTCTGAGAAGGGACAATTTCCTATCGACCCTCAGCTCGATGAATCCTCCTAATCTTCCATTAGGAAAGTCACACCATTCTTCTTGTTGAAGTAATGAGTTGTATGATCAACCTCATTAGTATTACTCAGCTCTAAATTGTAGAAATCCATCTTCTCAACTGTAAATAATGGCCCAGCATGCCATGTACCAACATTCAGCTTTATAAACTTTGGACCTGAAATTCTAAAACCCTGCACTTCATCAACACCGGGAGGGACATAAAAATGCCCACACTTTGCCTGCACAATATCAGGGCAATGCACGGGATCCGAGGAAGGGCCAGACCCCACAATAGATGGTTTAGCAACTCCGAGATACCAGACATCGCCTCCGATAGAACCAAGACATTGAGTCACATTAGCATGATGAGTTATACTAGAAAATTTGAGGGATCGACCTTTAAGCTGCATAATGTAAAACCTAGGAATTCCATTGCTCAAATCAAGCTGAGCATCATTAGGACCATATGGTTCTCCATCCGGGGTCGCTTCAATTACCTGACCATCACCAACAACATAAATACACAATTTAGTCCCACGAGGAGGGGTCTGGGGAGGATAGAGCATACGCACACCTTATCCCTACCTCGGCTGTTTCCGACAGACACTCTTGCTCAAGAAAGACAGTCCAAATCAGTTTCGAAAAAGCAGCAACAGAAGTACGAGGAACAACAAATTAACAAATAGCAGGTGGTAATTGAAAGAAAACTACAACAAACTAATACACTAATCGATGTACAGGAAACTATAGATATTAACAGAAATCGAAGGACAAGAACTACTGGAGAATTACAACGGCTTCAATTACCTGACCAAACTCTCAGAAATACACTAATCGAGGTACATGAAACATCAGAAACTAACAGAAATCGAAGAAGAAGTACGGGAGCAATACTACAGCTTCCATTACCTGATCAAACTCTAATTGAGGCACATGAAACATCATATACTAACAGAAATCAAAGGACAAGAAGTACGGGAGCAATACTACAGCTTCCATTACCTGATCAAACTCTAATCGAGGCATGAAACATCATATACTAACAGAAATCGAAGGACAAGAAGTACGGGAGCAATACTACAGCTTCCATTACCTGATCAAACTCTAATTGAGGCACATGAAACATCATATACTAACAGAAATCGAAGGACAAGAACTACGGGAGCAATACTACAGCTTCCATTACCTGATCAAACTCTAATTGAGGCACATGAAACATCATATACTAACAGAAATCGAAGGACAAGAACTACGGGAGCAATACTACAGCTTCCATTACCTGATCAAACTCTAATCGAGGTACACGAAACATCAGATACTAACAGAAATCGAAGGACAAGAAGTACGGGAGCAATACTACAGCTTCCATTACCTGATCAAACTCTAATCGAGGCACATGAAACATCAGATACTAACAGAAATCGAAGGACAAGAAGTACGGGAGCAATACTACAGCTTCCATTACCTGATCAAACTCTAATTGAGGCACATGAAACATCAGATACTAACAGAAATCGAAGGACAAGAAGTACGGGAGCAATACTACAGCTTCCATTACTTGATCAAACTCTAATCGAGGTACATGAAACATCAGATACTAACAGAAATCGAAGGACAAGAACTACGGGAGCAATACTACAGCTTCCATTACCTGATCAAACACTCAAAATAGCATATAGTAACAGAACGAAAACTACAACAAAAATAATACACAAATCAATGTACAGGAAACAAAAAAAGTTCACAAAACAAAACATTCCCTCTGTTTCGTTTTAGCTGAACCTCTTGCTAAAAATATTTGTTTCAATTTAGCTGTCCCACTTATAAAATCAACAGAATTTTATCATGTTATTCCAATACTAAACCTATCATGAACTGACTACATAAAGTGTATAATACTCAAATTTATATTTTAAAATTATAATTAATAAAGCTACTTTGGTAAAATAAACCCTTAATAAACATTTTCTTAAAGGAGTGTCAAGTCAACAAGGGCCACCAATTTTGAAATGAAGGAAGTAGCAGATAGTAACATAATGAAAACTATAATTAAAAAGTGCAAACAACATAAATCCCTGCAGTTTGGAGCTTAATTACAGAAAATCCCAACATTCTGTATAATTACTGAAAATCCGATTTTAGGCCTGTCGAGATAACATAATTAACTCTTGATACATCCAACGAAGATACATAATTAACTTCCAATACATTTTTTCTGATTTTGAGTCTATCGAGATACATAATACATTCGACAAAGATACATTTTTTTCTTTATAAAGATACATAATTGGCTTCCGATGCATTTTTTTCGATTCTGAGTATGTCGAAAAACATAATTAGCTCCCGATATTTTTTTTTTGATTTTGGACATGTGGAGATACATAACTAGCTCTCGATACATCTAACAAAGATACATTTTTTCCGTTGCAAAGATATATAATTAGCTTCGGATATATTTTTTTAGATTTTGAGTCTTTTGAGATACATAATTAGCTCCCGGCTACATTCAACGATTGTAATTACTTTATAAAGGTGAAAATTTGTGTAAATATGGTAAGTTAAGGTGTATATTTATGTCATTTTTCCATAAAAAAATACATTAATCGAGGTACATGAAACAACAGATAATAACAAAAATCGAAGAACTAAAAACTATATAAGCAATCATACACGAGCTTCAATTACCTGACCAAACTCTTTAAAAGTTTCTGGCGTTGCTTCTATCACTTTCAGCTTCACAATTGCCGGCGACGGCAACGTTGACGGCGTGTTAACGGCGTTAGATTCCATTTGTACGGAAAACGAACGGTGAATTAACGGACGGCGAGATTGTTTAACTGATTTCGCCGGAATGTAATCGGAAAAGTCAACCGCGATCGGAGCTCCGGCGAGTCGGCGATGTGGGATAATTGATGGGGAATATATGAATGGCTTCAATTTCAGCATCTTTGAGCATAAGGAGTTGTTTGGTGTGAGGTATGTATAATAGTCGCAGTATAAAATGGAGGATTATTTTATTTTGTATTTGATTGAATTGCAGACGAGAGTTTAATTATAGAAAATTTTGATATTTTGTATAATTATTCAAAATTTTGATTTTGAATATGTCGAGATACGTAATTAGCTTCTGATACATATAATTAGCTTCTGATATATTTTTTTTATTTTGAATCTGTCGAGATACATAATACATTCAGCGAAGATATATTTTTTTTCCTCTGTAAAGATATATAATTAGCTTCCGATACACTTTTTTTCAATTTTGGGTCTGTCGAGATATATAATATATTCAACGAAGATACAATTTTTTTTCTTTTGTAAAGATACATGATTAACTTCCGATACATTTTTTCTGATTTTGAATTTATCGAGATATATAGTTAGCTTTCGATACATACAATGAAGATACGTAATTAGTTGGGATTTTTATAATTACATTGTAAGGATGGAGTTTGTGTAAATATGATAAATTAAGTACTATATGTTATGTTATTTTTCCTTATTAGTTAGTCTCAAAATTACTCATTTCATCATTTATATTATTGGAATAATTTATTCCGAAATAATTAATTTTGAAATAACTTGTTCCCAACCCAATTTTTTTTTTTTTTAAAAAAAAAGAACATATCTCATGACCAAACGGGGCCTTAGCCAAATTTTGTAGCAAGTAATTGGCATGTCTATTATTTGAAGAAAAAAACAATTAACACATCTATATTAAAGATAATAATGTCCACGATACTTTCAAATCCTGGATCCGCCTCTAACTCTAAGCACAAATTTAGATTGTTCGAGCCTCAAGTAGGTACCCCGAACACCAATGAAAAAGAAAAAGACACAACTTATTAACATTAAATAGTAAAAAAGGACAGCTCGATGCACTCCTGTTACCCGCAAGTCCGATAAAGGGCCCCACCACAAATTAAATATTGAATCTCTCTCTACTTGTCCCTCATATATATCTTTGCCAAGAATGACTTTAGAACTGCTTGCACTGCTTGGCTTGGTTGAGCTTCAATGGAGTTGATCAACTTTGCATGTGTGTTGTTCTCATATTCCTTGTACACATCCTACACATTTCCCAAAAAAAAATATGCCAATGTCTTCATTTCGATTTGTTTGTCTGGTTTGACTTGGCACGGAATGTAAGAAATAAAAAAAGACTTCTGACTCTTATGGTCTTAAAAGGGAAGCCCGAAAGCTCCCACTATGCGCAGGATCCGAGAAAGGACCCCACCACAAGAGTGTATTGTACGCAGCCTTACCTTGCATTTCTGCTAGAGGCGCTATGCGCAGGGTCCAGGGAAGGGCCCCACTACAAGGGTATATTGTACGCAGTCTTACCTTGCTAGAGGCACTATGCGCAGGATCCGGGAAAGGACCCCACCACAAGGGTGTATTGTACGCAGCCTTACCTTGCATTTCTGCCAGAGGCTGTTTTCAAGTCTTGAACTCGCGACCTCCTGGTCACGTGGCAGCAACTTTATCAGTTACTCCAAGGCTCCCCTTCATCGACACTTATAATAGTCTTAAACTAAAAATATGTAAAATGTACGAAAATGTGTTTTAATCTTGAGCCGGGGGTCTATCGGAAACATCCTCTCTACTTCATCTGAGTTAGTGGTACTCCTCAGGCCCCACTTTGTGAGAATACACTGAGTATGTTGTTGTTGTTGAATCTTGTGTCATGTGGAGAGTAGGACTTAAAGAGTTGTCAACGAAATGAAAGAAATATTCTTTTTGAAACTTACTAAAAAGGAAAGTAAGACGAACAGATTGAGAGGAGGCAATAGTGTATTCTAAATCCATAATTTGAGAAGTGCGATGAAGCCGCTTTAAAGGTTGGTCCTATCAAGTTTAAATCTTGAATCCGCTTCTTGTCAACAACAACAACGATATATTCGCACCAAGTGGGATCAGGGGAGCGGTAAGTGTACGCAGTCCATACCACGCTTCTCGTCGCAGTCCATAGAACTTCATGACTAATTAGCAAAGAGGATAGAAAGAAGTAACCTTAAGTTTGAGATCATCGTAAAGCGCTTTAACTTTCGCGGCGCAAGCATCATCAGACTTTCCATAGTTCTCCTGCAAACAAAGTTAATTACGTTTAGCATTTTCCTCGTACTAGTTGTTTGCGGAGCTATGTTGCTCGGACCCTCCAAATTGGAGGATTCAACACACATCCGACAATATTTTTGAAGTGTTCGAGCTACATAAATGCAGAGAATGTAACCAAGCGACGACAAGTTTTTTAAGCTCACATGTAATATTTTCTTTTGCTCCTCGTTGCAGTGTTCGAGGGCTTTCATGACCAACCACGAGCACTTGAAATCTTGAATATCCGTGCCAATCTGATAGTAAGACGGAACAGATCCCTTTACGATCTCAACATTTTCAGATTAAAAGATCTATGTGATCAAAGCAGCAAAGCCTACCTTTCCCAGCACCTTTGGATCACCAAAACAGTCCAGGTAATCATCCTACAAAGTACCGAAAAGCTGTCTGTTAGAATTCGTAACGTGAAAGCATATCTTCAGATAGGCTATCGCGTAACTCGTAAGACACATGGTTGTTAGTCACATCCCTAAAAACAATACTTTTTCATTGTTTGACCATATAACGACGAGTCTTCAGCATGTCAATAAGACATCTCAACACATTCGGACTGTTTTTCCTTGAGTTGGGAGTCTTATCGGAAACAGATGTAGGGGAAAGGTCTACAAGCACTCTACCCTCCCCAGACCCCACTTTGTTGGAGAACACTGGGTACGTTGTGGTGGCTGTACTATCTGCCGGTGTTTCCTAATGATGACACGATGGCTAACCTCTCATTCCTATCTACAAAAGCATGAAATCAAAGACTTATTCAGATCTAATAGCCTAATTTACGTACATCCCAAAACCTAATCCAAACGCGTTAGTGTTTTCAACTATGTCCTCCGACCATATTCATGAAACTAAGTCTTCCAGGTTCCGATAGCAAAACCAAAAACAAACCTCTCTTAAAAGTTTATACGTTATGCAAAGATCAGTTAGTGAGATATGGAAATGCTAGCGCGTAGAACTCATGGTATCTATTAGAAGATAGAACATGAATGGTTGCGTCAGCGTTAAGCATAATTCTCACCTGAACTTGGAAATATATTCCCATATCGATAAGTATGTCCTTGACATTTGTATGATTGTCGAGATTCTCTCCTGCCATAAGAAGTGCACATGCCACCTGACAATATTGAAGATGTTCTCGTAACAGAATAGCGACTAACAAGTCGTTAAGTCAATTGAGAAGGATATCGTACTCACCGGAAGATAAAATGAATAATAAGCAGTTTTATACTGGACAATCCGCTTATGACTGCATGAAATCGCGTCATGAATTAGTTAATAATTCAAGTAAAACTGAAAAAAAAACTTTTGGCGCTCGATTGAGTCTCCTTACACGGTCAACGAGTATTTTGATAAATCATTCTTTCCAGCATGTGTGGTAATCAAATCTATCATTTGTCCAGAGGCAGTCTGGAATTCCACCTGTTTAAACATGTCGACAAATCCAGATAGAGAAAAGGAAAACGCTCAGCGTTATAAAAAGTTTCATTCAGAGGCCTCCTTGCGCGTAAAAAATCATACCTCATTAAACAGTTCAAGAAGATCAACGTAATAAGGTTTTCCTTTAAAGTGCTTCTTCAGAATTCTTGGGATGTGGTTGCGAAGAAGAATGCCATCGTTAATAGCTATCAGACCAACCTACAAGAAATATTAAAACGATAGTCACTCCCAAAATCGAATGACTGAGCAGATATAATAGCTCAACAATGTAAAACAGTATTCTCTTCTGACGCGCACACCTCCGGCAATCTGAACCAGCATTCTTGACCTCGGCGTGTATGAGAGCCATCCATTATATCATCAAGAACGAGGAAATATGCCTGAAGCTGCAGCATACATTCCCACAAACCGTAAACTCAGAAGAATTTAGAAAGTAAAAGGGCAGCCCAGTGCACTAAAGCTCCCGCTATGTGCAGGGTCCGGGGAAGGGTCCCACCACAAGGGTGTATTGTACGCAGCCTTACCTTGCATTTCTGCAAGAGGCTGTTTCCAAGGCTTGAACCCGTGACCTCCTGGTCACATGGCAGCAACTTTACTAGTTACTCCAAGGCTCCCCTTCTGAAGAATTTAGAAAGTAACAATGCTTATCAGGGGCAAGAAAAAGGTTCAGGTGTAGCTTGAAGAGTGCTTATGTTGCATACCCATTCAATGCACCAGCCGAGGGCAGATGTTTCAAAGATCTCCGCACTGGTTAGTTCTTTCTGTTCTTTCAAGAAAATGTAGCTATCAATAACGGAGAGCCCCCGGTTCAGCTTTCCTGTACAGAGAGTATATAAAGTAGCTATGAAAAAATATGAAAGCGGTAGAAACTTTAAGATTAGGTAAAACTAGAACTTCAGTCAAACCTCCAAGTACATTGTAATCCAACATCTGAAACAATCACGAAAAGTATATGTTAGATGCATAAGACGAGGACAAAGTAAGACACTGGCTATGAGGAATATTCAATAACTCGATAAACAGTGAAAATGAACAGAAACTGGCCTCTGGCTGTAATGAAGATAGAAACTTGTCATATCGGAGTTACTCGGTAGGTAACGAAGTTAAAAGTTTGTCATATCAAAAGTAATGAACTGACATTGAAAAAACAGCTAGTTTAGGTTGCATGACTTATCAGGAGATAACCTATATAGCCATCCACATTTGTATAACTCATGTATAATCCGCGTATGATCGTGTAGAATCAGTATATAGTAATCTACGTATGCCACACTATTTGCATAAAGATCCAAAGAGGGTTATAACCATATCAAAACAATGATTTCAGTATAAAGAAACCACATCAAAAATGCACATAAACAGCTCATTCAACCAAGATTCTTGAATCCCAAAACTTTCATATCACTTCTAATCCCCTAGAATTAGTCGAGGTGAGCACAAGCTGTCCCAGACACCACAGTTATCATACCAAAAAAACATAAAAATCAAATCTTTTACATGAATCTTGCATGACCCATTTTTTCTATCATGGTCAATTCAAAAACCAAATACTCAAAATGAAATTATAAAAAAAAAACAATTACCATATCAAAAGCATGATTCAGTATAATGAAACCACATCAAAAATGCACATAAACAGCCCAATCAATCAAGATTCTTGACTCTCAAAACTTTCATTTCACTTCTAATCCCCTAGAATTAGTCGAGGTGTGTGCAAGCTGTCCCAGACACCACAGTTATCAAAAAAAAAAAACAACATAAAATTCTAATCTTTTACATGAATCTTGCATGACCCATTTTTCTATCATGGTCAATTCAAAAACCAAATACTCAAAATGCACTTAAACAGCTCAATCAATCAATATTCTTGAAACCCAAAACTTTCATATCACTTCTAATCCCCTGGAATTAGACGAGGTGAGCACAAGTTGTTCCAGACACTACAGTTATCAAACAAAAACATAAAGTTCTAATCTTTTACATGAATCTTGCATGACCCATTTTTTCTATCATGATCAATTCAAAAACCAAATACTCAAAATGCACTTAAACAGCTCAATCAATCAAGATTCTTGAATCCCAAAACTTTCATATCACTTCTAATCCCCTAGAATTAGTCGAGGAGAGCACAAGTTGTCCCAGACTCCACAGTTATCAAACAAAAACATAAAGTTCTAATCTTTTACATGGAATCTTGCATGACCCATTTTTTCAATCATGGTCAATTCAAAAACCAAATACTCAAAATGCACTTAAACAGCTCAATAAATCAAGATTCTTGAATCCCAAAACTTTCATATCACTTCTAATCCCCTGGAATTAGTCGAGGTGAGCACAAATTGTCCCAGACACTACAATTATCAAACAAAAACATAAAGTTCTAATCTTTTACATGAATCTTCCATGACCCATTTTGTCTATCATGGTCAATTCAAAAAAACAAATATATTACCATATCAAAAGCATGATTTTCAGTATAAAAAACCACATCAACAATGCACTTAAACAGCTCAATCAATCAAGATACCACAGTTCTCATACCAAAAATAACATAAAATTCTTATCTTTTTCATGAATCTTGCATGACCCATTTTTTCTATCATGGTCAATTCAAAAACCAAATACTCAAAATGCACTTAAACAGCTCAATCAATCAAGATTCTTGAATCCCAAAACTTTATGATTATGAATCTTTCATATCACTTTTAATAATTAGTCGAGGTGAACGCAAGTTGGTTCAGACACCACAATTATCATACCAAAAATAACATAAAATTCTAATCTTTTTCATGAATCCTGCATGACCCATTTTTTCTATCATGGTCAATTCAAAAACCAAATACTCAAAAATCAAAATGCACTTAAACAGCTCAATCAATCAAGATTCTTGGATCCCAAAACTTTCATATCACTTCTAATCCCCTGGAATTAGTCGAGGTGAGCACAACTCGTCCCAGACACTACAGTTATCAAACAAAAACATAAAGTTCTAATCTTTTACATGAATCTTCCATCCATGACCCATTTTTTCTATCAACGTCAATTCAAAAACCAAATACTCAAAATGCACTTAAACAGCTCAATCAATCAAGATTCTTGAATCCCAAAACTTTATGATTATGAATCTTTCATATCACTTTTAATAATTAGTCAAGGTGAGCGCAAGCTGATCTAGACACCACAGTTACAACAACAAACCCAGTGTATTCCCAAAGAGTGAGGTGGTCTAGACACCACAGTTATCAAACAAAAAAAAAAACATAAAAATCTAATCTTTTACATGAATCTTGCATGACCCATTGTTTCTATCATGGTAAATTCAAAAACCAAATACTCAAAATGAAAAAATAAAAATAATAAAAAAAAAGATTACCTTATCAACCCATTTAAGAGCCCCATCAGTAAACTCAAAAGCCTTATCATCAAGAAGCTCAGATTTCAGCTCTTTGTAAATCTCCAAGAACCTTGGCTTCAGTTTATCACTCATTTTTTCACATAAAAAATTGTTGTTTTCTTTAATTTCAAACAAAGTGGAGAATTGTTGTTCATTTATAGGAAGCAAATAGTGTTGTATTTGGTTGAAAAGTTGGTAAGAAAGCTTGTAATTAATGGGAAGTATCCTAACTTTTTGCAGCAAGTACATTGTATTTGTGTTATTACAGAATGAAATCAAATCAATGGGGTCAAATATGTATCACTTGTATAGTAGTAGCTCATTGTGGAAAAAAAAAAAGGATTATTTTATTTTAAAGTTACATATCAATTCATTTATTGTGGAAAAATAATTAAACAAATGAATTTTATATTGGAATTTACTTGCTTTGATTTGATGTTTAATAACATGGTGTTTGGATCATATTGCGAGTTTTTCTAGCTATTTTGTTGGATACACGTCGTGTTCATTAGTATGTGGAATAGATGTTTCACGTTAGGAATTTTGACTGTTTTGCTGAATATACGTCATGTTTCATTAGTATGTGAAGTAGATGTTTTTACTAACTCGGTCGTTGGTTCTTAATCTGTTGTAATTGAATCAGATCATAATCTTTAATTTTTTGTAATAATTACACAGTATTTGTATTACTGAATGAAATTAAATCAGTGGGGTCAAATATGTGTCACTTGTATAGTAGTAGCTCAATGTGATAAAAAAAAAGATTATTTTATTTTAAAGTTAGATCTCAATCCATTTATTGTGAAAAAATAATTAAAGAAATGAATTTTATGTTGGAATTTACTTGCTTTGATTTGGTGTTTAATGACGTGGTGTTTGAATTAGATTGCGAGTTTTTCTGTCTGTTTTGC
Organism: Capsicum baccatum var. pendulum; assembly: GCA_030864225.1. Classification (NCBI taxonomy): domain Eukaryota; kingdom Viridiplantae; phylum Streptophyta; class Magnoliopsida; order Solanales; family Solanaceae; genus Capsicum; species Capsicum baccatum. The sequence continues at coordinate 16,159,701 of CM061559.1, read as the reverse complement.
TGAATACACGTCCCGTTCATTAGTATCTGGAATAGATGTTTTTATCAATTCGATCGTTGGTTCTTAATCTGTTGTAATTGAATCAGATCGCAATCTTTAACTTTCTATAACAAGTACACAATATTTGAATTATTGAATAAAATTAAATCAATGGGGTCAAATATGTATCACTTGTATAGTAGTAGCTCAATGTGGAAAAAAAAATATTTTATTTTAAAGTTAGATATCAATCCATTAGATCTGGAAAAATAATTAAAGAAATGAATTTTATATTGGGATTTACTTGCTTTAATTTGGTGTTTAATGACGTGGTGTTTGAGATTGCGAGCTTTTCTGACTGGTTTGCTGGATACACGTCGTGTTCATTAGTATCTGGAATAGATATTTTTACCAACTCGGTCGTTGGTTCTTAATCTGCTGTAATTGGATCAGATTGTGTGTCTTTTAACTATTTTACAAGATATACGGAGTTTTCAATCCACTAATTATGAAGAAATGATAATAAAATGGATTTTATATAGGGATTTACCTACTTTAATTTGTTGTTTAATGATGTGGTGTTTGGATCAAATTGCGAGTTTTTTTTTACTGTTTTGCTAGATACACGTCACGTTTCATTAGAACGTGGAGTAGATGTTTTTACCAACTAGGTCGGTAGTTCTTAATTTGCTGTAATTGAATCAGATCGCGTGTATTTTGACTATTTTACTAGATACACGAAATTTCCGATCCACTAATTGTGGGAAAATGTTAATAAAATAAATTTTATGTAGGGATTTACCTACTTTAATTTGTTGTTTAATGACGTGGTGTTTGGATCATATTGAGATTTTTTTTCATGTCACGTTTCATTAGTATGAGGAGTACATGTTTTTACCAACACAGTCGTGATAAGACCGCACCATGGATTAGTTCTTTATCTGTTGTAATTGGATCAGATCGGATGTGTTTTGACAATTTTACTAGATACACGGAGTTTTCGATCTATTAATTGTGAAAAAAATAATAAAATAAATTTTATGTAGGGATTTACCTATTTTAATTTGTTTTTGAGCGACATAGTGTTTGGATCAAATTGCAAGTTTTTCTGAATACTTGACGAGATATATGACATCTTTCATAATTAGCATGACTAGCAGATGTTTTTGCCAACCCGGGCGTGATAAGGTCACATCATCGATTAGTTTTTAGTCCGTTGTAGTTGGATCAAATCGCGTGCATTTTGATTATTTTACAATCACGAATTTTTTTACAATAAATTGGATAGATACGCGTCATGTTCCATTAATATGAGTATCAATCCGCTGATTATGGAAAAATAATAACAAAATGAATTCTATCTACGGATTTACTTACTTGAACCTTTTTTTTTACTGACATGGTGTTTAGATCAGATTTTGATTTTTTAAATTATTTGATGAGATACACGTCATGTTCCATAATTTGTACGAATTATAAGATGTTTCTACCAACCCGATCATGATAAGGTTGCACTATTGATTAGTTTTAATCCATTGTATTTAAATCAAATCACGTGTATTTTGACTGTGCTTGCTGGATACACGACATGTTTCATTAGTATGAGTAGTAGAAGTTTTTACCATTTCAGTCGTGATAAGGTCACACCATGGATTAGTTCTTAGTCGCTGTATTTGGATTAGATCACATGAATTTTGACTATTTTTACAAAGGCAAACAACAAAAATCTCAATAGTTTGAAGTTTAATTATAGAAAATCCTTATATTTTACATAATTATTGAAAATTTCGATTTTGTTCTGGCGAGATAGATAATTAACTCCTAATGCATCCAACGAATATATATTTTTTCCTTTATAAGGATACATAATTAGCTCTCGATATAACTTTTTTGATTTTGGGTCTATCGAGGTATATAATTCATCCAACGAAGATACATTTTGTCCTTTTTAAAGGTACACAATTAGCTCCCGATATATTTTTTTCAATGTCGGATCCGTCGAGATACATAATTAGTTCTCGATATATTTTTTTCGATTTTGAATATGTTGAGATACATAATTAGCTCCGGATACATTCAACAAAGATACATAATTAGCTTTCGATATTTTTTTTCTTTTTGGATCTATTGAGATATATAATACATCTAACAAAGATACATTTTTCCTTTCTAAAGATACACAATTAGCTCTCGATACATTTTTTACGATTCTGAATTTGTCGAGATACATAATTAGCTCTCGATATATTTTTTAAATTTTTTGGGTCTATCGAGATACATAATATATCCAATGAAGATACATTTTCCTTTTTAAAGATACACAATTAACTCTCGATACATTTTTTCAAATTCTGAATCGTTCGAGATACATAATTATCTCCCGATACATTCAATAAAAATACATAATTAGTTTCCGATATTGTTTTCTTCAATTTTGGCTCTATCGAGATACATAATACATCTAACGAAGATATATTTTTTCCTTTTTAAAGATACACAATTAACTCCCGATATATTTTTTTGATTTTGGATTCGTCAATATACATAATTAGATCTCGATAAATTCAACGAAGATACATAATTAGTTGAGATTTTTGTAATTACTTTATAAGGGTGGAAATTTGTGTAAATATGATACGTTAAAGTGTATATTTATGTTATTTTTTTCCTTTTTACAAGAAGCCCAACCCATTATTCACAAGCCCAATATGACAATGGCAAATACGTCAATAAAAGGATCCAAAAAATCCTTTTTATACCCCTCTTTCAATTTCGGGTCAAAATCCCAAATTCTCCGATCCTCTCCGTTTCTACTATCGCTCCTCCTTAGGTAATTTTTTTTTTTTTTTGTATTTTAATTACAATTTTAGGGTTCATAGGTGTTTCCAATTTGCTGCAATGATATTGATTTTTTCTAGGGTTTTTAGTGCGTGTTTTGTGTGTTTATTGTATTGTATTAGCTTAATGGTATGGTGGTTTACTTTTGTTTTCATGTTTGTATTTTCGTTTTGACCATAGATATTGAGCTGAGTTAGTTTATTAGTGTTGTTATTGTTGTTGTTTGTTGGATAATCGTGGTGTTCGGGGTAGATTTCATGGGTATTGATTAGTTACAAGGGGATACAGGAACCATGTAACTCTGTCTACCAAGGTTAGATGTCTACCAAGGTTAGAACTACAACAACAACAACTAGTGTATTCCCACAAAGTGGGGTTTGGGGTGGGTAAAGTGTACGCAATCCATACAACAAGAAGAAGATATCAAAGTATATTCCCACAAAGTAGGGTCTGGGGAGGGTAAAGTATATGCAGTCCATACCACTACGAAGTAGGGAGGCTGTTTCCGATAGACCCCAGGCTCAGGATAGATAACACTAGAATAATTTCTTAGATGTATTACCGCATCCCCAAGGGCTAGGCCCACTTTTTAGCGGTCAATGGAATCTTTATGCTCAAAATCCTGACTCAAGTATGCACCCAAGGGTGTGGCCTAGTGGTTCAATGAAGTTGGGATGCGCACCATGAGGTCTCAGGTTCAATTCCTAGCAGAGACAAACACTAGGTGTTTTCTTCCCATCTGTTTTAGCCTTGGTGGATAAAGTTACCTGGTACCTGGTACCTGTTGCTGGTGGGAGGTGGCAGTATCCCGTGGATTTAGTCGAGGTGCGCGCAAGCTGGCCCGGACACCACGGCTATCAAAATAAAAGATAAAAATATCCCGACTCAAGTAGTCATTTATTCGGTACTGCCCAAGGGGAGAGAAATGCCATTCTAACTCTTCTCGGGAGATTCCATCCTCAGATGAAGTAGATGAAGTAGAGAGTCTGTTTCCGATAGACCTCCGGCTCAGGAGAAATAACAGTATAACCAGCAAAACAACATAAAAACAAACGACAAAATGGGGTAATACACCACTGGATAATTAAAGAATCAAGACACCCACGGAGTAATGCTATGAACTATCTGTCTACCAAGGTTAGAACTGAGGGGAGGAAATAACCTGGTGTTTGGATTTGAACCTGAGACCTCATGGTGCTCAATCCACTTCATTGAAAATTGTTATTATTTTTATTTTTAATAATCGTGGTGGTCAGGAAAGCTCACACGCACCTCGACTAGTTTTACGGGACAGCTGACACTTTCCATCGGTAGTAATAGGTGCTATGAACTATTGAACTATGTCCTCCAAGGCTAGAACATATAGGAAGAAATCACCTAGTGTTTTGTCTCTGTTGGGATTTGAACCTATGAGGTCGTGATGCTTAACCCACTTCATTGAATATTGTTATTATTATTTTAAATAAGCGTGGTGTTCGGGTAAGCTTAAGCGCACCTCAACTAGTACACAGGATACTTGTCACCTAATACTAGCAATGCGTACCATCTTGCTCTATCCACCAAGGCTGGAACAGATGGGAAGAAATCACCCAGTGTTGTGTCTTGGTTGGGATTTTAACCTATGATGTCATGATGCTTAACCCACTTCATTGAATATTGTTATAATTGTAATGACGATCATCAACTCAACCTCAATTTGGAACTGTTAAGTAATGTGAATCGTACTGTTTTACTCATACTTATTGTCATTCCAGTTTGGGCTTTGAGTTTTTCCTTCATCTCATCACTTCAATTCTAAATTGGGGGTTGTCTATGTGAATACTCCGTTACAAATCTAGGCTATTCGACCTTATTTAGTTCCTACTTTAGTACATGATTGTGTGTTTATATGTTAAGTACTTTATTTTTTCTTTTACCATAACTTAATATATAGATTCCTATGGTGATTTCCTTGGTTTCATGTTTATTTTCGATCTACAACCAATATTGAGCTGCCTGCACTAAAGAGAGGAGATTTTGACTCAGGTTTCTGAGTTTATTAGTATTCTTATTGTATATGTTATTATTGTGATGGTGATAATCAACTCTACCTCGATCCAAACTGATGATATGAATCATACTTTTTACTTGTACCTATTGTCATTCCAGTTTGGGTTTTGAGTTTCTTCATCTTTATCTTCATCACTTCAATCCTAAATTAGTCGGGGTTATCTATATGAATAACATAACAAATCTGGGCTATTCGACCCCATTTCGTTCCTATTTCAGTACATGTTCGTGTGTTTATAGCGAACATTTTTCCTCTTCTAGATTAACTTAATATATTGATATCTATGGTGGTTTCCTTTGTTTCATGTTTATTTTCTCTCTACCACTCATAATGAGCTGCTTGCACTTAAGAAAGAAAATTTTGATTCAAGTTTCTGAATTTATTAATGTTTCCGTTGTCTTTGCTATTAGCTTTATCCAATTTGGTGAGATATACCCCATCTATGTTCTAGATGGGTAGAGTTTCTTAGATAAAGTATCTAAAAGAATTGGATTCTATCTTCTCTTTTTTTCTCCTTTCGTTCAAGCGAATTTGGTAGCTGCTGCGTAGCTACTTATTTACATAGGAGCTATAGATGTTTTAATCATTTTTGCTGTGATGTTCATGAATGGTTCAGAATATTACCAAGATTTTTGTCTTTGGATTTCTGCTTATCATCATCAATGCCATCAATCAAAAACTGTTTAGGATCAATCTTGAGAATCCTACCATTCCACCTTTTACCCATTTTCATTCCAGCTTGGCTTTTGAGTTTCATCATCATCAGCTTCATCACCTCAATCCTAAAATAGTTGGGGTTGTCAATATGAATACTCTGCAACAAATCCGTGCTATTCAACCCCATTTTGTTCCTATTTCAGCACATGTGTGTTTGTGTGTTTATATGGTACTGTTTTTCTGCTTTTACCATAGCTTAATGTTCAGATTTCTATGTTGGTTTCTTTCTTTTTATGTTTATTTTCGCTCTATCACCGATATTGAGCTGCCTGCACTAAAGAAGGAAGACTTTGATTCAGATTTCTGAATTTATTAGTATTCTTGTTGTCTTTGTTATTATTGTGATTTTATCATCATCAATGCTACGCCAATCCAAACTGTTTAGGATCAACCTTGAGAATCCTACCGTTCCAGTTTAACTCACTTCCGCTCCAGCTTGGGGTTTGAGCTTCCTCATCACCTCCACCCTAAATTAGTTGGGGTTGTCTATATGAATACTCTTCAACATGTGGTATTTGACCCCATTTTGTTCCTATTTCAGTTGATGAGTTTTTTGTTTTAATTACTATTTTTGTTCATAGAAAATAATATTTACTATTATTATTGTCAACAATGGGTTAGTCCCACACTAATTGGACCAGCAGTCAGCCCTATGAATCATCCGTATCTGTTTGGCATTATCTGGGCCCATTTCATTCCAATTTCGGTTTCTGAGTAAAACTTACATTGTTTTGGACAGATTTTGTCTTGAGAGCTAGAAGATATGACGACGGCAGCTAGACCTACGTGGGCACCTGCTAAAGGTGGCAATGAACAAGGTGGAACTCGGATATTTGGTCCATCTCAAAAATACTCTTCAAGAGATATTGCAGCTCACACAACATTAAAGCCCAGGTTAGTAATCCTGTCTCTTAAGTTTCACGTTTGTTTACTTTTAAGGAGCTTTTTTGCTTATATTTTCCATGTGTGTGGAGAAGTTTTTATCCTAGGTGTTGTATTACCAAGTATAGGAGATATGGGCTTGTGCGAGTTCTCTGTATTAGTAATATAGTTTTCGGAAGTCATGTCATCGAGTATTAATTTTCATTTTTTTTTTCAATTTCAATTTGAAAAAGCCATGTCATTGAGTATGATTTGGGGACGTTAGGCGATAGAACTATTGAATATGATAATAACTCGTTCCTACTGAGTTACAGGGATAACTCTATGATTTTACTTTAACAGAGTTATCTATCTAGCTTATTTTGTTTAACATGTTCCATAGCCTGATTCTAAAATTATTAGCAATAACATAATATTCAGGGCTAAGGCTTAGCTTTGTCAGAGTGTTATTGAGAGGCAAAGTGACATAACTTTAATCTCTAATTCTATGTTACATATATTTTATCCAAGCCCTAACAAAATAAATTAGTTATGACTACCTGACTAAAGTGGGTTGGACAGTTGGGAGTCTTTTCTACCTTACCGGTCATGGATGTATCCATAGTTCTAGTGCAGTCTACGGATTTTCATGGCTCAGACAACCTATTTCAGTATAAATATCTAAGCTCCATTGCCGAGCTAGTAAGAGAGTGTGCGCGCACATGCATTGCATTTTATGTTCTGAAATTGTTGACAGTAAAATGCACTAATCGCTACAGGAAGGTGGTTGTCGAGTCAAATACTAGCTGTCAACTATGGTCTCTATGTTTTTTAGAAGTAGATTTCCTTTAGTTGGCAGTTGAGCGGGATATTTCCTACCGTCTCCACTTTTTATTCTAGTAGTCAAAAGCAAAAAGTGCAAAAGATACCAAATTTGTTGGAGATTTAAGGTCAAAGGTTAATTAAAGCTTAGGGAAGAAAAGCGCCAATGAAGTAGAGAAAAGATATAGAAATGCAATGCAAGAAAATGTAATCATAAGCACAAACAATTAGCAAGGTGCTAAAGCGTGTGCACCTTGCTAATTGTTTGGGCATTTTTTTTTCCTTCTTAAAAAAGCACAAACAATTAGCAAAGTGCACACGCTTTAGCATCTTGACAAAGCACTTTAAGCAAGACAAAGCACATCACGTGGGCTTCAAGACTTGAGCGTGCCTTTAACAACACTAGTCACTTTGAAGTTGAGGTAGTTACCTATTTGGAGACTGGTAAAGTAGCTCTACCAACTTTGCCCCAAGGGCTCAGTTTCACGTGGCAAAAGTTGAGCCTTGCGTCATGCAAACCGAGCATGTTATAAAGTAGAGGGGTGTTACCATTGAAGACTCTGGTTGATCCTACCGATTTCTTGGTCATTAGAAAAGAATTGCTCAACCAACTTCTGAGAGTAAGAAAGATTTGTGTATACATGTTAAAACTATTACTAACGTTCTTAAATGTGCTTCCTGTATCAGAAAAATGGTAAGATAATTTTCATTTGAGTCGGTTGAAACATTATGAGTCAAAAGTATGAAAAGGACCCATGTGCATCATGAGTTTTCATAAGAAAAGCATCAGCAATTTAATCATTCTAATTTAAGTTAAAAGCTAAAATGATGTGTGCGTCAGAACCAAGTTGAATGGCCAATACTCAGATTTCTTCAACATCGATTGATGAATTTCCTAGAATATGAAATTGAAATGTTTATTTATAATTTCAAGGCATTCTCATTTAAGATTAGCCGACTGAATTTTAATTAGTTGTTTCTAATTTATAGCCTGATTCCAAATTATTAATCTCTTTTCCTGTTGTCATGTATGGCACAGAAAGGACGGACAAGACACACAGGATGAGTTGCAGAAGAGGAACCTTCGGGAAGAGTTGGAGGACCGTGAGCGGAGGCATTTCTCTAAAGATAAGGGTTATAATGGTAATTGAAGAGAGACAGAGAGAATCTACTCACTTGTTAATTGTATGATGACTTTGCTCAATGCCTAACTTTGTATTTTTATTTGATTGTAGATGACAGAGATCGTAGGAAAGGTAGTCAACTCTTATTGGAAGGTGAGTGGTTATTATTTTGTTGGATTAGTCTTGGATTCCTGACAAATTTCTCATGAACTTTCTTTATTAACTGATAACGTTGTTGCAGGGGCTAAACGAGAAATTGAAGATCGTATTGTTCCACGGAGTGCTGATGCTGATGATGCTGATGTGGATGTTAAGAGTGATGATGAGAGGTTTGTAACTTCTCTATATTTGTACAGATAGATTCCTTTCCATTTGAATAAACGTCTTTCTTTTACCATAACTAAACTGTTAGAATATGTCATGTACTAAATGAATTTTGCTTCCTTGATGTGGTTTCTTCTCTTGTTTTCTGGAATGTGCTGTTAAACTTTAATAGTAATTGTGAGTTCAGGAACTTACAAGTTTCTATTTTCTGAGTTTAGTGATGACGATGATGACGACGAAGATGATACAGAAGCTCTCTTGGCAGAACTTGAACAGATAAAGAAAGAAAAGGCAGAGGAGAAACTTCGTAAAGTAAGTACAACTAGACGCTCACAGTTTATTTACTTTTAATCTTTGCTACCAATTTCATCGTTCTGTAGACTACATTTATTGAGGTTTAGATCATATGGATCGAGAGTGCTCTCTCTTGGACGTGTCTTCGCCTGAAATATCTGTAATTTTGCCTGCTGCCATCCAAATATGACGTTATCTGATCTAAAAGAGAAAATACCATTTTCACAGTCACGTAATAAGCCAACCAGTCGCGTAATGTAGTTTAACTAATCTGTTATCCCTTCGGAATTGTGTAATTTTGACAGGAAAGGCAAGAGCAAGAAGAAGAGCTTAAAGCAAAGGAGGCAGAATTATTGAGAGGAAACCCTCTGTTAAACAATCAGCCAACAACTTTCAGCGTGAAGCGAAGGTTTTATCATCGTTAAACTCTAGCTTTTATAAGATTCTACAACTCCGATTCTTCGTGTCTTATCAGATACGTTGTTTCTCTGTCTTTATCAGGTGGGATGATGATGTGGTTTTCAAGAACCAAGCTCGCGGTGAAATGAAGGCAACTAAGCGCTTCATCAACGACACTATCCGTAATGACTTCCATAGGAAGTTTCTTCAGAAATACATGAAGTGAAACATGTCTCCGAAAAATGCTCATAAGAGCTGGCAAATATTGTGTGTCCATTCATGCTGTACCCTCAACGCGATCGAAGCGAATTTAACTGTTTTGTTTTGCTTTGCTTTGCTTATTCTAGTGTGTATGTATGATCCTGTTAACAAATATGATACTGTTTTGTTTTGCTTATTGATGATATGAATTTGCTGTTATTAAACCAAATGACACTTTTTCATTCTTCCTATTAGAAGGACCAAAAGTTCTGAATTCACCTTAGTTTTGCTACATGTATTCCATAGGCATAATACATAAGCATGCCGTTTATTCTGGCCTCAGTTCACATCTATGGCCTCCAACTTTGGATGTGTACGAGTAGGAACTTAAACTTTTATAAAGTTGAACGGGTAGACACATGCGTTCTATGTGGCATATAACATGTAAGACATGAATTGGCTACGTAGGATGCCGCACAGGACATGTGTCTACTCGTACAACTTTATAAAAGTTGAGGCCAAGTTAAAGGCACATGTGTCTACTCGTACAACTTTATAAAAGTTGAAGCCAAGTTAAAAGGGCACATTTTTGGGGGTAGATTTACACGTTATGAATTTGGTAGAACTCAATAGCTCTGGTTTCGTCCTAGAATCCAGAACCTATAAACTTAAAATCCCGTCTCTAAATTTACCAGTTTCATTAAAAAATTTAAAATCTTAGATCCGTCTCTGGCTATAACATATTTGGTAGTGTACTCAATGTCTCAAGATATTTGAAATGGTGGTAGATAACTCACTCTACACAACCAAAAGATGATACAGTACTACTCATAAATATACAGTTAACCAAAGAGCTCACAACTTTACACACATTGACAGCTTTTGGTGAGGTCCTCTAGCCAATTTGCAATGAAGACGACGACGACAACAACATATCCAGTGTACTCCCAGAAAGTGGGGTCTGGGGGAGGGGGGTTGCAATGAAGACGACAACAACAACAACATACCCAGTGTGTTTCCACAAAGTGGGTTCTGGGGGAGGGTAAAGTATACGTAGTCCATACCACTACCTCGTACGAAGTAGAGAGTCTGTTTCCGATCAATTTGCAATGAAGATGAACTGACAGAGTATGAAGACATACATAAACATCGAGCCAACTTGTAGAGAGCACAGGGAGATACAAAGCCAACCATTGATCCACGAAAAGGATTCATTTGCTACTATAACACTTCGTGATCAAGCTAAGTTGCAGCATTACATCCATGGCTACGAGAGGTTTACAACAGGTACATGACACGCGAGCTCGCTCTATTTATTCCTTCTGTGCTTCGAGTACAAACTCAACATACAAATCTTTGATTCCAATCACAACAGTAGTTATCAGCGGCCCCATTATCGCTCCCTGCATAACATAACCACAACATATATAAACTGAAGAGATAAGCATTCAGTACCTCTCGAACTATGATCAAAGTTGCTACGACATACTCTTAACTTCACAGGGGTTTTGATACCCCTCGAACTCAATTTACTGTATTCTTGTCACCCTTTTGTGCTGACGTGGCACCTTTATTACATAAAATGAACCCCACTTCAATGGAGTCACGTCAGCTAAAAATGTTGACAAAAGGTGCCACGTCAGCTAAAAAGGATGACAAAAATATACTAAGATGTTTGTTATTTACCTCAATTGCTGAAGAACACAATGTCATTCCTCCAATAACACTTAAACCAGTGAGATATGCACTATAACCAGGTATATCATCTTGAATTTCACAAGTACCATATTCCATAAGCACAAGATGAATAACCGATACACCGATAGCCAATACATATCGACCTTCAAACACCAACTGTAACGCTGCTGGGATAGTCGAAAGCCATGTAGGGAAAATCGGAAACAAAGGACTTATAAATGCAAGAACAGTCGACATGTACAGGAAGTGTATCGCGTATAATCTGAACAACAGCCAAGTTAGGCATCCTTGAAAGAATGCAATCTCGGCAGTTGCTAAAATGACCCCGGAAATTGCTTTATCAAGAACATCAACACATCGAGTCCTTGCAGAATGTGATATCGGTAGCATGCAGATAACTTGTTCCGTTGCTCCTCCAGACTCCGATGTGATAAGATAGTAAAGTACCCAGAAGAACACCATCGACTGAGATACGAAGTTGAAAAGACCTGCAGCTCCTGAAAGTATAGAGTTCCCTATCGAGAACACAAACTGTACGCTGCTACCTAAGAGAGAAGTGCTGGTAACGAGTACACCTTGCATAATATTTGCGCCTTGAAGGGCGAATCCTTTTGCCTTTTCAACCAAGTCCTTTCGAGTGATGAACAATTCCTTGAAAAATGCATCTGTTTCTGTGTACATTTGTCTCCATTCGCGATCCTTGATCCTCCTTTTTATGCTCATGATCTTCTGAGTATATCGCGAGCGTGATGACAAAGGGGTAGACCGCTCAAAAGAGGCATTCGCTGGGGTTCTGATAAAGTGTTTGATCCCGGAAACAAACTCAGTCATATTATACTGCTTAGCATAGGTATCTATCTGGTAGAATACAGTCTCGTAGAATTGACTACTGTACTTATCAACCATCGCGGAGACATCATTTTCATCCATCCATTGTTTGACACCGATTTTCTCAGCATAGTTACTCTCCTCTACATGAGATTTCAATGCAAAAACAGCGTCTTTTCCTTCCACTCCGATCTCATAAGAGAAGAAAATCGTACCTGCCAAGGATCCTACGCTCAACCCAATAATAAGTCCTACCGCAACAATGGTTTTCAATCTTTTCAATATCCATCCAGTGAAGAAAGCCGATATGGACAGTCTACGAAAACTATGACTCCTAAAAGACGTTACTGCATCCATCGTAGACTCCACACTGTTAGCAGGAAACATAAATCCCATTGCAAGAAGAGCAACTGATCCAAAGAGACCGATTTGCTCATACGCCATGACAAACACCCAAAAAGAGACTAGCCACCTCAACAACATGAAAAATCCACTTCGATTACGCCTCAAGACACTACCTTTTTGTCTCCTAAGAACAACACCGAAAATCATTTCTCTGATATCAACGAGCGTGCCAACAAAAATCCTGAATACAGCAACCGGGATAGCCAAAATAGTCTCGGTAAGGCCTAGCTTTAATGGTTCAGACCAGAATGCAACGAGGGCTTGCTGAATTCCTCTTAAAGGTATCGAAAAAAGCACAGCCCACAATATAGGTCTTAGATATTCTTCAAGCAATTTTCCAACAGCGTAAAGAATGAAAATCGTGAAAGCAAGACCAGCATGAGCCATCGCGATATAGAGGGCCAAGCGCACCTGCTGAAACATATATAAGTAAGTTGTAAAACAATACACTCTCGCTAACATATTATGCATTTATACGAGATGGTCACAATGGCAGAGCTAGGGAGTCGCAAGAAGGTTCATCTAAACACTGTATTCATCAAAACAATACAATAAACTACAACTTGATACAATACGATACATTATGAAACGATATGTAACAACTAACAACCATCGGGACAATTAGATGACATGATCACACACTCCAATAGTACCCGAGATTCATCTGAAACGTTACACTCTATCCAAACATTATATTCATCAGAACAATACAATAAACTACAACTTGACACAATACGATACATTATGAAGCGATATGTAACAACTAACAACCATACGGACAATTAGATGACATGATCATACACTTCAATAGTACCCAAGATTCATCTGACTGATCAGAACAATACAATCAATATGATACAATACGATACATTATGAAACGATATGTAACAACTAATTACCATCCAGACAATTAGATGACGTGATCACACACTTCAACAGTAATTCTCGACCTATATACACAGTATAATTTTCTGACGAAGGGTAGTTCAACTGATCATTCTTAAGCCTATATAGCTACACCATTGTAATTTAGTAGCTAAAACCTTTTAGATGACATGGTCATACACTTCAATAATACCCGAGATTCAGCTAAAACGATACAATCTATCCAAATATTACATTCATCAAAACAATACAAAAAAGGGCAGCCCGGTGCACTAAATCTCCCGCTATGTGCAAGGTCTGGGGAAGGGCCCCACTACTAGGGTGTATTGTACACAGCCTTACCTTGCATTTTTGCCAGAGGCTGTTTCCAATGCTTGAACCCGTGACCTCCCAGTCACATGGCAGGAACTTTACCAGTTACTCCAAGGCTCCCCTTCCATCAAACCAATACAGTTTGATACAATACGATGCATTATGAAACGATATGTAACAACAAACAATCCCCCAAACAATTAGATGACATGATCACACACTTCAAAATAGTACCTGAGACTCATATGATAAAAAGTTGTTATCTTTGTGCTCTTTGGCTTCTGGGATTGTGGAAGGAGTTTGTGTGGAGACACGGTTGTTGTTCTTGGATTGTGAATCAGTTTTCTTCATTGAAGCAGATCTAAACATCTCTTGCCAGGGTGGACTAGAGCTACTTGATTCACTCATGGGGTCAGAGTTATAATCTACAAGCTCCATTAACAAGATAAAAATCAAATCTTTAACAGTAATTTTTCTTGATGAATTCCAAGAAAATTGGGAATCTGACAAACCAAGAATGTTGGATTTTTTTTTTTTCAGTAATATGCTGACAACACAAGTTGCATAGTAAATGAATGGTGAGGAATTTTGATTCCAAGAATGGGAAAGTGTAGTCAGACTTACAGTCACTGACCACAAATGATTGTCAACCGTATGTATTCCCAGTGGCGGACCCAGAATGTAGCAGTCGTGGATGCTTAGGAGGTTCAAAAACATATACTTACATCCAAAGCTTAAGTTCCCCGTAGAAATCAAGGTATCCAGCTATCTTCTTGATTTCATGGGTGCGCTTTTTCATTTTATACTAATTTTTATACATTATTTATATAATTATACTTATTCTGCATCGAATTTAATGGGTGTCGGAGCACCACAATTTTCCACCTAGGTCCGCTGTTGTGTACCCCTCTGATTTAATTTGTTTGTCTTTACTTCCTTTTTCGATCCACTCTAAACAAGAATGTTTCGTATTAGCAACTTTCCACGATGTTCAAGATCACAAAATTAAAGTACATTTTGGTATATTCTACGTATCTTTAGCTCGCTAGGAGGTCACGGGGCCTCTGGCTCAAGTAATGCTGCATGCAATACACCCTTGTGGTGGGCTCCGTTCCCGAACCCTGCGCATAGTGAGAGCTTTAGTGCACTGGACTGCCCTACATATCTTTAGCTTAAGATCAACTTTCTAAAACTTCGTAGCAGATAAAAAAAAATAGACAAACAAATTAAAACGAGGGTTATCTCTTTTAAGTTTGCTTTTCTAAAAGATGATATTTTATATATTTGTATATCTCTTGAACCTTTTGGAATCAAATATCTCACATAAAGCAAAGAGAAGCAAGTAATGTTCTGATTGGTTTTAGTGATGGGACCTGTCTTACTTGCTTTTGCTGTCACTTTGTCTCCTTATTCTTTGTCCATAAGTCCTTATATTAGCACATTTTTTCTTGTATCCAGTGGTTTCTCGATTCATGGTCAAAGTTGCTCCTATCATTCTCTGAACTCGATTTTAATGTATTTTTATCATCCTTGTTACGAGACACTCCAAAAGTGCGCACAGTAGTACCTGTGCATGAAACTACATATCATTTGATGATGATGTGGTTTTACTTGCTTTGAATTTAGTTGTCGTTTTACTTCTCGACCTCAACTTGTTTGGTGTAATGAGGAAAAGTTAAAGTTATGTTGCTCGGACTTTTTAAAGTTATTGTTGTATATGTGTCAAATTCTCTAAAACGCAATAACTTTTAGAGTATCCGGTATGCATTTGTTGGACATCTTTAAAGAGTTCGAACAACATAGATCAAAAGGATTTTTGGGAGCCTATGACAACAATAAAGAACTTTATTGATACATTATTTATTAGGAGGGAAAAGAAAAAGATTACATTTGTACAAATTATAATTATAGTTATTATTATAGTAATGATTAATAGTAGTGATTAATAAAATTGGAAAGGTAAGAAGTTAAATGGTATCATCACATATTCGTTGCTCGAACGCGATTAATACAATTCATTTTACGTGATACCATGCTCGAACGTGATTGCTACAAATCACTCTACGTGCTATCACGTTCGAACGCGATTGATACAGATCACTCTACGTGCTATCATGCTCGAACGCGATTGATACAGACCACTCTACTATGCTCGAACACGATTGATACAGACCACTCTATGTGCTACCATGCTCGAACGCGATTGATACAGACCACTCTACTATGCTCGAGCGCAATTGATACAGGTCACTCTATGTGCTACCATGTTCGAACACGATTGATACAGGTCACTCTACGTGCTACCATGCTTGAACATGATTGATACAGATCACTCTACGTGATACCATGCTTGAACGCGATTGATACAGATCACTCTAAGTGTTACCATGCTCAAACACGATTGATACAGACCACTCTACGTGATACCATGTTCGAATGAAATTGATTCAGACCACTCTACTATGCTCGAACGTGATTGATACAGACCACTCTACGTGATACCATGTTCGAATGCAATTGATACAGACCACTCTACGTGATACCATGCTCGAACGCATTTGATACAGATCACTCTACGTGCTATCATGCTCGAAAGCAATTGATACAGACCACTCTACGTGCTACTATGGTCGCAAGAGAGGTCAGACGGTGACACCCACATCTTCAGTTTCTATCAGCTGATATTTGAAATTCACTGATTCAATTAATTTAAATTCCCGTCGAATAAAACTTTCTAGAAACTTTAATTTGTCTTCCCTATTTGTCCTTTTATATTCATATGAATGAAAGAAAGAACAATTATTTGTATTTTTAGTGTGGTGAATTTCACATATTTAAAACTACTCTTAAAAAAAAGTCAAAAATTTACTTTTCACCTATTGAGTATGATTTGAAATTAACTTTAAAGTTAAAATTCCTTTTAAAAATTATAGATAAAAATGTCACTTTTTCTTAATGATGTATGGATAATATTAGTCAAAGTTTACTCAATTTCTTTGACTCTTTTTTCTTCTCTTTGTTCAACAGTCAACAAATTATCTTAATGTTTGTCAAATTATATTACCAATCAAAATATTAGATTAAAAATGAGTCTTTTACAAGTGGATAGGCAAAAAGATGGCAATATTTTATAATTTATGTATAAAATTAATAAATAAATATAATATGCTGGAGACAGTGGTGGCCCATATGTTGATTTAGAGTTTAGACTCTTGTGTTTGGGACAAAAAAATATATTGAAAATAATTAAAAATTGGGATGGAGCGATAAATATGAATTCGTCTTTGTTAAAGATCATTTTATATAAAACATTTGAGTTAAATGATTAAAATACATCTAAAGTATTACGTTTTGTGAGTTTCATATCTGAACTATACTAATTATATATCCTAACACACCTCAATTATCGGTCATTCTCTTTTACTATCTGAACTATGATAATGTTTCAGATAGGAAAAGGAAACAACTCAAAGTAACGGTGCGTTTTGATAAATAGTTGGTTGAGAACACGTGATTATTCAAGTAGAAAAGACTCACAAAACGTGATACTTCAAGTATATTTTTGACTGTATTCTCAAAAGTTTTTGACAAAAATTCAGACGTTTTATATCTGAACTATCACAATACATCTTAATTATCAGCTAGTCTTTTTTTCTACTAAAAAAATGATCATATTTTTTGGTAGCAAAAGGAACCAACTGATAGTTGAGGTACGTTTTGATAAATAAACGTGATACTTTTAAGTATATTTTTTACTGTATTTCCGAAAGTTTTTGACAAAAATTCAAACGTTTTATATTTGAACTATCACAATACATCTTAATTATCAGTTAGTCTCTTTTCCTACCCAAAAAGATGATGATATTTCAGATAACAAAAGAGCAGAACTGACAGTTATTGTGTGTCTGATAAATAGTTAACGATAGTTCAAGTATCATAAGTGAACATCTCATAGTTCAGATAGAAAATTCTGTGAAAACATAATACTTCAAGTATGTTATGAAAGCAAATAACTGATAGTTAAGCCGCATTTTGATACATAAAAATGGACTGCTCGGTGCACTAAAACTTTTGCTATGCTCGGGATCCAGGGAAGGGTCCTACCACAAGGGTGTATTGTACGCAATAATATCTTACATTTCTGCCAGAGGCTGTTTTCAAGGCTTGAACCCGTGATCTTTTGGTAACATGACAACAACGCATTTTGATATATAATTAGTGATAATTCAGCTAGAAAAAATGACTCACTTAATGATTCAGATACAAACTCACAAAAACGTAATACTTCAGCTATACTTTTAACTATTAGTATTTTATAATTATTTTCGATACAAATTCAAATTTAATCCAATCTCGATACAGGTTAACAATGATATAAAAAGTTCAAACCCCACCATACTCCTCTCTTCCCCATGCATTTGTTAAATGTATTTTTGTTTTGTAAAGTCCCCAAAGCTTCTTTCTTTCTACACTTTCAAAAAAGCACTTGGTTCTTTCTTCTCTCTCCACACACTTTACTTTGGTGAGGTCCCCTCTCTTTCTCTCTTTATCTCTGTCAACAGTAGTGCTGCTAATTCCCCCCCATTGCTAAAAAGTTTTGATCTTTGTGACACTTGAGGTACATAGTAATTTTTAGACTTACTTTTTTGGAAATGGTCCTGTATGTTTGTGGATGTGTTTTTTTCATTAGTTTGGCTTTTTAGTATATGGGGTCTTTTTGGGGTTGTTATTTGATCCTTTTGGTAGGGTTTTCTTGGAAAAAGTTTTGTGTCTTGGCAAAAGATCTGTGTGCTTTTTCATTGACCTTACTTCTGTATTGCTTTTCTTGTTTTTCTTCTATGTGGGGTTGGCTGGCTGGCTGTTCTTGTATTGTGATTTGTGGAGTTTAATGTATGCATTTTTTGGTTTGGTGTTCTGTTTCACTTGATGGTTCCAAGAAAAAGATTCAGTCTTTTGAGGTAAATCACTGGGATTTCAGCATTTTTTTGCACTAATGATTCTGAATGTATTCATTTTTTGGTTTGGTGTGTTGTTAACTTTCATGGTTTCAAGAAGAGATTTGGGATTTTGAGGTAAATCACTGTGATTTTAACTGTATTAGGCTTTTTCTTGCACTACATATAATTTGGGGGTCTATGTGATATATTGCTCATTGATTTGGTGTCTTGTTTCACTTCATGATTCCAAGAAAAAGATTTGGCCTTTTGAGGTAAATCACTGTGATTTCAGCTGTCTTAGGCATTTTCTTGCACTATATGTTATTTGGGTGTATGTAATATATTGCTTATTGATTTGGTGTCCTGTTTCACTTCATGGTTTCAAGAAAAAGATTTAACCTTTGAGGTAAATCACTG
Organism: Capsicum baccatum var. pendulum; assembly: GCA_030864225.1. Lineage (NCBI taxonomy): Eukaryota > Viridiplantae > Streptophyta > Magnoliopsida > Solanales > Solanaceae > Capsicum > Capsicum baccatum. Next base: position 16,140,610 of record CM061559.1, on the reverse strand, counting down.
GGATTTCAGCTGTCTTAGGCAGTTTTTTGAACTAATGATTCTGTTAAATGGCTTTTGGGTGCTGTTGAATGTATTCATTTTTTGGTTTAGTGTGTTGTTAACTTTCATGGTTCCAAGATTTGGCCTTTTGAGAGGTAAAACACTGTTATTTTAGCTGTATGTCTATGTAATCTATTGCTTATTGATTTGGTGTCCTGTTACACTTCATGATTCCAAGAGAAAGATTTGGCCTTTTGAGGTAAATCAGTGAGGTTTTTGCTCTTGGACAACTGTTTGCAATACTTGTGATTTGGGTCTGTTTAATAAATTGCTTATTGATTGCGTATTAGGATATTGTGGATTTTGAAGTCATAATAGATATCTCAGTGTGCATGTCTTGTTACTTAAAAGATCTGTTGTTTTGCTCAGAAGTACCTTTTGTTGTTTATTGATGTATTAAGTTGTCTTGATTTATTATCATTTACTTGATCCTATTGATGAGCCGAGGGATTACCGGAGACGGTCTCTCTACCTTTGAGGTAGGGGTAAGTTCTACGTACATCCTACCCTCCCCAGACTTCAGTTTGTGAGACTACACTGAGTATGTTGTTGTTATTGTTGTTGTACTTGATCCTATCGATTACTTGGCCTCTAAGTTCATTTTGTGTCTCTTGATTGTGTTTATGCAGTTTCGTATTCCGATCTGGGGACTTTTATGCTGTTTGTGGAGCTTCTGATCATGATCTCTCTTGCTGATGACAAGGGTGTTCATGGAATGAACTTGGTCGTCGAGTAATGGGATTGGTCGGCCAGATTGCATTAGGGATTCGTTGTTCATATTAATGGCGTCAACACCTTCTGTCAAGAGTTCACTTGAAAAGCTGAATAAGTCAGCTGGAAATCAAGCAGTAGAACGTAATTCTCATAAATCAACACCTTCCCAAGTTTCAAAGAGTAGCAATTCTGGTAACACGACTTCCAAGGAGCTACAACACAATGATCGAGAAGTTGCAGCTAAGCAGCTTATGGCAGAAGCAACAACCAAAAAGAAGTCAAATAGCAATCAGCAAGTAGAATCAGCGGACTCATTAGTTGATAAGTTTGATTCGAGCCTATATTTGGGAAATATGAAACATGCTCCAAGTAGTGCAGCTTCTACGCCCTGTGAAGCAAAGGGCTCGCAATGCGGTGTTGATCAGGAAAAGAAGGCATCAGAAAATGGAACTAAGGACAACTCAGCTTCATCCAAAGTTAGTGATGGGGCCAGTAGCCTTGCGAAAACAAGTGGAAGTGCCAAAGTTAGTGATCGAGCTGAGTTCGTTGAGAGCGGAAAGAGCAGCATCTGTAGGGGAAGCACAAGCACCGATGTAAGTGATGAAAGTACTTGCAGCAGCTTTAGCACCAGTGTTAATAAACCACACAAAGCTAATGACACAAGATGGGAAGCGATTCAAGCTATTCGAGCTAAAGATGGACCACTGGATTTGAGACATTTCCGATTGCTAAAGAAGTTGGGAAGTGGTGATATTGGAAGTGTCTACCTGTCGGAGTTGTGTGGAACCAAGTGTTATTTTGCCATGAAAGTTATGGATAAAGCATCATTAGCTGGCCGTAAGAAATTGCTACGTGCTCAAACGGAGAGAGAGATATTGCAGTCCTTGGACCATCCATTTCTACCAACTTTATATACCCATTTTGAGACGGAAAAGTTTTCATGTCTAGTAATGGAGTTCTGCCCAGGAGGTGACTTGCACACACTTCGTCAGAGGCAACCAGGGAAGCATTTTTCTGAACAAGCTGTGAAGTACGTTTACTTGATCCGAAACCTCTTTGTTTATTAATTTACTTTTTGACAAGTAGTTGATCTCAAACCTCGACAGTCTTAACATGGTTTCTACTGTTGATTGCTTTAGTGTTTACAAAGATGCGCCACGTGTGTTAAGTTTTGCGGTCAACTTTTTCTTGTTTGAATTATTGTAGTATTAATCTCTACAAACTTGAAATAAATAGCTATCTCGGCAGTATATGGAGATTATAGGATGTAAAATCTTGAATTCTGTAGACTTCCCTTTGTTTTTTTCCGTACCCCATTGCTCAAGAAGTCGACCGAAAATGGAGTTTGTCCAAATACAGCATGGTCCTAAATACATTTGGATTATGTTTTTCTCATAAAGTAAGAAGTAAATTCCTTGGATCATGTTACGTAACTGGGTTCATCTTTTGTTTCTGGACTATTTGCATTGCGATGTTGCATGCAGCATGTTCTTCCTTTATAGTTAGCATTATTCCCTCAGTGGCATCAAGTTCCTCCTTATCTTTTGCAAGATCAAGATCCATATCTTAATTAAGGCAGCAGCTGTTTTAGTTAGCGTCATTTTCTTATGTTTCTTTTCTTGCGTCCAATTAATTTCTTCTCGTTAGCACCCTTGATGCCAATACGAGACAAACATATTTACCTGATATCATCCCGATCTAGACAGAATATTTACCTTGTATTGTTTCTCAGGCATGTTTTTTCTGTATTCTCTCGTCCAAATTTTTGTAGTCCTTCCATTCTGTTTATTTCTTTCCATGACGACCAAATTTTTGTAGTCGTTCCACTCTGATTCTTGGACTTGGATATGGTCATTTACGTACTATCCAAAGTTTATGCATAGTAGATTTAACCTATATACTTGATGAGCTTCATGTTCCAGCAGGTAGAAGTAGAAAGCACGTACGTAATTCCTTTATTGGGACGGTTTAAACTTGTACGCGTATCTCTAGATTCTGTCGGTATTATTTTGCGAAGTATTGATTTTTTCCTCAAAATTGTAGGTTCTATGTAGCGGAGATCCTTCTTGCTCTGGAATACCTCCACATGCTCGGCATTGTCTACCGTGACCTCAAGCCAGAAAATGTGCTTGTTAGAGAAGATGGACACATAATGCTATCTGATTTCGATCTCTCCCTTCGCTGTGCCGTGAGTCCAACGCTTGTCAAGTTGTCGTCTCTTGATGCGGAGCCACTCCGGAAGAATTCCGGTTACTGTGCGCAGCCAGCATGCATTGAACCCTCCTGTATCCAGCCATCATGCGCTGTTCCAACAACATGTTTCGGGCCTCGCTTCTTTTCTAGCAAATCGAAGAAAGAAAAGAAATCTAAAAACGATACAGGGAATCAAGTTAGCCCATTACCGGAACTTATGGCTGAGCCTACTGGAGCACGTTCGATGTCTTTCGTTGGGACACACGAGTATTTAGCACCCGAAATAATCAAAGGTGAAGGGCATGGAAGTGCAGTCGACTGGTGGACCTTGGGTATCTTCCTTTACGAGTTATTGTTTGGTAAAACGCCCTTCAAAGGATCAGGAAATCGAGCTACACTTTTCAACGTTGTAGGTCAGCCCCTCCGTTTTCCAGAATCACCGGTGGTAAGTTTTTCAGCTAGAGATCTTATACGAGGCTTACTTGTGAAAGAGCCACAACATCGATTGGCATACAAAAGAGGAGCTACAGAAATTAAGCAGCACCCCTTCTTCGAAGGTGTAAACTGGGCTTTAATTCGTTGTGCAAGTCCTCCTGAGATACCGAGGCCTATTGAATTCGATAGAATCTCATCTCAGAAGCCATCATCGACTAGTGAGAAACCCGTGGCTGTAAATGTCCGATACCAGCAAAACTCAGATAACTATCTCGAATTTGATTTCTTCTAATCTTTTTACATCAGATCGTGGTCTTTTTTTTCGTTTAGTAGTTTGATGATCATATATATGATTTGTTGTAAGTTGTTAAACAGTCACACAGTTTGTTGTATGACAAGTTTTTTATGTGTTGAATGGCTTATATTGTACTATCTTCCTCGCCGTTCTGTCCTTCTCCACTTAAATATCATGCTTTTGCTTGCGACAGGATTTGAACTTGTGACGTGTATACAAGTTCATAGGTTGTATCTCCCTCTCCGAACGAGTCATATGAAGTTAGATATCATGATAATAGTAAGGAAATGACTTTCAGGCAGGCTGTGGATCGATCGGCCAGGGGTGGGCCGGTGGGGTTGGCGGGGCCATTTGGGTGGTCAGACGGGCGAAAGGCAGGTTGTGGATCGTCCAGGGGTGGGCCAGTGGGGCCATTTGGGTGGAAAATGTTTTCTGGGACTCTGGAAAAAGAAGGAATCTGTGGTTCGATCGGCTAGGGGTGGGCCGGTGGGGTTGGCAGGGCCATTTGGGTGGTCAGACGGGTGAAAGGCAGGTTGTGGATCGTCCAGGGGTGGGCCAGTGGGGCCATTTGGGTGGTCAAACGGGCGAAATGAAGCGAACGGACCGGTAAGTGAGGGAAGTTGTTTTCGACTTTCTGATGGAAAATGTTTTCTTAGAAAATATTTTCTGGGACTCGAATACCAAAAGCCTCTAGACCAGTGGGGCCATTCGGGTGGTCAAACGGGCGAAATGGAGCGAACGGACCGGTAAGTGAGGGGGCTTATTTTCGACTTTCTGATGGAAAATGTTTTCTTAAAAAATATTTTGTGGGACTCGAACACCAGAAACCTCTGGACCAATGGGGCCATTTGGGTGGTCAAATGGGCGAAATAGAGCGAACGGGCCAGTAAGTGAGGGAAGTTATTTTCGACTTTCTGATGGAAAATGTTTTCTTAGAAAATATTTTCTGGGACTCGAACATTAGAAACCTCTGGATCAGTGGGGTTATTTGGGTGGTCAAACGGGCGAAATTGAGCGAATGAGCCAGTAAGTGAGGGAAGTCATTTTCGACTTTCTGATGGAAAATGTTTTCGTTAGAAAATATTTTCTGGGACTCAGAACACCGGAAACCTATGGCCCACAAAAAAAAAAAGGTAATGCGGTGAACGTGGATCGAACACGTGACCTTCAGATCTTCAGTCTGACGCTCTCCCAACTGAGCTATCCCCGCCTTCGTTAACAAAGCTACTTTGTATACTAATTACAGCTTTCCATATGTTTCCTTTTACATTGACATAAGAAGAAGTAATTGTTACATGCATATTTAACGTTAAAAAAAAAAAAGGCAGCACGGTATACTAAAGCTCCCGTTATGTATAAGGTTTGGAGAAGGATCCACCACAAGGGTGTATTATATGCAACCTTACCTTATATTTCTGCCAGAGATTGTTTGCAAAGTTTGAACCCGTGACCTCCTGATCACATGACAGCGTTACGCATATTTAATGTATGTAATTAATTTTGTAATACTAAAGACAAAATTCCTTTTTATTTGTCTCTTATAATAAAAGTAGATTTTCTTTTTAACTTGTCTACAACAACATACCTAGTGTATTCCCATAACGTGCGGTTTGGAGAGGATAATGTGTACGCAGTTCCTACCGTCCTCACATGTGTCTTCGCTCTATCATACATGTTCTGAATTGACCTCATATACGCCACAGTCACCACTCTAGCCTCCAAACACCTCCACAGTATCTCCCTAGGGACTTTGTCATATCTTTTCAAGATCAGTGAACACCTTGTGCAATTCCTTCTTCCTCTCTCGAAACTGCTCCATTAATCTCCTCACGAGGTGAATGACCTCCGTAGTTGAACGACCAGGCATAAAACCAAATCGATTCTTCGATCTTAATTTAGGTATCGTACTTTCTTTTTTGGCTTGTCCTAAAAATAATATTTTTTCTATATTTTAGTAAGTTTTTCAACTTCAATATTGTACGTGACAAGTTTAAGACCACAAGATTTAAAGAACCACACACATCTTTAATTTAAAATCACAAGATTCAAAATTCTCCCTTTATTTTTTAAACTTTATGTCCCATTCAACTAAGACATTTAAATTGAGGCTGAAAGAGTATTATTATGTCTTATCATTGGAATTAAATGATCCAAAATAAGTGAATTGTCTAAAGAATATACAATTTAGTAGAGAGAATTAGTGGATTTTTATTTGTTTGTCTTCCTTTAAGCATGTATTTCCTTCGATTTCTAAATACTTGTCATGCTTACTAAAAATAAATATTACATAATATGTGCATGTCATTTTATAAAATCAAGACAAAATTGGTTGTGTTATCAATTTAATTCTACCTTTAGTCATAAATATAAAGAAATATTAATTTAAATAGAGATAAAAGTAATAAATAAAGATAATTTTCCTCTGGATAATGTTTTTTCTTAAGGGACAAGTATTTAGTAACTTCTTTTACACGTGAATTTCAATTTTAGAAATTTTCCAAAGCAGAAATAATCCTAGTTTAACTAGGTTTAGGTATAAACATAACTATAAATAAGTATGTTATGGAGTATCTTTGTAATATACAATAAATTTTCTTAAAGTAGTAAGAACTACTTTTGTTTACTTATATTAGTGATCATAGTATTAGTAATAAAAAAAAAAAAATGGCAGTATATGTTCATAATTTTCCCGTTAACGTTGATCGAGCTCGATCGATAGTCGGACGGAGCGATGCCCCGGTGTACGTTAGTTGGGCATTCCCTCCGTCCGGCTGCATCAAGATCAACACTGACGGGAGTTTCATGCCGAAGTCAGGGCTTGCAGGGTTCGGAGGTGTAGCAAGGGATGATCAGGGTAGGTGGTTAGGGGGTTTCTACGGGAGACTCGGTGTTGTAGCGACGTCGAGTCTGACGGCGGAATTGTGGGCGATACGCGGTGGATTGACCCTAGCGAAGAAGTACGACATGAAGAAGGTCATCATAGAGACCGACTCGAGCGATGCAGTTACGTTGCTGATGAGCGTGGGAGGACGCAGCGTCGATCGTCACCCAGATTGCGCCGTGATAGAGGAGTGTAGATGTCTCCTATCCGAACTTGGGATCTCCGTAATTCACACGCTGAGACAAGGAAACAACTGCGCGGACCACCTCGCGAAGATGGGAAGAAAGAATCGGGAAGAACTCGTGGTACTGCATCGCCCGCCACACTCCATGCATCAGCTCCTTCTCGCGGACATGGCTCACGTAGCGTACCCTAGGTACCCTAAACATGTACGTACGTTAATTTAGTATGTATATGTATAACACAAAAGAAAAAAACGTTGAGACAAGGAAACAACTGCGCGGACCACCTCGCGAAGATGGGAAGAAAGAACCGGGAAGACCTAGTGGTACTGCATCGCCCGCCACGCTCCATGCATCAGCTCCTTCTCGCGGACATGGCCCACGTAGCGTACCCTAGATACCCTAAACATGTACGTACGTTAATTTAGTATGTATATGTATATGTAGAACACAAAAGAAAAAAAATGTCGTTGTAAACATTTATAAATGTAAAAGAAAATATAATGATATTGAAATATTATTTCTTTGTTATTCTAAAGTGTACGTGTTTTATTATGTTATTTTATTCCAAACCTATATGTATAGATCAGAAAACACACACACACACATATATATATATATATATATATATATATTTTTTAAAGTCTTATCAATCTTGCAAAAGAGAGTGACCCTTTATGACAAAGAAAATATTAACCAAACACTCTTTTAGAAAAATAAATAAATAAATAAATAAATATATTTTAATGCAAATGAAAAATGCACTTCTTACTTAAGAATTAATAACATAATAATTTGTATAAAGGGTTCAAAAAAAAATACGAAAATATTATGTTTGGTACTTTATTAAACCCATGATTATCCAAGTAATTTTTTAAATTTCATATTTATACAACACAAGAAACTTTCTTTTATGTCACGAGGATTCAACAGTTTATATAGTAGTGTAATTTTCTGTGAAAGTTTCAGCATGTTGAAATCAACTTCTCGGGATTAGCAAAGAAAGATCAAGTTAAGGGTACGTACTTGATCGAACCCCATCTTTAGAGTTTTCGGTTTCATTGTTGATTAGCGGTGGATGCACAGTTGTGTTGAGTCCCACATCGATCGGTATCAGAAACCTTGATCTCCTTGTACGATCTTTAGCAATCCTTTTTTTTATGAACTAACTTTTGAGGTTGTATTATGCTTGATGTTCATTTGTTTATTAGGTTTAGGGTACGTATTTGACCGAACCCCATCTTTAGTCCAAACCTTGTATTTGTCCCAATAAATTCATTTAATATGTTCAAACAGCCAACGAACGCTCCCGATATGCGAGCAGAATCGAAGGACGATTATAACTCAATAACTCAAAAAAAGTTAACATCTCAAAATCAGCAAACTTCAAATTCTGAATCTGTCTCTCGCCACTATGCAAGTAGCTAGTCAACCCCATGCATGTGCACACAATTAACACTTCAAACTTCAAATTCTGAATACGTCTCTCGCTACTATGCAAGTAGCTAGTCAACCCCATGCATGCGCACACAATTAACACTTAAAATCTCAAAATCGTCAAACTTAAAATTCTGAATCTGTCTCTCTCGTTACGATAACTAGTCAACCCCATGCATGTGCGCACAAACCGCGACAACAAACCAACATGCATGAGTTAGAGAAGGACGATTATAACTCAACAACTAAAAAAAAGTTAACATCTCAAAATCAACAAACTTCAAATTCGGAATCCGTCTCTCGTTACTGATGCAGTACACAAACCGCAACAACAAACCAACATGCATGATTTAGAGAAGAACGATTGCAACTCAAGAACTAAAAAAAAAGTTAACATCTCAAAATCAGCAAACTTCAAATTCTGAATCCGTCTCTCGTTACTGATGCAGTACACAAACTGCGACAACAAACCAACATGCATGATTTAGAGGACGATTACAACTCAATAACTCAAAAAAAGTTAAAATCTTAAAATCTACAAACTTCAAATTCTGAATCCGTCTCTCGCTACTGATGCAAGTAGTCAACCCCATGCATGTGCACACAATTAACACTTAAAATCTCAAAATCGGCAAACTTCAAATTCTGAATCCGTCTCTCTCGCTACTGATGCAAGTAGTCAACCCCATGATAGTCAACCCCATAATTGTGTTAAGTGCACACAATTAACACTTAAAAATCTCAAAATCGGCAAATTTCAAATTCTGAATCCGTCTCTCTCGTTACGACAACTAGTCAACCCCATGCATGTGCACACACACAATTAACACATAGTAAGAAAGAGAGTTGACCAAGCATCTTGTGGGTGAGCTACCGGCCAATGTCTCACACGCTCAACATAGTTGAATTCTTTAATCATGTCATGCACCTTTGATGATGCCTTATTGACACCACCCCCTTAACATATAGTTTCATATAACAACACACTATATATACATTTCGTCTACTTTATAAAAAAAATAAATATATTAACTTAAAAAACATATACTATTAATCTTTTAACTCTATCATAACAAAATTTTTTACTCGTAAAAATTTTTGCAATAATTTTTTGAGAAATGGGAAGAATTCCATGTTGTGAAAAGGACAATGTCAAGAGAGGGCAATGGACTCCTGAGGAAGATCACAAGCTTTCATCTTACATTGCTCAACATGGAACTCGTAATTGGCGTCTCATTCCTAAGAATGCTGGTTTGTATTCGGTGTTTGATATCTGCATTTTGTTTTGTAGTGATACGGTTTCACGTCGAGAAAGTCTCAGTTTGAGGGCAAAACGCTCCTTAGCTAGTAGCTAGCGAAGGCGATTTTAGTTTCGGGATTCATGCGGTTGCACTACCCGAGATGGATCTCTGTTGAGGACAGAGGAGTATATACGTACAAGGGTCTCTCGTTAAAATCTTTTTGTTTCTCAGCCGATGTCTGGTTTCGTGTCGAAAAATCTCAGTTTGAGGGTAAAATGCACCTTAGATAGTAGCTCGAGAAGGCAATTTTAGTTTCGGGATTCATGCGGTTGCACTACCCGAGATGGATCTCTGGTTAAGGACATAGGAGTATATACGTATAACTCCATCGCAAACTTTAATGGTCTCTTGTTAAAATCTTTTTGTTTTCCACCCGGTGTCTGATTCGTGTCGAAAAAGTCTCAATTTGAGGGTAAAACACTCCTTAGCTAGTAGCTAGCGAAGGTGATTTTAGTTTCGGGATTCATGCGGTTGCACTACCCGAGATGGATCTATGGTTAAGGACATAGGAGGATATACGTACAAGGGTCTCTCATTAAAATATTTTTGTTTCTCATCCGGTGTCTGGTTTCATGTCGAAAAAGTCTCAGTTTGAGGGTAAAACGCTCCTTAGCTAGTAGCTAGCGAAGACGATTTTAGTTTCGGGATTCATGCAGTTGCACTACCTGAGATGGATCTCTGGTTAAGGACAGAGGAGTATATACGTACAACTCGAGTAGTCTCTCGTTAAAATCTTTTTTTCCCACCCGGTGTCTGGTTTCACGTCAAGAAAGTCTCAATTTTGCGCAAAATGTTTCCTACCAAAGTCGACTTCATCCCTAAGGATCGTACTAGTGGGGAAATCAGGAGTTTCTCCGAGGGGGTTCAAGATATATACGTATATATACGAAAAAAAAGTGATTTGACCTATATACACAGTATAATAATTTTCTTGTTAGTTTTAACTAATCACCCGTCACTCTATGTAGCTACATCAAGCAGTGGCGGGTCTACCCTTTGCCGAGGGAGTTCATCGAACCCCCTTCGTCGAAAAATTATGCTATATATGTATGGTTAAAATTATATTTTATGTATATATATTAGATGTTGAACCCCCCCCCCCCTTCGGTTAATTCGTTTGTTCACTTATGAACCCCTTGGTGAATATCCTGGCTCCGTCACTGACATCGAGGCATCAGATTAATAATGAAGGAGTATTTACTACTTCACGCTCGATCGTGTTCTCTCATTAATCCTTACAAGAATATGTATATTTATGTATGTATGGCTTAAAATTTTGTATCTCTTATTATATATACAGGTTTACAAAGATGTGGAAAAAGTTGTAGATTGAGATGGACAAATTACCTTAGGCCTGATCTCAAACATGGCCAATTTTCAGAGGCAGAAGAACAAACCATTGTCACACTTCATTCTGTTCTTGGCAATAGGTAAACTTTACGCTGCATTTCTGCGAGAGGTTGTTTCTTGTATTATGCCGTTGATTGTGGGATATCGATTGTGTTGAAGTAGAAGATTCTAAATTCGGGGATTAAAGAGTTTTAGAAACGGTATAACCTTGTGGCCCTCCTGATCTCATGACGACAACTGTTATTGTTGCACCAAGAATCCCCTTCTATATCAATTGATGGCAGAGCTAAGTTTAATCAAGGGGGTTCGATTAAATCCCGATCTTATTAGAAATTCTGCCTCCGCCACTGGTTGTAGTTGATTGGTTAGATATCAAAGACCTATTGACCTTTCCAATTACCCATGGTTCTAACATTTCTTCTAAGTTAGCTTTGTGTCTTCCAACATTAGTAGCATAACTATGTTGCTCGGACTTTAAAAAAATGTTGTCGCATTCGTGTCAAATACTGTTTATGGACCCGAACTTGAATGATCTATCCATGACTAGGATGAAGCTTGGGTGGAACTAAGTGGAGGTCCGAACCGACTGATGTTAAAGAATCTCGAACCCAGAGCTAGCTGGTTCTACCCGAAATGCGTTGAGATGCAACAGCTGACTGGTAGAGCACTGTTTCGATGCGGGCCGCGAGAGCGGTACCAAATCGAGGCAAACTTTGAATACTAGATATGACCTCAAAATAACAGGGGACGCGGTCAAAGTCTGTAAGTGAGACGATGGGGGATAAGCTTCATCGTTGAGAGGGAAACAGCCGAATCACCAGCTAAGGCCCTTAAACGACCGCTCTCTCTTCATAAAACACACTATTTTTGAAAAATACGACACCCCATCAACATTTTTGAAGAGTGTGAGCAACACAGAACAACATAGAACATAACGACGTTCTTCTACATATCTGTCGAAACTAAGGCCCTTAAACGACCGCTCTCTCTTCATAAAACACCCTACTTTTGAAGAATACGACACCCCATCAACATTTTTGAAGAGTGCGAGCAACACAAAACAACATAGAACATAACAGCGTTCTTCTACATATCTGTCGAAACTAAGGCCATTAAACGACCGCTCTCTCTTCATAAAACACACTATTTTTGAACCCCATCAACATTTTTGAAGAGTGCGAGCAACACAGAACCACATAGAACACAACGGCGTTCTTCTACATATTCGTCGAAACTAACATTGACTGGTCACTTAACATGGTTTTGTGTGCAAATTTTTCAACAGATGGTCTGTGATTGCTGCTCAACTGCCAGGTAGAACAGACAATGATGTCAAGAACCATTGGAACACAAAGCTCAAAAAGAGACTATCTGGTATGGGCATTGATCCAGTAACACACAAGCCATTTTCTCACTTAATAAGTGAAATTGCAACAACATTATCTCCACCACAAGTCCCTCATTTAGCAGAAGCAGCACTTGGTTGTTTCAAAGATGAAATGCTTCATCTTTTAACCAAGAAAAAAATTGGTTTTCAGTTTCATCAACAGTTTCCAAATAATGCACCAAGTACTAGTCATGTCAAGAATGAAGAGAATGACACAGTTGAGAAGATTAAGTATGGATTGTCAAGAGCTATTAAGGGAAGTGACAAGAATTGGGAGACAAATGGAGGAGCAACATCTAGTAGTTTTCATGATAATGGTGGATATAGTAACTATAACTTTGCTAAATTGCTTAACGACGAAGACGGTTCACCATGGAACCAAAGTTTGTGTAGTGGAAGTACATGCACAGCAGGAGGAGAATTACAACAACAACAACAACAACAACGTAACAAGAAAACTAGCAATGGTAATTGTGAGGATAGTGGTAAGGAAGTGGTAACAACAAGAAATGGATCAACGACAACTATGTTCAATTCCGACTGTGTTCTGTGGGATATTTCATCTGATGATCTGATGAATCCAATGGTATGAAGAGATACTGTAATAAGGTGGAGAAAGTTGATCAGTACCTGTGCCGGTTGGAGATAGCAGGTGCTCCGTGGAAGTAGTCAAGGTGAGCGCAAGCTGACCGAGACACCAGAGTCATTTAAGAAATCATTGTAATAGTGTGCTTGAATTAGTAGGCTAGCTAGAAAGGCAAGAATATGTTATTTTCATCAAATGAACAAAAGAAATGAAGTACTAATAAAGAGAGAATCTAAATGAATCTCATTCTTGAATGGTCGTATCCGTCTCTTTTTATATGACATTCTTTCTTTTTCGATTTGACATCCAGCATCAAGATGCGGCGTCTATATATTTATGCTTCAATTCACAAAAATGTGCATCTTTGGTCTCTCTAGTAACAAATTCGTCAAACTTGTTAACTGGAGAAACCAAAGCGTAATATCGCATTATTGAAGGTTAGATGCACTTCATCAGATATATAGACATCAAAATTGGAACGTTAATCACAAAACTTTCGTACCTGTGAAGATGACAGTTTTCTTTCCTGAAGCACAAGGATCTCACTGATCAAACAGGCGTGAGAAATACACAAATGCATGAAATCACAACTCAAAATCCATAAACATGTAACTTAACGGTACAAAACGGTTAAATGGAAGTTTATGCTGCTTCACTGCAACACATGTTTAGCACTATTCGCCTACTAGAACTAGGAGATAGAGACTTCATTTACAAGAGTGATCATCATAAGAAGTATCAACACATCCCGGTGCTACAACTTGTTTATTACAAAAGGCAAGGGAACTTGCAATCGTGTTCATTGTGAAGCTTTTCTCTTGCTTTTCCTCGATATAAAGTTTTCATGAGAAATCTTACTCTTCTCCCTCTTCATCCTCATTATCCTCGATTCCTACCCAATGAGTAAACGCAAAAAGAAACTCTTTGAAGTTCACCATTCCATTTTTGTCCCAGTCCATTTCTTCTGCAAAACAGAAAGATGGGGCTTTATAGAGTCTGTAAAATATGATTGCGTAAATGCATAGATGTTACCTAAACTCTTCCAACCGAATATGATAAAGCCTATAAAACTACTGTCGTTTCTTCATTATAAAATGAGATGCAAAAATAGATATAGTTGAAGCTAAAACAAATAAGCTATAAAGTCAATAGACTATAGATGTATCCTCATCGTGTCCTTCGGGAAAAATATCGCATTTCAGTTTTCATGCATCGCCCAAATGAAATTGCGAGCAAGGCACAAGAACAGATGGGATTGGTTCTGCGTTTCGAACTTCTTATTGTGATAAAGACTAGTGTTGAACAAGTTCTCTCTGATTGCAAGCTCGGTAATTGATCTACCGAAAAGAAATATGTGAATCGCAACATACTTGTCTTTCTACCATAAAAATTGCTTCACTTTAGTTACCTAGCACTCAGTACATCTTCCTAAATTATGACATATTGTACATAAGATAAAGCACAGGCTGCATTTTCTAGTATGAAACTAAATAAGCAGTACATAGCGACAACAACTCTTTGAAAACCTAATCTTCAGCAGAAAAAGAACTTTGATAAAAGAACACACCATTAGTCCAGCATGCATCAACGAATCTAGTTTCTTTGAGCTTATCCAGAAAGAAAGAAAAAAAAGAAAAATACAGTCGCTCCGTTTCTTTGAAACTGCATTCTCAAGCTTTACTTTCACGTCATTTACGATCAGATTATTATGAATGAGACCACAACTTATTCAGAAATGTGAATTTCTACCCAAGTATACGAGACGCAGTGTTACACATACACATATTCAGAGAGAGTGAGAGAGAGAAACTTACCAAATCTTCTCATTGCTATTCGGCCAGAAGACCTTTCTCCGGATGAAGTTTCATTAATTGCTTGAACCATCTCATTCCTGCTTACATAACCATCCCTGTTCTTGTCCAAAAACACAAAAGCGTCAACAAGTGTTTCAAATGTTACTTCCAGATTCGGTAGTCCCATCCGAGATTTCTGTTTCTGGTCAAGGAATAAACAATTTTGCTCATGTAAGGGCTACAGAACGGTAAGAAGATGGAACGCATCTCCAGGAGAACAAGTAAGCAGATAATCTGCTGCACGTACTCTCCGATAGTTGTCGTATCAAGGCCGGATCCTTCAAAAATGCACTGATTTTGGAGGATCTGACACACACCCAACGAAATTTCTGGAGAGTACGAGCAACATAGCGGAGAACTAATCTTTGAAAAGAAACACGTCACTTGAAACTAATCAACTAATGTTGCATTAATTAAAGAAAAAACATGAATTTTTCGTAACCTTTCTTGAAAAAACATTAATTAAAAGAAAAACTGTGAGATGGATACAGCATGCAAAGCAGAAGGATCATCCTTCAGGAGATAGACAAGACAAAGCAGAACGATGAATTCGCTGAACTCGATTCCCATATCTTCGTTAATATCACACGCTTGAAATAGATCATTGATTTCTTCATCAGTAAAATTAATCTCCAGCTTATTGAAAGCGTGTTTCAACTCTTGCGGGTCTATTGCTCCATTACTGTCTTCATCTACAAACAAAACAGAATTCTTCTCAAGTTCTTATAAAGTTATTCATTCTTTTTACATTAGAGAAGAAAGGGAATTGTAAATATAAAAGAGCTTTGTGAAGAAATAGGAGTTCAGCCTAGAATGTGCTTATGCTGTAAACCGTAATCGTAACCAAAATGATACATAAAAACATCGGACAAAGGATGTGCAGCCAACCTACCAAATTCCTGGAATATAACTTTGCATTTTCGCAGGTTCTCATCGATTTTGGGAAACTTTAGGACTAAGCTATCAAATGATCTTATGGAACTTCCTTCAGTTTCTCTCCGCATCATCGCTTCAGTTATTTTCGCCTCGAGCTTAGTCTCTGGGACAGAAGCTTTGGGACTTAAAGGAGATTCATTTTTACCCAATACACCTCCCATTATAAGTCAAAAGTGGGAGAGCTCAACTTTTGCTCCGATTTGCTCCAATCTGTAAAGTAAGGTTATTTGACGCCTTATCGTTATTAGAAGCAAACAAATACAGCAGACAGATTCACATAGCATTGCACTATGTTGCTCGAACTCTTCAAAAATGTCATTGGGTACGTGTCGGATCCTTCCAAAGTAGTGCATTTTTGAAGGATCTGACATGGGTGCGGCATAAAATCATGTAAACACTTTATTCATATAGCTGATCCATACTACTGTGAGTTGAGATATAGTTGATTCATCAATTGATATACAAATTTCAGCAAAAATTTGGTATGCCAATTGTTAGTGTAGAGCTATCGACACAAATAACCGAAAACAATAAATCGTGACAAGTTAAACCAGGGGATTGTATATTACTTTCAAACTTCAATTCATGAAGGACAATACAACAATCGAATTCCCACAAGAACATTTGTTAAGGGTGTTCAATATTTAAAAAAAAAGAAAAAAAAAAAGTTTTGACCTATATATAGGTAGTATAATTTTCGACGAAGGGTGTTCAACTAACCACCCCTCACTATATTTGGCTACACTACTGAGTCCCATTGACGGTATACTTAGTGTGTTACTGTAAGCGAGCTCTAAGATCACATCTTTGGAACATTAAAATCTAGTTTTAAGAAATCCAATTAGAGATAAGCTGCCATGAGCATCATGGCATATCAGGCTGATGCACTAAAGCTCCCGCTATTACGCAACTTTACCCTACATTTCTGCAAGAGGTTGTTTCCACAGCGACCGTGGCAATATGCAAATGATAAAATATTGATGGTTAATGAATGACAAGGAAAAAGCTATGTTGGAAAATAAAATTTCCAAGGTTCAATTCATATTATATTTCCATTTTCATCTGATAAGGCTGAATAAAAATTGAATCTTGAAACACCCCACATCAAGATTTCTCTCTATTTCTATTTTTCTGAATAACCATGACGTCTAGGCCAGCTTGCATGTACCTCCCACCATCAACAGATACATATCAGGTAACTCTGTCCACCAAGGCTAAAACAGATTTGTCCTATATTAGTTAATCAACCGTGGTATCTAGGCCAGCTTGCATGTACTTCCCGCCAGCAACAAATACCATACTACGTAACTCTGTCCACCAACGCTAGAACAAATTTCTCCTTTATTAGTTAATCATTGATGAGGAGCTGAAACTTTTTTTTTTCCTTATTAAGGGAAAAAGTTGGCTGATTCCAAATTCTCTCTTTTTACCTCTATTTCATCAGCAATCAGCCAATCACAATGCAAAAAAGCTAAAAATGAACATCATAGACATGATAATATAAAGTGAAAGGAGCCTAAAAATAACCAAGAATCACAAAAGATTCAATCTTTTTACAAATAAGACATGATATGCATATATATATATATATATATATACCAAGAAAACCAAAAAAAGAAAAAAAAAACACTAACCTTAAATTCTGCTAAACTGAAAAGACAAAAGCTCCTGTCTTCTTCTTAAGCTGAAACAAGACAACAAAATCAAAAGTAACAAACCACAAAATATATTGTGCTGATTATAATACAAAAATAAACAAAAAAAATCTTGAAAAAAAAGTATTTTTTTAAGGAAAATCTTGAAAAAATTAATGGAAGTGGAGGGACAGAAAGGAACTTTTGGGTGGGGGGGTGGGGCAGGGGGTGGGGTAACAATGCGGGGTGGGGGGATAATTAAATAATTTTTTTCTTAGCTATTTTTTTAATTTTTAAGTACAAATTTGTAGGTGTTGTGTGGGTGGAATTTGAGTGGAAGATTCATTTTTCCAACATTTGTGCATCGCCCACCACCTGTCATCCTGCTTCTTTTGTCTTATGGTAAACTTTACTCAGATGTTTTGGGTTTGTACCTTCTTGCATAAAGTCGTTCGAGATTTTTCTGAAAGTATGACATGAGTTACTTCAGTGCTGTAGTGATTTTTCACTAAAGAGTTTCAAAAATAACATGCACCTCTGATATCAGTGGCGGAGTCAAGATTTTCATTAAGGAGTTTCAGAAATAACATGCACGTCTGGTATCAACGGTGGAGTCAGGATTTTTACTTAGAAGTTTCAGAAATAACATGCAAACAAATCAAAGGGTAGCTCTGCCCCTGCCTGGTATTCGGTCGTCATCGGCTCGAACTTGACCGCCTTACTCGTCATTGAAACACAAGCTGGAGACGTATCGATCTATATTACTACCAATGTGATCCCCTTTACAATACGAAAAAATAAATAAGAATTGAAGAATGGTTTCGTATTTAAGATAAGTTTCAGTGTAAAATAAATTAGCTTCATTGAAGAAGAGTCTTGAAGTATATTCACAATTGATACAGCTGTTGTCAGGTCATCATCAAGTCGTGGAATTAGCGTCTTGTTGAAAAGCGAGTAAAATTATGTATAATAAATTCTTGTGGTCTTATTTTTTCTTAGAACTTTATGTCCAACGAAAGTTATAATGCATGATAATATTATCTTAGTTAAATAATCTATTGTCATTTTCTTATATGATCTTGACACTTTAACTTTGGGATCATTATTATTCAATTTTCATGTTATTATCATTCATGTTAAATCAAAATATTCAAAATGTATTTCATATGGAGCTAATATTCCTATGCAATAAATTTGGTCAACCCTCCACTATATTGTTTAATTAAAGTGCATTTATTCAATTAAAAAAAAAACTCTAACTATGTTTCATGTATTTTTATGTACAAAATAATAATTCTAGTAGTATACATATTTTTTGGCCTCCACTAAATAATAGAGCTAATAATTACTTATAAATCATGATTATCTTATAATTGTGATATCCAGCTTAACTAATGTGCATTTAAACTAATTTTATGGGGCATTTGCTATCTCACCAGCACAGATACTCAGTATATATATATATATATTCACCAAGACCTTAAATAAATAAATATAAAAGTCACCTAAATTTTCACTTTCACTAAAAATTGAACTTGAGACCTCGAAATTCTGAAATTATAAATCATTATTTCTTTGTTGAGTTTAAAGTTTAGTTCTCCTATTTAAATATTATGCCAATAATTATGAAAAGCAAAAAATAAAAGCCTAAAGGAGTATCATTTCATGGGTATATTCTTTGTCCATTGATATGGACTTCCACTAATATAGTTAGGTGGGAAATTTTCGTTACTATACATAAATTTTATACATGAATTTTGATATTTTTTCATGTTTATCTATATTTACATTTTGATTTTAAACAAGTTAAAATCAGCTATATATGAATTTTAGATTATCGTGTTGTTTTTTTCAATTAAATTCATCTCGCGTTGATATTTGTAATATATAGATTGATCAAGAATTTAGTTAATTTGACGCCCCCTTTTAATCTTCCACTAGCTTACACAAACGGAGTTTCATTCAACGTCCACCTAATTAATTAATAATACGATATGTGAAATTTGTATATGCTTTTATTACTCAATCATAATACCAAATCGTTTAAAAAACTTACTTATACTGGATGTTTATACAAAGAGTTTTGTTACTTAATTTTAGTTTACTATCGAAAAATCATTTGTGAACGTTATTTTATATTTGAAAGAGCCTCAAATTACACCCATTGAGTCATGTGTCCCAATTGAAGGTATGGGCCGTTTGGCTCTAAAGTGTAATGGGCCTAATGATGTTGAGTTCAACTTTCATGTTAAGCCCATTTGATATGCTGGATCGTTATTTTTGTTGTTCCTTTTGCTTTGTATCGTGTTATTTTATCATTTCATATCTTACAATTTCTTCGTTTTTCGTGAGACGGTAGTCTTATCGAAAATAGTATGTTCGTATATATCCTGCCCTTCTCAAAACTTTCTTGTAAGAGGACAAACAAGGGTCACTCTGATGCACAAACTATTTCGTGTTCACGTAGAATTCAAGGAAGGACCCCACTCCATTGGATGTCAAATAGATAACGTATCCAAATGTATGTATGGGTCATAGGAACCCCCAAGCTCCATCCATATCCCAACAAATTAAAACAGTAGGACGGTAAGGATCTTATGGTGGGACCCCTCCTCGAAACCTGCGCATAGTGAATGTTTTAGTGCACCGGGAGCTATCCCATTTAGTAAGAAAGTGCTCCAGGGCTATCTTATCCTTCCATTTTAGTGTCTCCTTGACTTCAGTTATCACATCATTTATTATTGCTACTGTTCTCTTCTCCTTTTGTGTTCACTATAGATTCTTATTTGTTTTCATACTGGAAAATACGAGGTAGAAAAGCTGGCACTTTTTGAAGAACAACAACTTGGGAAGATGCTCCATAAATTACCAGAACCGCAAGAGTATGTACGACGAAAGTTAATTGAGACATAAATTAACAGGTTCCATTGAGGATTGAAAATTTTGGGGTTGACTGAATTTATTATTTTTTATTTTATAATCATTGTATTCGGGCAAGCTTGCATGCACCTCAATTAATAAAATGAGATACTAAGTATCTCTGTTCTATTAAGGACATAATAGATGTTAAGAAATATGTTGTATTGTAAATCTTGCAAGTGGCTGAATTTGGATTCATTTTACTAAACATAGCAATTGATGTGCATTTACCAATGTGTTCTCGCCAGGACCCTTTAAGTACGCGTCATCTTTCACTTAGGCATCTCAAGTGGACATTGGTTCATTTTGACACCTCAAGCGGCCTTCAAGTGTGTCGCTTTGACATGTTTTGCTGAATCAGCAAAATAATATTAGTGCATGAGTTACACGCGCCGCTGAGGTGGAAAGTGACGAATAAAATGTTGACACATGTCATTTTTGAAGGCCGCTTGAGGTGACAAAATGAACCAATGTCCATTTGAGGTATCTAAGTGAAAGATGACAGCGTACTTAAGGGGCCTGGCGATGGATTTTGCCTTTAATAAATAAATAAAAAGTACCCCCTCCGCCTAACCTACCCACCCCACCTACCTTCTTTTTCAAACACCCACCCCACCTACACCACTAGTTTTTTATTTTTTTAATGGATTTTGTTTGATTTTAATTTTTCTTCACGGATTTAGCTTTATTTTTTAATTTCTTTCATCTATTTTGTTTCGATTTTCAAATTTTCTTCACTGATTTTTCTAGGTTTTTATGCTTCGATTTTAATTTTTTTTATTGATTTTGTTTGATTTCAATTTTTCTTCACTGATTTAGCTTTATTTTTCTATTTTTCTTCATCGATTTTGTTTGATTTGTAGTTTTTCTTCGTTGATGTTGCTTATTTTTTATTTTTCTTCATCAATTTTTCCCTTAATGATTAAAAAAAAAGGTGCTTATTGTTTAATCTTCACAAACCTTTAAATGCATATATAAATTTCTCTCTATAATTCTTACCGCTAAATAAATTAAGATTGACAAAAATAACGGATAAAAATGTGAAAGAAGTATAAATTAATGGGCGTTGAGTTAATATATCATTTTTGGCAAGACGAACTCCTAAATATGTATCTAATTTTTAAATCTCTCTCAATAATTTTCACCATTAAATAAGCTTAAGAATGACAAAAATGATGGATAAAAATAAGGAAAAAGATATAACTTAATGCAAATGAATTAATATACTGTTGGTGGGTCAAATTGGGCGCCACATCAGCCAAAAAACAGCTTTCACGCGCCTTTGCGGAGGTGTAATACACGCACCTTGCCAACTCAGCAAAAGGTGCAAAAATGGCTTACTTTAAGGCCACTTGAGGTGCCAAAATGAACCAATATCCACTTGTAGTGTCTAAGTGAAAGATGACGTGTACTTAAGAGGCTTGGCGATGGGTTTTGCCTAAAACTTTAGCTCCAGATTATCATCATTTGATCTAATATAATGATCAGGTCATTAGATCCGAGTGTGATTAACAGGTTCCATTGCCTTCTGGTCATGGTGCCATAGAGGACGGGGCGGAGCTACTCTTTACCGAGGGGGCCTCCTTTGACGAAAAATTATGTTATATATGCATGGTTAAAATTATTTTTTTATGTATATATATATTAAATGTTAAACCCTATTCGATTAGTTCTTATGTTCACTTATGAACCTCCTTCGTGAATATCCTGGCTCCTCAACTTATATATTTGAAATTTTCAAATGAGACGTGTATCATGTATTTTTCCAGAAATGTCCAAATGAAAGACATGCCGCCAACTGTAGTTGCAACAATCTAGTTAGATTTTAACCCACTTTTATAATCACTTTTGTATTGGTTGGACCAGTCTAGCAAGCTCAATTTTGTTCCACACTGAATATATATATTATGTTAACATCGCTTCATTATACTACATTTCTTTTCTTTTACTCTTATATTAAACAATTAAAACAAGTAGGAAATAATCTTCTTCAAAGTTGGATCTCTTTTGCATATTAGTGTTATCAAAATGCCCGTGCCTTGCACGGGCACGGGTATCTAGTTCTTGTAATTAAAGTGCATTTATAGCAAAATACTCGAAAAAAAAAAAAAACTAATTTTTCACTTTCACTAAAATTTAAACATGGGATCTAGTAATTCTAAAATTATAAATCATTGTTTCATTGTTGGGTTTAAAGTATATTTCTCCTATTAAAAAGAAAAGCTCAAAGAAGCTTGAGTAGGGGTAGCATTTCATGGGTACATTTCGATTTTAAACAAGCTAAAATCAGCTATATGAATTTTAGATAATCATGTTGTTTTCATGATAACAAATAATTTTAAAACTTACTTGTACCGAATGTTTTCATCAAACTAATATTTATATATAAAGTTCTATTAGTTAATTTTAGTTAATATTATCTAAAAATCATCGGTGAACGCTGGCAGCATGCTTAGCACATGCAAGTCGGACGGTGAACGTTATTTTACATTTGAGAGAGCCTCAAATCATGCCCGTTGAGTCATGTGGCCCAATTGAAGGTATGGGCCGTTTTGCTCCTAAAGTGGAATGGGCCTAATGATGCTGATTTCAACTTTCTTGATCATAAGATGCTTAGGGAGTTGAGGCCATTTGATGGGCCGGACCATTACTTTGGGGCCAAATATCATAAACTCAACTACTATATTCTTTTTTGAGTTAATACATAAAAATGACCCTAAACTTGACATCAAATTATAACTTTGACCTTAAACTTTGACAGTGCACAAATATGATCTTTAACTATTCAAAACTGCACAAATATGACCTTCAATCCTACGTGGCAAAATGCGTGTTCAACACGCAAAACTGGGCGCGTCCAGTTTAAAACCTAACGGCATAATACATAAATTTGACCTTTAACTATTCAAAACTGCACAAATATGACCTTTAAATGACTCTTCACTATTATTTTTTTATTATTTTCGGCTCAAAGATGAAAATGACATCTAATTTCTTTTGTCATTGCGAAAAAAAAAGCAATATTGAAGATTTATTAATTAGGCAGGTCAGCATCATATGAAAAAATCGAGCGGATATGTATATATATTATAAAGCAGAGGACGAATTAAGTTATATAATATATCTAAATATTATTTATTTAAATATTAAATTAAAGATGAAACTATACTAATAATAAAAAAATTATTGTTTTAATAAAACATTATTAAATTAATGTTATTAAGGATAGCAGTAGTAGTATATTAAATTAATGTTATCAAATTAACGTAATTAAAATGTTATTAAATTAATATTATTAAAACGTTATTAAATTAACGAGGGGCGGACCTACGTGGTTGCCATGGGGTTCACCCGAACCCCCTCGGTAAAAAAATTACGTTGTATATATATAAGATAGAAAATGTATATTTATGTACGTATATTAATGTTGAACTACATGAAACAAGACACTTAGATAGTCAGTGGTGTTATTTGCTCTCTTTGGGCGCTTTCTTCAGCCTACTGTGCGGGTTCGATCCCTGCTAGTGGTTGTTTTTTTTTTAATTAAAAAAAAGTTAGGTGCTGCTGCTATAAAATAAATAAAATAATAATAATAATTTTTTTAAAAAAAGTTAAATGTTGCTACTATAGAAATAAATAAAAAAATTATTATTACAACAACACCAACAACACCACCACCACCAACAACAACAACTGCAACAACAACAGCAACAACAGCAACAACAACAACAACAACAATAACAACAACAACAACGTCATTTAAACACAAAAAACAAAACTTTGACAGTGCACAAATATGACCTTTAACTATTCAAAACTGCACAATTATGACCTTTCTCCAAGTCAACCCTTTTAACGACGTGACACCATGTGATTGGATTACCTTTCCATGTAGACGCGAGTGAGACTCACGCATGGGGTTGCAAAATCGGAGGTCATATTTGTTCAGGTTTTGAATAGTTAAAGTTGTTATTTGTGCATTATCAAAGTTTAAGGTCAAAGTTATAATATGGTGTCAAGTTTAGGGTTATTTTTATGTATTAACTCTTTTTTTTTATTCTTTTCAAAGTTATATAAAATCCTGTGTTTTGTATCGCGATACATTGAGTACCTAATTATATTTTATTTTTATTCTTTTCAAAGTTATATAAAATCCCAAATTTCGTATCGCGATACATTACTTAGCCGATTCAGTGATGGTTGCGGTACATTACTTATCCGATCCAGTGATGGTCGTGATACATTACTTAGTTGGTCCCTAATGTATCACGACCCTAAGTGATGCATCAAAATCCTAAGTGAAATTCAAGATTTTTAAAATTATTTTAAGAAACTTAAATTTTAGGTAATAATAACATAAGTTAAGGTATGAATTTATGTAATTTTTCCTACTTGTGTTGTTTCTTTTGCTTTGTATCGTATTGTTTTGTCGTGTTATATCCTGGCACCTTGCTACAATTTCTTCTTTTGCTTTGTATTGTGTTGTTTTGTCATGTTAGGGACTCGAATCGTCGCTAGATAGATGAAAGTAGAGGGAAAATATTTGGGAATGCATTTTTCACGTGTTCGTATCTCATTCGTTCTTGTGTCATGACAAATTGAACTATTGGTTCTGTGTCATGATAAACAACTTTGTTAAATTTCTTGAGGTGCAACTATCTCTGTTGAGACAGGGCTATTTCTCCCTTACTATTGTAGTTGAAGTATTGACAGAATTTATATGCCAAAAGCTCTGTTAGTTTATTTGGGATCAACAAGATTAAGTGATCTGATCGAGTTGTTGAATATTTAGTGAGGTGTTCCATCTTAGAAAGAAGTCATGAATTGATAATTCATCGTGTAAGTTGATCATATAGAATGTTCTTTAACTGTGTATCAGATACACTCCATGCGGGATTTCTGTGAATCAGATCTTTCGGACCTACAAAGTAATATTTAATCGAATAAAAAAGTAATACATTGAATTAGACGGAAGGTTCATCGGTTCATCCTCACCTAGTTTTTCTCATTTCAAGAAAACCGTATAAAATCATGATGGATATGACTATTTTACCTTTACTTCTGCAGTTAAAATAACATTCTAAGAAAAAATCTTCGAGCACTATCTTCATTACATGATCACAAAAATGCAAAACCTTGGTAGAGAAGAAGAAGAAGCAAACAAAAGCAATCTCGCTTGCTTTCTTTCTCTTTATCGCAAATTGAAATCACTTGTCTGATAGATCAAACTAAACTAACATTGAACTGGAACCACTTATCAAATAGATCAAACTGAACTAACATTGAACTGGAATCACTTGTCAGATCTATCAGACTGACACTCGTTACATAAATCAAACTGAACAGACATTTTATGAAAACATATTTTCGTCCCATCCGTCCTTCCATCAGAATAGTTCACCCCACTCATTTCGCATCACAATAAACTCCTCCATTAAACTCTAATCATTACGACATCATGTGAATGCGAAATACTTCATGAACCGAATCATTTCATATATAATAATTACAAACTTTTATTTAAAATCCCTAAAATCAATTATCAATTTTGTCATTTTCAATTCCATTTAAATATTTAATTTTATTTATTTATTTTTTAATAAAAAAATACCCCTTAAAAAGGCAAAAGGTTATCTCTTTCATTTCCCCATTTTGTGAGTTAGAAAAATGTCGTTTGCAAAACAAGCAGTGGATAAACATAGAAATTACTAACACCTTTTTTTTTTTCTCTTCTTCCCAAATCTACCGATCTACAAAATTCACTTTTATTTTTAATTAATCAAATTAATTTTCGATGTGTTAATTAATTAATCATCTGATTAATTAATTAATTTTCTGGATCGAGAACAATCGAAGGTTCGATAATTTTATTTTTTTGTGTTTATGCGTATAATAATATTCTTGTTTTTTTTGTGTTAATTGTATTTGATTTATGTGTCGGTGTTTTTTGAGTTTGATTTATTTTTGTGTGTTTTAGTTGTGGAATTTATGATCTTCGATGCTGGATTTTGTTAATTTATGTTGAGTTTATTTGCTGTTAATTGGCAGAATTTGAAACTAATTTTTTTTATTTTTTTTATTTTTTTTATTTTTTTTTCAATTTTATTTGATATATGTGTCGGTGTTTTTGAGTTTGATTTTTTTTTGTTTGTGCGTTTTAATTATGGAATTTATGATCTTCGATGCTGGATTTTGTTAATTTATTTTGAGTTTATTTGCTGTTAATATGCAGAATTTGAAGCTTTTTTTTTTTTTTTTTTTTTTTTTTTGGGAAATTGGATTTGATTTATGTGTCGGTGTTTTGGAGTTTGATTTTTTTTTTTCCTGTGTTTTAATTGTGGAATTTTATGATCTTCGATGCTGGATTTTGCTAGTTTATGTTGAGTTTATTTGCAGGTTTTGAAGATAAATTTGTTCTAATTTGTGAAGTATTAAATTTTGTAAGCTAAGAAAAGTTTCTCAAATTTTAAAGCTAAGATTTGTGTATATTAGATTATGTTTGATTGATGTTTCAGTACGATGTTCGGTGATTTGGATTTTGATTTTTGTGATTTTTAATTTATAGATTTTATGGTGTTTATTGTGGCATGATCTTGAGTTTATTTACTGTCAATTTGAAGAATTTGTAGTTATGTAGGCAGGTTGAACCTAATTTTAGTTCGATTTTGGGCAGCATTAAATTTTGAAGTTAAGAAAAGTTCCTCGCTTTGGTTGTATTTTGTGTTTATTAAATATGTAATGGAATAGGTAGGGGTGGACTAAGTTGCTTGGACTCTTTGAAAATGTCATTGGGTATGTATCGGATCCCTCAAAAGTAGTGCATTTTCGGAGGATCCGACGCGTGTGTGGCAACATTTTTGGAGAGTCCGAGCAACTTAGGGGGCGGATGCGGAGCATAAGAACTAGATTCATCCGAACCCTTGCTATCGTGTTCCATGTTTAGAGTACTTTTGTGATTTTTCAATTGTTGAATAGTATATGGTGTAATTATGGTTATTGCGAATTGATCTTTGCTAGGGGGACACGTGCTGGTTCATGTTGAGTTTATTTGCTATCGATCTGAAGAATTGTAAAGTTTTGTTATGCGGATTGAACCTTGATATTCATGTATTTGGGACAGCATTGTTTGTTTAATATGTGATGATGATATGAAATGAAGTTAAATGAAGAAATGATTAGATGGTTCATTATCTTGATTGATGTTTCGGTGTTTTGGACTTTGATTTTTGTGATTTTTAATTGTAGAATTTATGGTGTTTATTATGATTATTGTGACGCGATCTTCGATGCTGGTTTTTGTTAATTTATGTTGAGTTTATTTGCTGTTAGTTTGCGGAATTTGAAACTAATTTTCCTTCTTATTTGGCAGGATTAAATTTCTAAGTTTAGAAAAGTTTCTTTGGTTGAATATTCTAGATTTTTGTGTTTTGTGTTTATTAAATATGTAAATGGAATAGTTAGGATCGGACGGATGCGGAGCATAAGCACGAGGCTTATTCGAACCATTGGTGTTATGTTCCGTGTTTTAGGATTTTGACTTTTGTGGTTTTTTCAATTGTTGAATATATGGTGTTATTGTGGTTACTGTGACTTGATCTTTGTTGGGGGGACACGTGGTAGATTGTTTTGAGATTATTTGCTATCGATCTGTGGATTGTAAAGTTTTGTATGCGGGTTGACCCTAGATATTTGTGTATTTTGGCCAGCATTATTTGTTTAGTGTATGATGATGATATGAAATGA
Organism: Capsicum baccatum var. pendulum; assembly: GCA_030864225.1. Lineage (NCBI taxonomy): Eukaryota > Viridiplantae > Streptophyta > Magnoliopsida > Solanales > Solanaceae > Capsicum > Capsicum baccatum. Next base: position 16,112,725 of record CM061559.1, on the reverse strand, counting down.
ACTTAAATGAAGTAGTGAGATTCATACAGCCAAACTTAACATGTTTGGGACTGAGGCATAGTTGTTGTTGACCAACATTTAATTGTCAAGTTAGAAAAATTTCTCCCTTTTGGTGTTTCCCCCCCTTTTTGTTGCATATATATGGTGTTGTATACATCATAGTTGTCAAGTTTCGGTCTTTCTATTAAATATGTAATATGTAATGGGATAGGGTGGATGCAGATCACATACTAAGAGCCTTAAAAGTCAAATCCAGCAAGATTAAATCCTGGGTTTGTATAGATTTTCGTGAAGTCTCGTTGTAGGCTTGTTACGTGCTTGTTATACTGTGATACGTAACTATTGTCAATTGAGGAAGTTGAAATCATGACTTTCTCCATGACCCGTGTGTTGTAATTAAGTTAAGGCCAAAGTAGCAGAAATGAATATGCAGAGATAAATGCATGGGAACACTGAGATAAAATTAGGAACAAAGAGATTCATGACAAGGTGGGAGGGTCTCCTGTGGTGGAAAAGATGGGGGAAGGGAGGTTTAAATAGTTTGGACTTCTGACACGTACATAGGAGCAAATACCCTGGCAAGGAGGTGTGGGAAGTTGGCTGTAGTGGGCATGAGGAGAGGGAGAGGTAGGTCTAAAAAGTCTTGGAGGGAGGTGTGTCGGCACGAGATGATGCTACTTCAGCTTACCAAGGATATGATGCTTGATAGGAGGGCGTGGAAGGTGTGTATTGGGGTAGAGGAATAGTTGGTAGGGAGCATTTTTTTCGTCCAGGAGTATTTGTGTGATTATTACGTTTGCTTATTGTTAAATCTCTAGTACTCCCTGTTTGTTTCTTCCATTTCGTTTTTCTTATTATCTTCTTGTTGTTACTGTTTGTTATTACTGCTTCCTTCTCATCACTTCTTGAGCCAATGATCAACAAGAAACAACCTCTCTACCCTTACAAGGTAGGGGTAAGGTTGGCGTACACTCTACCTTCCTAAACCCCACCTAAGAGATTATACTAGGTATGTTGTTGTGTTGTTGTACTGTAGATATAGGTTATAACTATTCTTCTCTTTTCTGGCCGGCATTGAAAATGAAGCTGAAAACTTTACTTCAAGGATTGTTAGTTGTTCATTTGATACGCTCTATGCATATCCATGCAAGTATTCGTGTTTCTAATGCTCTGGCTTCTTTTGCAATGCATCCCTGTCTAATGGAATCTTTGATTTAATAACAAGCTGGTCTTTCCGGAAGCCTGGATAGAGAACAAGATGATGCAAGAAACATGTTTATGTGCCTTGCTTCTTAAATAAAATTATATCTAATCTTTTTGATTCTTTTGTTTTTTTGTGTGAATGCATCTGTGGATTGACATAGTGTTCTATAAACAACATTAACCTAGTCTTTCTCTATATGGATGCCCCGACACTCTAGTACTGAAGTGCTGTATGAGTATCTTGTCCCATAGTTTTCTTGGAAGTTTGTATTAGTATACATTTTCTCAATTCTTGATGTAGTTTACTTTTGTGGTTAACCTTTTCAGTTTTTAGGTCATTTGGTTTGGTAAAACATGTCTCATCAACAAGTGGATGATGCTGATTACATGGAAAACGAGTATGACATGGAAGTTATAGATGATGACATGGATGATGAGTTCCATGGCCGAGATAATGGTGGCTCTGATTCAGATGGAGAGGACTATGACTATATGGTTTGTGAACTCATCCATCAAAGCTTAATTGCGGCATTTACAAGGGCATGCTAGATGTGTTCTTTTTGTTTAGATGATTATGTTTTCTGTATCTCATCCTATTGAATTGTTTCTTCTTGAGTAGAATAATAAAATGCAAGATACCTCTGCTGCCGAGGCAAGGAGAGGTAGAGACATTCAAGGGATTCCCTGGGAAAGGCTTAGCATAACCAGGGAGAAATACAGGCAAACAAGATTAGAGCAGTATAAGAACTATGAAAATATTCCACAATCTGGGGAGGCATCAGAGAAGGTAAATTAGATGTGTATTTTCTTATTTTCTTATTGGTCTGAGCGACTACCTTTGTGTCTAATGGGGACATGGGTGGATCTATCCATTTGCTATTCAACAGGAATGCATAGCCACAAAGAAAGAAGTTTCATACTATGACTTCAGACGTAATTCAAGATCTGTTAAATCAACAATTTTGCACTTCCAGGTAATTCTACTAGTCCTCTGTACTTTTTACTTTACTATTTGGTTATTTACATTGTATGAAAGGCACTAGGCTAAGAATTTGTTTGCGGCTTATCTAAAGACGATATTATTAGAGTGAATGTAACCAGGTTACTTGGATAAACAATATGATTTGTTATTTGCTGATAGAATCATGCATGTTAGTTTGATTTTCTTTTATTATTTTAGGCAAGGTTACTTATGATTTTGTCACAGTAATCCCGAAGCATTTTTATTTTTTGTTTCATGGTATAGCTGAGGAATTTGGTCTGGGCAACCTCCAAGCATGACGTGTACCTTATGTCACATTTTTCCGTCATTCATTGGTCATCCTTGACCTGTGGCAAAAATGAAGTTCTGAATGTATCAGGGCATGTAGCACCGTGTGAGGTAGGTGTTGTGAACATGGAATCCACCGGTTGTTTTAAAGACATAATTGGTTGTGACTTTTTTCCTTTTTACCCCATCATTGCAGAAGCATCCTGGGAGCCTTTTGGAAGGTTTTACACAGACTCAAGTCAGCACTCTTACAGTGAAAGACAAGTTGCTGGTTGCTGGGGGATTTCAAGGAGAACTAATTTGCAAGGTATGTGAAATTCCCAATGATTGGTTAGAACCGTTCTATTTTATTTATTTGTATGCACAAATGGAGCACGTACTTGCAATTTTGAATTTTTGCTTGTTATATTTGGGTCATGATGCTGAGTTTGCAGTATTTCTTCACCTTTAGGAAGTGAAGTTAATACCAAGTCTCTAATCATTTTGAAACTACATGCAGTATTTAGACAGGCCTGGAGTTTGCTTCTGTTCGCGGACAACATATGACGATAATGCAATTACTAATGCTGTTGAGATTTATAACACTGCCAGGTATTATGGTTATCTGCCTACTCCAGAAACATGCTATTTCTTTGTGAGAATGAAGCTAACCGAAAAATCTTTTGTTCCTCAGTGGTGCACTTCATTTTATAGCTTCGAATAATGATTCTGGAGTTAGAGATTTTGATATGGAGAAATTTCAACTGTCCAAGCATTTCCGTTTTCCGTGGCCAGTCAATGTAAGTCTGTGCCCCCGCCTGCATGTGTTTATGGGTGCATACCTGCCCCGAAATGTTTATGTGTAGGTGTATACCAAGAAGGTTTTTCTAATTATGGTGGTATTTGTGATGCAGAACCATTACTGGTGAATTTGCTATTTTTTACTGATTTTTAAATTAGAATTATAATTTATGATTAGCTTAGGTTGAAAGAATAACACCTTTCTCCTCCTCATACTAGAATAATTCAATCTAGGTGCTTTGTATATAGAAATTACTCTAATCCGCCATCTTTTGATTAACAGTCTTATCCTAATGCACTTTCTGTTGGTGGTATTAACGGCTTTTGCATATTAAGACATTACTTGCCTTGTTTTCCCGTTTTATGCTTGGTGGTTTGGATAGTAGTATATCGCCTACCTTGTTTTCCCATTTTATGTTTGTTGGTGGTATTAACTACTTTTGTATAACAAGATATTACTCACCTTTTTTTCCCATTTTATGCTCGCAGCATGCATCACTGAGCCCTGATGGTAAGCTTATCGCAATAGTTGGGGATAATCCTGAAGGTTTGTTGGTTGATTCCAGGAATGCAAAGGTACTTGTGCATTTATCTCCTCCCCTGATTCAATTTTTCAGAACTGGTTGATGTTTGATGCACCATTAACTACTAAATCTAATGCTTACAGGTTGTTTCACCTTTGAGTGGACATATCGACTATTCATTTGCGTCAGCCTGGCATCCTGATGGCCTAACTTTTGCAACTGGCAACCAGGATAAAACCTGCAGAGTATGGGACATACGTAACTTGTCGAAATCAGTCGTTGCTCTGAAGGGTAACCTTGGAGCTATTCGATCAATCCGCTACACATCTGATGGAAGATTCATGGCTATGGCAGAACCTGCAGATTTCGTTCACGTTTTTGATGTAAAAAGTGGGTATGAGCAGGAGCAAGAAATTGATTTCTTTGGTGAGATATCAGGTCTGTCTTTTAGTCCCGATACAGAGTCCCTTTTCATTGGAGTCTGGGATCGGACATATGGTAGCCTTCTTGAGTTTGGACGGCGGCACAACTACTCATACCTTGATACAATAATCTGAACACCACTCTTGCATGCTGCTTTGGGTACGTTTACTTGGCTTGAAGTGGCACTGGCTTAACTTTGTAAAACCACTAGCATAGTCAGGAGTTAGTAGTGGATTTGGCTGTAAATTTGTTATGTTGTGCAATTTGAGTCTGTCACATAAATTGTTGTGTTGTGCACCATTTCTAAGTATCAGAAGATGTAGAATGGAGGGATGTATAGAAAGGGAAGAGACTCCGGTGATGTGAACAAGAAAACTTAAACAAAGTGTTGTTTCCATAAGGCATAGGCCAAAAACTTGATCTTGTGTTTTGGGGCTAGGGGTCATCATGTATTGAGTCCTTTAATTCATACTGAAAGTTGACTTACTGATTTGCATCTGTCCTCGAAGCATTTGATTTATATCCTCCTTGTTAACTTTGCGTGATTTGTATTTGTCCTCGAAGCATTTGGTTTATATTCTCCTCGTTAACTTTGTGCGCTTGAATGGAACGATGAGGATTCATGTAGCAACTAAATGTAAGAGGTATTGTATTGAAGTTGTTTTAAGGGTGTGTTTGGTAGGAAGAGAAATGTTTCCTAGAGAGTAGTTTCGTTACTTTTTTTTTTTTTTCTTTCTTTCTGGTGTTTGGTTGGTAAGGAGATAATACATCCCGATGAGCATTTAGGTATAATTTAAGCAAATATTATGACATTGAATTTAAACTACTAGTTTGACTCGATACCTGAATTGTCCTCAATCCAGGGATTAGGAATTGACCTGGGGATTGAGATTTGGGTTGAGGTCGAGAATGAAGATGGGGATAGGGTTTGGACTTTAAGTTGAGGGTTGGGTCGGATATGGATTTCGAATCTCGAGTCAGAGCCCACACTAGCTGCTTCCCGGCCTAGTTGGGCAGCTCGATCGTTTTTCGATCAAAAATATGTTAGGTCCCCGGGCCTACCTTGAAAATCGTGGGCTATAGCACACCGATTTGGCCTGAAAATGATCCGTTCGCGTCGTTTTGTTTGTGCCCCCAATCGTTTTTCGATCAAAAGTATGTTCGATCTTCGGGCCTACTTCGATAATCGTGGGCTATAGCACATCGATTTGGCCTGAAAATGGTTCGTTCGTGCCGTTTCGCTCGTTTGACCACCTAAGTTGCCCCGCACACCCTAGAGGCCCACACTAGGCCGCTCTCCAGCCTGTTTGGGGCAGCCAGATCGATTTTTGGAAAATCACGCCCGGTCCCCTGGTCCACCACGAAAATTGTGGGTTATGCACATCGATTTTGTCCGGAAATGGCCTGTTTGCGCCATTTCACATGTTTGAACACCCAAACCGCCTAAAAAACCACAATGCTCACATTAGGCCGCTCCCCAGCCTGTTTGGGCTGCTCGGTCGATTTTTGGCCAAAATCACGCTCGTCCCCTGGGTACACCTAAAAAATCGTGGGTTATAGCACACCGATTTGGCTCGAAAATGATCCGTTTGTGCCGTTTCGCTTGTTTGACCACCCAAACCGCCCATAAAATCATAAAGGCCCACATTAAGCCGCTTCTCAGCCTGTTTGGGGCAACTCGATCGATTTTTGATCAAAATCACGTCCGGCCCTCGGGCCCACCCCAAAAATCATGGGCTATAGCACACCGATTTGGCTAAAAAATGATCCGTTCACGTCTTTTCGCATGTTTGACCACCAAATCGCCAAAAAAGCCATAAAGGCCCACATTAGGCCGCTCCCCAGCCTGATTAGGGCAGCCCGGTCGATTTTTGGCAAAATTCACGCCTGACCCCAGGCCCACCCCAAAAATCGTGGGCTATAGCACACCGATTTGGCCCAAAAATAGTCTGTTCGCGCCGTTTTGTCGATTTGGACATCCAAACCGCCCAAAAAACCACAAAGGCTCACACTAGGCCGCTCCCCAGCTTGCCTGGAGCAGCCCCGGTCGATTTTCGGCCAAAATCACCCCCGACCCCCCAAGCCCACCCCATATTAGGCCGCTTCCCAGCCTGCTTGGGGCAGTCGGTTGATTTTTGGCCAAAATCATGCCCAACCCCCACACGCACCTCGAAAACCATGGGCTATAGCATATCGATTTGACCCAAAAATGGCTTGTTTGCGCCATTTCGCTCGTTTGACCACCCAAAAACCACAAAGGCCCATAATACGCCGTTCCCCAACCTGTTTGGGGCAACCCGATCGAATTTTGGCCAAAATCACAGTCGGCCCCTTGGCCCACCTCGAAAATCGTGTGCTATAGCACACCGATTTGGCCCAAAAATGGTCTGTTTGCACCATTCCGCCCGTTAGACCACCCAAACCACCTAAAAAACACAAAGACCCACACTAGGCCTCTCCTCAGTCTGTTTGGGGCAGCCCGAATGATTTTTGGCAAAATCACGCCTGACCCTCGAGCCCACCACAATTTTGGGCTATATATAGCACACCGATTTGGCCCGAAAATGGCCTATTCGCATCTTTTCGGCCGTTTGACCCTCCAAACCGCCCCAAAAATCACAAAGGCCCACACTAGGCCGTTCCCCAGCCTGTTTGGGGCAGCCCGATCGATTTTTGGCCAAAATCACGCTCGGTTCAAAACTGTGGGTTATAACACACCAATTTCGCTCAAACGGCTCGTTTGCACCGTTTCGCCCGTTGATCTCCCAAATCGCCCCCAAAACTACAAAGACCAACATTAGGTTGCTCCTCAGTTTGTTTGGTACAACCCGGTCGATTTTTGGCGAAAATCACATCCGGCCTCGGGCCGACCTCAAAAATCGTGGGCTATAGCACACTGATTTGGCTCGAAAATGACCTGTTTGCGCTGTTTCGCCTGGTTGACCACCCAAATCGCCCAAAAAACTACAAAGGCCAACATTAGGCCGCTCCCTAGCCTGTTTGGAACAACCCTGTCGATTTTTGTCCAAAATCATGCCAGGCCCTCCGGCGCACCTCGAAAATTGTGGGCTTTATTGATTTGGCCCAAAAATGTCCTATTTGCGCCGTTTGACCACCCAAACCGCCCAAAAACACACAAAGGACTACACTAGGCCACTCCCCAGCCTGTTTGGGGCAGCCTGGTGCGCCCGACCCCTGAACCCACCCCAAAACTCGTGTGCTATAGCACACCGATTTGGCTCGAAAATGGCCCATTTGCGCCGTTTTGCCTGTTTGACCACCCAAACATCCCAGAAAAATACAAAATCTCCTCTTAGGCCGCTCCCCAGCCTGTTTGGGGCAGCCCGATTGATTTTTGGCCAAAATCACGCCCGACTCCTGGGCCCACCCCAAAAATCGTAGGCTATAGCGCACCAATTTGGCTTGAAAATGGCTCGTTTGCGCTGTTTCGCCCATTTGACCACCCAAATTGCCCAAAAAACCTCAAAGGCCCACACTAGGCCACTCCCTAGCCTGTTTGGGGCAACCCGATTGATTTTTGGCCAAAATCACGCTCGGCCCACGGGCCCACCTAAAAAATTGTGGGCTATAGCATACCGATTTGGCTAAAAAATGGCCCGTTTGCGTCGTTTCGCCTGTTTGATCACCTAAATCACCCAAAAAATTACAAAGACCCATATTAGGCTGCTCCCCAGCCTGTTTGGGGCAGTTAGGTCAATTTTTGGCTAAAATCATACCCGACCTCGGGCCCATCCCAAAAATCGTGAGCTATAACACACTGATTTGGCCCGAAAATGGCCCATTTGCGACGTTTCGCTTGTTTGACTACCCAAACCGCCAAAAAAATCATAAAGGCCCACACTAGGACGCTCCCCAACCTTCCTTGGGCAACCCAGTTAATTTTTGTCCAAAATCACGTTCGGTCCCTGGTCCTACCCTAAAAACTGTGGGCTATAGCATACCTATTTGGCTCGAAAATGACCCGTTTGCCCCGTTTTGCCTGTTTGACCACCCAAATTGCCCAAAAAACCACAAAGGATCACATTAGGTAGCTACCCAGTCTGTTTGGGGAATCCCGGTTGATTTTTGGCAAAAATCACGCTGACCCCTGAGCCCACCCCAAAAATCGTGGGCTATAGCACACCAATTTGGCTCGAAAACGCCCCGTTCACGCTGTTTCGCTTGTTTGACCACCCAAATGGCCAGAAAAATTTAAACAGATCACACTGGGACGATTCCCAACCTCCCTGGCATGTCTCGGTCGATTTTTTGCCCATAACACGCTCGGACCCCAGTCCCACACCCGAAACCGTGGGCTATAGCACACCGATTTGGCCCAAAAATGCCCCGTTCGCACTGTTTGTCCACCTAATAGCCACGAAAACTTAAACAGACCCACGAAAACTTAAACAGACCATACTGGGATGATCCCCAACCTCCGTGGCACACCCTGGTTGATTTTTGGCCCACAGCACGCTCGGACCCCCGGCCCACCCCCGAAATCACTGGCTATAGCATATCGATTTGGCCCGGAAATGCCCAATTTGTGCCGTTTCGCCCGTTTGTCCACTCAAATGGCCACGAAAATTTAAACGGACCACATTGGGACGATCTCCAACCTACCTGACATGCCCCGGTCGATTTTCAGCCAACAACACGCTCGAACTCCAGGCCCACCCCCAAAACCATGGGCTATAGCACAATGATTTGGCCTGAAAATGTCCCATTTGCTCCGTTCCGTTTGTTTGTCCATCCAAATGACCATGAAAAAATAAACGGACCATACTGGGATGATCCCCAACCTCCTTGGCATGCCCCGATCGATTTTCAATCCACAATACATTCGGACCCTGAGCCCACCCCCAAAACCGTGGGCTATATAATACACCGATTAGGCCCGAAAATGCCCTGTTCGCGCCATTTTGCCCGTTTGTCCACTCAAATGGCCATAAAAATTTAAACGGACCACACTAGGATGATCCCCAACCTCCCTGGCATGCCCCGATTTATTTTCGACCCACAACACACTCGGACCCCAGGCCCACCCCCAAAATAGTGGGCTATAGCCCACCGATTTGACCCGAAAATGCCCTATTCGGGCCGTTTCACATGTTTGTCCACCCAAATGACCACAAAAATTTAAACGGACCACACTAGGACGATCCCCAACCTCGTTGGCATGCTCCGATCGATTTTTGGCCCACAACACGCCCAGACCTTGGGCCCACACCTAAAATCATGGGCTTATAGCACACCAATTTGGCCCGAAAATGCCCTATTCACGTCGTTTTACCCGTTTGTCCACCCAAATGTCCACGAAAATTTAAACAGACCACACTGGGATGATCCCCAACCTCCTGGCTCGCCCCGATCGATTTTTGGCCCATAAAGCGCCCGAACCCCGAGCCCACCCCCAAAATCATGCGCTATAACACACCAATTTAGCCCGAGAATGCCCGTTTGCTCTGTTTCGCTCGTTTGTCCACCCAACTTGCCACAAATATTTAGACGAACCACACTGGGATGATCTCCAACCTCCCTGGAACGCCCGGGTTGATTTTCGACTCACAGCACGCCTGGACCCCGAGCCGACCCCCGAAACCGTGGGCTATAGCACACCGATTTGGCTAAAAAATGCCCCGTTCTAGCCGTTTTGCCTTTTTGTCCACCCAAATGGCCACGAAAATTTAAACGGACCACTGGGATGATCCCCAACCTCTGTGGCGTGCCCCGATCTATTTTTGGCCCACAGCACGCTCGGACCCCAGGCCCACCCCTAAAATAGTGAGATATAGCCCACCGATTTGGCACTAAAATGCCCTTCGCCCGTTTGTCCACCCAAATTGCCTCGAAAATTTAAACGGACTACACTGGGATGATCCAAACCTCCCTGGCATGCCCCGGTTGATTTTCGGCCCACAGCAGGCCCAGACTTCGGGCGCACACCCAAAATCGTGGGCTATAGCACACCGATTTGGCCTGAAAAAGCCCCATTCACGCCGTTTTGCCCATTTTATCAACCCAAATGCCACGAAAATTTAAACGGACCATACTAGGATGATCCCCAACCTCGCTGGCCTGCCCCGGTCAATTTTTGGCTGACACCACACTCGAACCCCGAGCCCACTGATTTTGCCAAAAAATGCCCCGTTCACGATGTTTCACCCGTTTGTCCACCCAAATAGCCATGAAAAATTAAATAAACCACACTGGGACGATACCCAACCGCCTTGGCACGCCTCGGTCAATTTTTGTCCCACGGCACGCCCGTACCCCGGGCTCACCCTTAAAATCATGGGCATAGACACCAATTTGGGCCGAAAATGCCACATTTGCGCGGTTTTGCCCTTTTATCCACCCTAATGGACACAATAATTTAAACGGACCACATTGGGACGATCCCCAACCTTTCTAGCACACCGCGGTCGATTTTTGGCCCACAACACGCCTGAACCCCGAGCCCACCCCAAAATCGTGGGCTATAGTACATCGATTTGGCTAAAAAATCTTCGTTCGCTTCGTGTCGTGTGTTTGTCCACCCAAATTGCCACAAAAATTTAAATGGACCACACTGGGACGATCCCAAACCTCCTTGGCATGCCCCGATCGATTTTTGGCCCGCAGAACACCCGAACCGCTGGTCCACCCCCAAAAATGTTGCCTATAGCACATCGATTTGGCCTGAAAATGCCCCGTTCATGCTGTTTTGCCCGTTTGTCCACTTAAATGGCCACAAAAATTTAAACGAGCCACACTGGGACGATCCCCAACCTCCCTGGCACACCCCGATCGGTTTTCAGCCCACAGCACGCACGGACCCTAAGCCGACCCCCGAAATCGATGGCTATAGCATATCGATTTGTCCCGGCAATGCCCCATTTGCTCCGTTTCACCCTTTTGTCCATCCAAATGGCTTCAAAAATTTAAACGGAACACACTGGACGATCCCCAACCTCCCTGGCATGCACTAGTCAATTATCGGCACACAGCACGCGGGGACCCCGGGCCCACCCTGAAACCGCGGGATATTGCCCACCGATTTAGTCCAAAAATACCCCGTTCACGCTGTTTCATCTTGTTTATCCACCCAAATGGCCACGATAATTTAAACGGACCACACTGGGACGATCCCCAACCTTCCTGGCATGCCCCGATCGAATTTTGACCCACAGAACGCCCGGACCTCGGGCCCACCCCTAAAACTGTGGGCTATAGCACACCGATTTAGCCCAAAAATTCTCCGTTCGCGCCGTTTTGCTCGTATGTCCACCCAAATGGCCACGAAAATTTAAACGGACCGCACTGGGACGATCCCAACCTCCTTGGCAGGCCTCGGTCAATTTTTGGCGCACAGCACGCCCGGACCCCGGGCTCACCCCCAAAATCGTGGGTTATAGCCCATCGATTCGGCCCGAAAATGTCCTATTTACGCCGTTTCCCCTGTTTGTCCACCCAAATGACCACAAAAATTTAAACGGACCACACTAGGATGATCCCTAACCTCCCTGGCACGCTCTGGTCGATTTTTGGCCCACAGCACATCCGGACCCCGACCCACCCCCAAAATCGTGGGCTATAGCACACCGATTTGCCTTGAAAATGCCCCATTCGCGTCGTTCCGCCCGCTTGTCCACCCAAATGGTCATGAAAAATTAAACGGACTACACTGGGATGATCCCCAACCTCCTTGGCATGGTCCAATTAATTTTCAGCCCACAGCACACCTGGACCCCTGACCCACCCCCAAAATCGTGGGCTATAGCACATCGATTTGGCTCGAATTTCGCACGTTTGTCTACCCAAATGGCCACAAAAATTAAAATGAACCACATTGGGACGATCCCCAACCACCTTGGCATGCCCCGGTCAATTTTTAGCCCACAGTACGCCTGGACCTCGGGCCCACCCCCGAAATCGTGGGCTATAGCATACCAATTTGGCCCGAATATGCCCCGTTTGCGCCGTTTGTCCACCCAAATAGCCGCAAAAATTTAAAGGGACCACACTGGAATAATCCCCAACCTCCCTGGCATGCCCTGATCGATTTTCGGCCCACAGCACACCCGAAACCCGTGACCTCCCCCCAAACCGTGGGCTATAGTACACCGATTTGGCCAGAAAATACCCCGTTCGTGCAGTTTCGCCCGTTTATCCACCCAAATGGCCATGAAAGATTAAACGGACTATACTAGGACGATCCCCAACCTCCCTGGCATGTCCCGGTCGATTTTTGGCCCTCAGTACGCCCGAACCCCGGACCCACCCCCAAAATCGTGGGCAATAGCACACTGATTTGGCCCAAAAATGCCCCGTTTGCCTTGTTTCTCCCGTTTGTCCACCCAAATGGCCACGAAAATATAAACGAACCACATTGGGACGATCCCCAACCTTCCTGGCAAGCCCCGGTCAATTTTTGGCCCACAGCATGCCTGGACCCCTGTCCCACCCCCAAAACCATGGGCTATAACATACCAATTTGGCCCAAAAATGCTCCGTTCGCGTCGTTTTGCCCGTTTTCCCACCCAAATGGCTACAAAAATTTAAACGAATCACATTGGGATGATCTCCAACCTCCCTGGCATGCCCCCATCATTTTTTGGCCCACAGCACGCCCGGACCCCGGGCCCACCCCCAAAATCGTGGCTATAGGACACCGATTTTGATCGAAAATACACTGTTCGCGCCGTTTTGCCCGTTTATCCTCCCAAATGGCCACAAAAATTTGAACGGACCACACTGGGATGATCCCCAACCTCCCTAGCACACCCAAGTCGATTTTTGGCCCACAGCATGCCCGAACCCCGAGCCCACCCCCGAAATTGTGGGCTATCGCACACCGCTTTGGCCCAAAAATGCTCGGTTTGTGCCGTTTCGCCCGTTTGTCCACCAAAATGGCCATGAAAATTAAACGGACTACGCTAGGATGATACCCAACGTCCCTGGCATGCCCCGGTCGATTTTCGACCCACAGCACGCCCGGACCCCGGACCCACCCCTGAAACAATGGGCTATAGCTCACCAATTTGGCCCGAAAATACCTCGTTCGCGCCGTTTCACCCGTTGTCCACCCAAATGGCCACGAAAATTTAAATGAACCACACTGGGATGATCCCTAACCTCCTTGACATGCCTCGATCTATTTTAGGCCCACAGGATGCTCAGACCCTGGGCCCACCCCTAAAACCGTGGGTTATCGCACACTAATTTGGCCTGAAAATGCCTCGTTCGCGCTGTTTCGCTCGTTTGTCCACCCAAATGGCCACAAAATTTTAGACGGACTACACTAGAAAGATCTGCAACCTCCCTGGCATGCCTCAATCGATTTTTGGCCCACTGGACACCCGCACCCCGAGCCTAACCACAAAACCATGGGCTATAATAGACTGATTTGTCCCGAAAATGCCCCGTTCACGCTATTTCACCTGTTTTTCCACTCAAATGGCCATAAAAATTTAAACGAACCACACTGGGATGATCCCCAACCTTCCTGGCATGCCCTGGTTTATTTTCGACCCACAACACACTCGGACCCCAGGCCCACCCCCAAAATAGTGGGCTATAGCCCACTGATTTGACGCCCACCGATTTGACCCAAAAATGCCCTATTCGTGCCGTTTCACATGTTTGTCCACCCAAATGACCACAAAAATTTAAATGGACCACACTAGGACGATCCCAAATCTCGTAGGCATGCCCCGATCGATTTTCGGCCCACAACACGCCCAGACCTCGGGCCCACACCTAAAATCATGGGCTTATAGCACACTAATTTGACCTGAAAATGCCCTATTCACGTCGTTTTGCCCGTTTGTCCACCCAAATGTCCACGAAAATTTAAACGGACCACACTGGGATGATCCCAAACCTCCTGGCTCGCCCCGATCGATTTTTGGCACATAAAGCGCCCGAACCCCGAGTCCACCCCCAAATTCGTGCGCTATAACACTCTAATTTAGCCCGAGAATGCCCGTTTGCTCTGTTTCGCTCGTTTGTCCACCCAACTTGCCACAAATATTTAGACGAACCACACTGGGATGATCTCCAACCTCCCTGGAATGCCCGGGTTGATTTTCGACTCACAGCACGCCTGGACCCCGAGCCCACCCCCGAAACCGTGGGCTATAGCACAACAATTTGGCTCGAAAATGCCCCGTTCTAGCCGTTTTGCCTTTTTGTCCACCCAAATGACCACAAAATTTTAAACGGACCACTGGGATTCTCCCAAACCTCTGTGGCGTGCCCCGATCTATTTTTGGCCCACAGCACGCTCGAACCCCGGGCCCACCCCTAAAATAGTGAGATATAGCCCACCGATTTGGCACTAAAATGCCCTTCGCCCGTTTGTCCACCCAAATTGCCTCGAAAATTTAAACGGACCACACTGGGATGATCCAAACCTCCCTGACATGCCCCCATCATTTTGGGCCAATTTTTGGTCGATACCACGCTCGAACCCCGAGCCCACCCCCGAAACTGTAGGCTATAGCCCACCAATTTTGCCAAAAAATGCCCCGTTCACGATGTTTCACCCGTTTGTCCATCCAAATAGCCATGAAAAATTAAATAAACCACACTGGGACGATACCCAACCGCCTTGGCATGCCTCGGTCAATTTTTGTCCCACAACACGCCTGTACCCCGGGCCCACCCTTAAAATCATGGGCATAAACACCAATTTGGGCCGAAAATGCCGCATTCGCGCCGTTTTGCCCTTTTATCCACCCTAATGGCCACAATAATTTAAACGGACCACATTGGGATGATCCCCAACCTTTCTAGCACACCGCAGTCAATTTTTGGCCCACAAAACACCCGGACTCCGGGCCCACCCCAAAATCATGGGCTATAGTACACCGATTTGGCTAAAAAATCTCCGTTCGCTTCGTGTCGTGTGTTTGTCCACCCAAATTGCCACAAAAATTTAAATGGACCACACTGGGATGATCCCAAACCTCCTTGGCATGCCCTGATCGATTTTTGGCCTGCAGAACACCCGAACCGCTGGCCCACCCCCGAAAACGTTGCCTATAGCACACCGATTTGGCCTGAAAATGCCCCGTTCATGCTATTTTGCCCGTTTGTCCACTTAAATAGCCACAAAAATTTAAACGAGCCACACTGGGACGATCCCCAACCTCCCTGGCACGCCCCGATCGGTTTTCAGCCCACAGCACGCACGGACCCCGAGCTAACCCCCGAAATCGATGGCTATAGCATATCGATTTATCCCGGCAATGCCCCATTTGCTCCGTTTTGCCGTTTTGTCCATCCAAATGGCTTCAAAAATTTAAACGGAACACACTGGGACGATCCCCAACCTCCCTGGCATGCACTAGTCAATTATCGACACACAGCACGCGGGGACCCCGGGCCCACCCCTTAAACCGCGGGATATTGCCCACCGTTTTAGTCCAAAAATACCCCGTTCACGCTGTTTCGTCTTGTTTATCCACCCAAATGGCCACGATAATTTAAATGGACCACACTGGGACGATCCCCAACCTTCCTGGCATGCCCCGTTCCCGCCGTTTTGCCTGTATGTCCACCCAAATGGCCACGAAAATTTAAACGGACCGCACTGGGATGATCCCAACCTCCTTGGCAGGCCTCGTTCAATTTTTGTCCCATAGCACGCCCGGACCCCGGGCTCACCCCCAAAACCGTGGGTTATAGCCCATCGATTCGGCCCGAAAATGCCCTATTTGCGCCGTTTCCCCTGTTTGTCCACCCAAATGACCACAAAAATTTAAACGGACCACACTAGGATGATCCCTAATCCCCTGGCACGTTCTGGTCGATTTTTGGCCCACAGCACATCCGGACCCCGACCCACCCCAAAATCGTGGGCTATAGCACACCGATTTGTCTTGAAAATGCCCCATTCGCGTCGTTCCGCCCGCTTGTCCACCCAAATGGCCATGAAAAATTAAACGGACTATACTGGGATGATCCCCAACCTCCTTGGCATGGTCCAATCAATTTTCAGTCCACAGCACACCTGGACCCCTGACCCACCCCCAAAATCGTGGGCTATAGCACATCGATTTGGCCCGAAAATACCCCGTTCGTGCCGTTTCGCACGTTTGTCCACCCAAATGGCCACAAAAATTAAAATGAACCACATTGGGATGATCCCCAACCACCTTGGCATGCCCCGGTCAATTTTTAGCCCGCAGTACGCCCGGACCTCGGGCCCACCGTCAAAATCGTGGGCTATAGCATACTAATTTGGCCCGAATATGCCCCGTATGCGCTGTTTGTCCACCCAAATAGCCGCAAAAATTTAAAGGGACCACACTGGAACAATCCCCAACCTCCCTGGCATGCCCTGATCGATTTTCGGCCTACAGCACACCCGAACCCCGTGCCCTCCCTCCAAACCGTGGGCTATAGTACACCGATTTGGCCAGAAAATGCCCCGTTCGCGCAGTTTCGCCCGTTTATCCACCCAAATGGCCATGAAAGATTAAACGGACTACACTAGGACGATCCCCAACCTCCCTGGCATGTCCCGGTCGATTTTTGGCCCTCAGTACGACCGAACCCCGGACCCACCCCCAAAATCGTGGGCAATAGCACACTGATTTGGCCCAAAAATGCCCCGTTTGGCTTGTTTCTCCCGTTTGTCCACCCAAATGGCCACGAAAATATAAACGAACCACATTGGGACGATCCCCAACCTCCCTGGCAAGCCCCGGTCAATTTTTGGCCCACAACATGCCCGAATCCCTGTCCCACCCCCAAAATCATGGGCTATAACATACCAATTTGGCCCAAAAATGCCCCGTTCGCGTAGTTTTGCCCGTTTTCCCACACAAATGGCTGCAAAAATTTAAACGAATCACATTGGGATGATCTCCAACCTCCCTGGCATGCCCCCATCATTTTTTAGCCCACAGCACGCCCGGACCCCGGGCCCACCCTCAAAATCGTGGCTATAGGACACCGATTTTGATCGAAAATACCCTGTTCGCTCCGGTTTGCCCGTTTATCCTCCCAAATGGCCACAAAAATTTGAACGGACCACACTGGGATGATCCCCAACCTCCCTAGCACACCCAAGTCGATTTTTGGCCCACAGCATGCCCGAACCCTGAGCCCACCCCCGAAATTGTGGGCTATCGCACACCGCTTTGGCCCAAAAATGCTCGGTTTGTGCCGTTTTGCCCGTTTGTCCACCAAAATGGCCATGAAAATTAAACGGACTACGCTAGGATTATACCTAACGTCCCTGGCATGCCCCGGTCGATTTTCGACCCACAGCACGCCCGGACCCCGGACCCACCCCTGAAACAATGGGCTATAGCTCACCAATTTGGCCCGAAAATACCCCGTTCGTGCCGTTTCACCCGTTGTCCACCCAAATGGCCACGAAAATTTAAATGGACCACACTGGGATGATCCCTAACCTCCTTGACATGCCTCAGTCTATTTTAGGCCCACAGGATGCTCAGACCCTGGGCCCACCCCTAAAACCGTGGGTTATCGCACACTAATTTGGCCTGAAAATGCCTCGTTCGCGCTGTTTCGCTTGTTTGTCCACCCAAATGGCCACAAAATTTTAGACAGACTACACTAGAAAGATCTGCAACTTCCCTGGCATGCCTCGATCGATTTTTGGCCCACTGAACACCCGCACCTCGAGCCTAACCACAAAACCATGGGCTATAATACACTGATTTGTCCCGAAAATGCCCCGTTCGCGCTATTTCTCCCGTTTGTCCACCTAAATGGCCACAAAAATTTAAACGAACCATACTGGGATGATCCCCACCCTTCCTAGCACGCCCCGGTTGATTTTTGGCCCACAACACGCCTGGACCCCGAGCCCATCCTTAAAACCATGGGCTATAGCACACTAATTTGTCTCGAAAATACCCCATTCGTGCCGTTTCGTTCGTTTGTCCACCAAAATTGCCACGAAAAATTAAAAAGACCAAATTGGGATGATCCTCAAACTCCCTGGCATGCCTCGATCAATTTTCGACCAACAACACGCTCGGACCTCGGGCCCACCCCCAAAACCATGGGCTATAGCACATGATTTGACCCAAAAACCCCTCATTCATGCCGTTTCGCCCGTTTGTCCAGCCAAATTACAACAAAAATTTAAACGGACCACACTGGGACGATCCCTAACCTACTTGGCACGCCCCGATCGATTTTTGGTCCATAGCATGCCCGAATCACGAGCCCACCCCCAAAATCGTGGGCTATAACTCACTGATTTGGTCCGAAAATGCCCCATTCAAGCCATTTTTCCCGTTTATCCACCCAAATGGCCACGAAAATTTGAATAGACCACACTGGGACGATCTCTAACCTCGCTGGCATGCCCCGGTCGATTTTCATCTGTGAGAACGCTCGGACCCCGAGCCCACCCACAAAATCGTGGGCTATAGCCCACCCATTTAGCCCGAAAATGCCCTATTCACGCCATTTCGCCCGTTTGTCCACCCAAATGCCACAAAAAATTAAACGGACCACACTGGGACGATCCCAAGCCTCCCTGGCATACCTCGATTAATTTTTGGCCCACAGCACGCGCGAAACCGAGGCCCACTCCCGACACCATGGGCTATAGCACACCGATTTTGCTTGAAAATGATCGGTTCGCGTCATTTTGCCCATTTGTCAGCCCAAATAGCCACAAAAATTTAAATGGACCACAGTGGGATGATCTCCAACATCCAAGGCACGACCCCATCAATTTTCGGCCCATAGCACGCCCGAACTCCATCCCACCCCCAAAACCGTGGGCTATAGCACACCAATTTGGCCTGAAAATGCCCCGTTCATGTCGTTTTGCTCGTTTGTCCACCTAAATGGCCACGAAAAATTAAACAAACCACACTGGGACGATCCCTACCTCCCTGGCATGCCCCGGTCAAATTTTGGCCCACATCACGCCCAGAACCCAGACCCACACCCGAAATCGTGGGCTATAGCACACTGATTTGGCCCAAAAATGCTTCGTTCACGTCGTTTTGCCTATTTGTCCACCCAAATGGCCATGAAATTTTAAACGGACCATACTGGGACGATCCCAAACTTCCCTGTCATGCCTCGATCTATTTTCGGCCCACAGGACACTCGAACCTCGGGCTCACCCTTTAAATCATGGGCTATAGCACACTGATTTGGCCTGAAAATGACTTGTTCGTACAATTTCACCTATTTGTCCACCCAAATGGCCATAAAAATTAAAATGGACCACACTGGGATGATCCCCAACCTCCCTGGCACGCCCCAATTGATTTTTGGCCAAAAGCATGCCCGGACCCTGGGCCTTCCCATAAAACTATGAGCTATAGCACACCAATTTGACCCAAAAATGCCCCGTTTGTGCTGTTTCGCCTGTTTTTCCACCCATATGGCCACGAAAAATTAAACGAACTACATTGGGACGATCCCCAACCTCCCTGACACATCTCAATCGATTTTCAATCCACAACACGCTTGGACCTCGGGTCCACCCCTAAAACTGTGAGCTATAGCACACCAATTTGGCTCAAAAATTGCCTGTTCACACCGTTTTGCCCTTTTGTCCTCCCAAATGGCTATGAAAATTTAAACGGACCACACTGGGATGTTCCCCAACCTCTCTGTCATGCCTCGATCTATTTTCAGCCCACAAGACGCTCTGACCCTAGGCCCAACCGAGAAACCATAGGCAATAACACATCAATTTAGCCCAAAAATGCCCCGGTTGCGCCGTTTCGCCCGTTTGTCCACCCAAAAGGCCACAAAAATTTAAAAGGACCACACTAGGATTATCTCCAACCTCCCTGGCATGGATCGGTCAATTTTTGGCCTACAAAATCCCCGAATCTCAGGCCCACCCCGGAAACCGTGGCTTTAGCACACCAATTTGGCTCGAAAAATCCCCGTTTGCATCGTTTCGCACGTCTGTCCACCCAAATGGCCATGAAAATTTAAACGGACCACACTAGGATGATCCCCAACCTCCCTGGTACATCTCGGTTGATTTTTGGCCCACATCACGTCCAGACCCGGAGCCCATCCCAGAAACCGTGTGTTATAGCACACCGATTTGGCCCAAAAATGCTCCGTTTGTGCTATTTTGCACGTTTGTCCACCTAAATAGCCACGAAAAATTAAACTGACCATACTGGTATAATCTCCAACCTCCCTGGCATGCCTAGGTTGATTTTCACCCCACAACACGCCTGAATCCCTGGCCCACCCCCAAAAAATCTTTGGAGAAAAATCGTGGTGAAAATGTTATTGAAAGCTGAAATGAGACAACAGAATGAGTGAAAGAAGTTACTGATGAGCAGAGGTAGAGGGATAATCAACTCTGCAAATATCGATCGAAACTTGAACCCTTGTATAGGTATGCAATTTCAGAAAGCACAACAATTGAAATAGGTAGTCCGTATTGGTATCAGATCTATTCCTATGTTCCGATCTTTCCCCTTTTTTGACCCATTTCTTTGGTAAAGTCTCCCAACTATTTGAAAATGAATTGGTTATCCATAAAGAGAAAGAAAGTTTTCTTCTAGTTTCGCTTGTTGCTCTTCCAATGAAGAAAGACTTGTCGGAAATTGCCGGTTGGGTTGGTCCGACCAAGAAAGGCATGGGACTTTTGGGCATTGCTTGGGTCGAGCTAGGCTACCTAGTGATTTACAAGCACCCTTACTGCATACTTTATATATATCTGTCTCTATCCAATCAAAGACGTCCATGCCATAGATAATTAGGCTCGGCAAAAACAAAAATCGCTTTGGCTTTCTTTTCCTCTGGCTACTAAGATGTTTCAGTTCGCCAGGTTGTCTTTTGCCTGCCCATGGATTCAACAACGGTTCGAAAGGTTGCCCTATTCGGGAATCTCCGGATCTATGCTTATTTTCAACTCCCCGAAGCATTTCGTCGATTACTACATCCTTTCTCGTCTCTGGGTTCCTAGGTATCCACCGTAAGCCTTTCCTCGTTTGAACCTCGCCCTTCAATTTGAAGGCTATGCCATCCTAAGGTGCTGCTAAATGGATGGATCTTATCAACGTCCATGAATGATAAATCATAGATCGAACCGCCGAATCAGAAGGAAACAAAATAATCTCAATTTTATGACAAATCCGGTTCGATGGCTATTCTCCACTAACCACAAGGATATAGGGACTCATTATTTCATCTTCGGTGCCATTGTTGGAGTGATGGGCACATGCTTCTCAGTACTGATTCGTATGGAATTAGCACGACCCGGCGATCAAATTCTTGGTGAGAATCATCAACTTTATAATATTTTAATACCGGCTCACGTTTTTTTAATAATATTTTTATGGTTATGACGGCGATGATAGGTGGATCTGGTAATTGGTCTGTACCAATTCTGATAGGTGCGCTTGACATGGCATTTCCACGATTAAATAATATTTCATTTCGGTTGTTGCCTCCAAGTCTCTTGCTCCTATTAAGCTTAGCCTTAGTAGAAGTGGGTAGCGTAACTGGGTGGACGGTATATCCGCCCTTAAGTGGTATTACCAGCCATTCTGGAGGAGCAGTTGATTTATCAATTTCTTGTCTTCATCTATCTGGTGTTTCATCCATTTTAGGTTCTATTAATTTTATAACAACTATCTTCAACATGCGTGAACCTGGAATGACTATGCATAGATCACCTCTATTTGTGTGGTCCGTTCTAGTGACAACATTCCCACTTTTATTTGCACATATTTATGGATTTAAGGAGAATCAAGCTGGGGAAATGGTGGAATTTTCTAGCGGTGTGAAAAGAATAGCCTTAAATCTTGAGAATGAGAATGTAGGGATTGTTGTCTTTGGTAGTGATACTGCTATTAAAGAAGGAAATCTTGTCAAGCGCACTGGATCTATTGTGGATGTTCCTGCGGGAAAGGCTATGCTAGGGGCAATTGCACACTGATTTGGCCCGAAAATGTCCCATTCGCCCCGTTTCACTCGTTTGTCCACCCAAATGGCCACAAAAAATTTAACGGACCACACTAGAACGATCCCCAATATCCGTGGCATGCCCCGATCGATTTTTGACCCACCGTATGCTCGAACCCCGAGCCCACCCTCAAAACCGTGGGCTATAGCACACCAATTTGGCAAGAAAATGTTTCGTTCGCGCTGTTTCGCCCGTTTGTCCTCACAAATGGCCACTAAATTTAAACAGACCACATTGTGATCCCCAACCTCCCTGGCATGACCCGGTTGATTTTCGGCCCACAGCATGCCCAGACCCCGTTCCCACCCCAGAAACCGTGGGCATAGCACACCGATTTGGCCCAAAAATGCCCCACTTCGAGCCATTTCACCCGTTTGTCCACCCAAATGGCCACAAAAAATTAAATGAACCATATTGGGATGACCCCCAACCTCCCTATCATGCCCCGGTCAATTTTCAGCCCACAGCATGCTTGGACCCTGGGCCCACCTCTGAAACCGTGGGCTATATCATACCGATTTGGCCCGAAAATGCCCCATTTGCATCGTTTTGCTCGTTTGTCCACTCAAATGGTGACAAAAATTTAAACGGACCAAATTGGGATGATCCCCAACCTCTCTGGCACGCCCCGGTCAATTTTTGGCTCACAGCATGCCTGAACCTCGGGCCCACCCCTAAAACCGTGTGCTATAGCCCACAGATTAGACCCGACAACACCACGTTTGCACCGTTTTGCCCATTTGTCCACCCATATGGCCATAAAAATTTAAACGGACCACACTGGGATGATGCCCAACCTTTCTGGAATGCCCTGGTCGATTTTCGGACCACAGCACGCGCGGACCCCAGGCCCACTCCTGAAACATTGGACTATATAGCACACCGATTTGGCCCAAAAATGCCCTATTCACATCGATATGCCCGTATGACCATACAAAATGGCCACGAAAACTTTAACGGACTACATTAGAACGATCCCCAACCTTCCTGGTATGTATCGATTGATTTTCAGCCAAAAGAACTCCCGAACCCTGGGCCCACCCCAAAAATCGTGGGCTATAGCCAACTGATTTGGCCTGAAAATACCCCGTTCACGTTGTTTCGCCCGTTTCTCCACCCAAATGGCCACAAAAAATTAAATGAACCATACTGGGACGATCCCCAACCTCCCTGGCACGTCTAGGTTGATTTTTGACCCACAACATGCCCGGACATCGGGCCCACCCCCAAAACCATAGGATATAGCACACGAATTTGGCCCGAAAACACCCATTCGCGCCGTTTCGCCCGTTTATCCACCCAAATGGCCACAAAATTTTAAACACATCGCACCGGGATGATGCCCAACCTCCCTGGCATGTCCCGGTCGATTTTTGGCCCACAGCACGCCGGGACCCTGAGACCACCCTCAAAACCGAGGGCTATATTACACTGATTTGGCCCAAAAATGCCCCATTCATGTCGTTTCGCCCATTTATCCACCCCAATGGCCACGAGTATTTAAACGAACCACACTGGGTTGATCCCCAACTTTCTTGGCTTGCCCCGATCGATTTTTAGCCCACAGCACATCATGAACCCTGGCCAACCCCAAAACCGTGGGCTATAGCACATCGATTTAGCCCAAAAATGCCTTATTCGCCCCGTTTTGCCCGTTTGTCCACCCAAATTGCCACGAAAATTTAAACGCCCCATACTGGGATGATCTCCAACCACCCTGATAGGCCTCGATCAATTTTCAGTCCACAACACGTATGGACCTCGTGCCCACCCCCAAAACCGTGGGCTATAGCACAACGAGTTGTTTTGCCCGTTTGTACACCCGAATAGCCACTAAAATTTAGATAGACCACACTGTGATGATACCAAACTTCCCTGGCATGCCTCGATCGGTTTTCAGCAAACAACACACACGAACCCCGGGGCCACCCTCAAAACCAGCCCAAAAATGCCCCATTCGAGCTGTTTTGCCCGTTTGTCCACCCAAATAGCTACAAAACTTTAAATGGACCATACTAGGATGATCCCAAACTCCCTGGAACGCCTCAGTCAATTTTAACCCCACAGCACGCTCGGACCCCGCCCCACCCCTGAAACTGTGGGCTATAGCACACTGATTTGGCCCGAAAATTCCCCCGTTCGCTCCGTATCGCCCGTTCGTCCACCCAAATGGCCACGAAAATTAAAATAAACCACAATGCGACGATCCCCAACCTCCCTGGCATGCCCAAAAATGCGCCGTTCGAGTTGTTTCGCTCGTTTGTCCACCCAAATAGCCACTAAAATTTAAACGGACCACACTATGATGATACCAAACTTCCCTGGCATACCTTGATCGATTTTCAGCAAACAACACACACGAACCCCAGGCCCACCCCCAAAACCGGCCCAAAAATGCCCCGTTCGAGCTGTTTTGCCCGTTTGTCCACCCAAATAGCTACAAAAATTTAAATGGACCACACTAGGATGAACCCCAACTCCCTGGAACACCTCAGTCAATTTTAAGCCCACTGCACACTCGGACCCCGCCCCACCCCTGAATCCGTGGGCTATAGCACACTGATTTGGCCAGAAAATGCCTCGTTCGCTTTGTATCGCCCGTTCGTCCATCCAAATGGCCACGAAAATTAAAATAAACCACAATGCGACGATCCCCAACCTCTCTGACATGCCCAAAAATGCCCCGTTCGAGTTGTTTCGCTCGTTTGTCCACCCAAATAGCAACTAAAATTTAAACGGATGACACTGTGATGATACCAAACTTCCCTGGCATGCCTCGATCGATTTTCAGCAAACAGCACACACGAACCCCGAGCCCACCCCCAAAACCGGCCCAAAAATGCCCCGTTCGAGCTGTTTTGCCCGTTTGTCCACCCAAATAGCTACAACAATTTAAATGGACCACACTGGGATGATCCCAAACTCCCTGGAATGCCTCAGTCATTTTTCAGCCCACAGCACGCTCGGACCCCGCCCCACCCCTGAAACCGTGGGCTATAGCAGACTAATTTGGCCCAAAAATGCCCCGTTTGCTATGTATCACCTGTTCGTCCACCCAAATGGCCACGAAAATTAAAATAAACCACAATGCGACGATCCCCAACCTCTCTAGCATGCCCAAAAATGCCCCGTTTGAGTTGTTTCGCTCGTTTGTCCACCCAAATAGCCACTAAAATTTAAGCGGACCACACTGTGATGATACCAAACTTCCCTGGCATGCCTTGATCGATTTTCAGCAAACAACACACGCGAACCCCGGGCCCACCCCAAAAACCGGCCCAAAAATGCCCCGTTCGAGCTGTTTTGCCCGTTTGTCCACCCAAATTGCTACAAAAATTTAAATGGACCACACTAGGATGATCCCCAACTCCCTGGAACGCCTAAGTCGATTTTCAGCCCACAACACACTCGGACCCCGCCCCACCCCTGAAACCTTAGGCTATAGCACATTTATTTTGCCCGAAAATGCCTCGTTCACTCTGTATCGCCCGTTTGTCCACCCAAATGGCCACGAAAATTAAAATAAACCACAATGCGACGATCCCCAACCTCCCTGGCATGCCTAAAAATGCCCCGTTCGAGTTGTTTCGCTCGTTTGTCCACCCAAATAGCCACTAAAATTTAAACGGACCACACTGTGATGATACCAAACTTCCCTGGCATGCCTCGATCGATTTTCAGCAAACAGCACACACGAACCCCAGGCCCACCCCCAAAACGGGCCCAAAAATGCCCCGTTCGAGCTGTTTTGCCCGCTTGTCCACCCAAATTGCTACAAAAATTTAAATGGATCACACTGGGATGATCCCCAACTCCCTGGAATGCCTCAGTCAATTTTCAGCCCACAGCACACTCGGACCCCGCCCCACCCCTGAAACCGGGGGCTATAGCACACTGATTTGGCCCAAAAATGCCCCGTTCGCCCCGTATCGCCCGTTCGTCCACCCAAATGGCCACGAAAATTAAAATAGACCACAATGCGATGATCCCCAACCTCCCTGGCATACCCCAATTGATTTTCAAGCCACATCATGCTCGAACCTCGAGCCAACCCCTTAAACCATGGGCTATAGCACACCGATTTGGCCCGAAAATGCTCCGTTCGCCCTGTTTCGCTCGTTTATCTACCCAAATGGCTACAAAAATTTAAACAAACCACACTGGGATAATCCCCAACCTCCCTAGCATTCCCCGGTAGATTTTTGGCCCATAACACACTCGAAACCGCGGGCCCACCCCCAAAACTATGGGCTATAACACACCAATTTGGCCTCAAAAAGCCCCGTTCGCGCCGTTTTACCCGGTTGTCCACCCAAATTGCCACAAAAATTTAAATAGACCACACTAGGACGATCCCCAACTTCCTTGGCAAGCCCATGTTGATTTTCAACCCACAGCACAATCGAAACACGGGCCCACCCCCAAAACCGTAGGCTATAGCACACCGATTTGGCTCGAAAACTCCCCATTTGCGCCATTTCGCCTGTTTGTCCCCCAAATGGCCATGAAAATTTAAATGGACCACACTCGGATGATCCCCAATCTCCCTGGAACGGCCAGGTCAAGTTTTGGCCCACAACACGTCCGAACCTCGGGCCCACCCATAAAATTGTGGGCTATGGCACACTGATTTGGCCCGAAAATGCCCTATTAGCGCCGTTTCGCCTGTTTGTCCACCCAAATGGCCATACAAATTTAAACAGAGCATATTGGGATGATCCCCAACCTCTGTGGCACGCCTCAGTTGATTTCCAGCCGACGGTATACTCATACCCCAGGCCCACCCCTACAATCGTGGGCTATAGCAGACCGATTTTGCCCAAAAATGCCGTCGTTCGCGCCGTTTTGCCCGTTTGTCCACCCAAATGACCATGAAAAATTAAACGGACCACACTTGGATGATCCCCAACCTCCCTGGAACTTTTCGATAAATTTTTAGCCCATAGAACACCCGAACTCTGGGCCCACCCCCAAAACCGTGGGCTAAAGCACACCAATTTGGCCCGAAAATGCTCCATTTGCGCCGTTTTGCCCGTTAGTCCACCCAAATGGCCACTAAAATTTAAACGGACCACAATATGACGATCCCCATATTTCCAGGCTCGCCCAGATCAATTTTTGGCCAGCAGTACGCCTGAACCCCGGGGCCACCCCAAAACCGTGGGCTATAGCACATTGATTTGGCTCGAAAACACCCTGTTCACGCCGTTTTGCCCATTTTCCCACCCAAATGGCCACAAAAATTTAAATGGACAACACTGGGATGATGCCCAACTCCCTGGCATGCCCCTATCGATTTTCAGCCCACAGCACGCCAGGACCCAGGGTCCACCCCCAAAATAGTGGGCTATAGCACACCAATTTAGCTCGAAAATACGCCCATTCGCGCCGTTTCGCCCGTTTGTCCACCTAAATGGCCATGAACATTTAAACGGACCATACTGGGACGATCCACAACCTCTCGGGTATGACCCGATCAATTTTCGGCCTACAATACGCCTGGAACCCAAGCCCACAAAAATTTTGCCCGTTTGTCCTCCCAAATGGCCACAAAAATTTAAATGAACCACACCGGGATGATGCCCAACTCCCTGGCATGCCCCTGTCGATTTTCAGCCCACATCACGCCAGGACCCAGGTCCACCCCCAAAATAGTAGGCTATAGCACACCAATTTGGCTCGAAAATGCACCCATTCGCGCCGTGTCGTCCGTTTGTCCACCTAAATGGCCATGAAAATTTAAACGAACCATACTGGAATGATCCATAACCTCTCGGGCATGACCCGATTGATTTTTGGCCCACAACACGCTTGAAACCTGGGCCTACCCCTAAAACCGTAAGTGTAGCACATCGATTTGGCTGAAAATGCATCGTTCGCGCCGTTTCACCCTTTTATCCACCCAAATGGCCATAAAAATTAATAGACCACACTAGGACGATCCCCAACTTCCTTGGCAAGCCCCTGTCGATTTTTAACCCACAGCACAATCGAAACACGGGCCCACCCCCAAAACCGTAGGCTATAGCACACCGATTTGGCCAAAAAACACCCCATTTGTGCCATTTCGCCCGTTTGTCCCCCCAAATGGCCATGAAAATTTAAATGGACCACATTCGGATGATCCCCAATCTCCCTGGAAGGCCAGGTCAATTTTTGGCCCACAGCACGTCCGAACCTCGGGCCCACCCATAAAACTGTAGGCTATGGCACACTGATTTGGCCCAAAAATACCCCATTCGCACCGTTTCGCTTGTTTGTCCACCCAAATGGCCATAAAAATTTAAAAAGAGCATATTGGGATGATACCCAACCTCTGTGCCACGCCCCGGTTGATTTCCAGCCGACGGTATACCCGTACCCCAGGCCCACCCCCAAAATCGTGGGCTATAGCAGATCGATTTTGCCGAAAAATGCCCTTGTTTACGCCGTTTTGCCCGTTTGTCCACCCAAATGGACACAAAAAATTAAACGGACCACACTGGGATGATCCCCAACCTCCCTGGAACTTCCCAATAAATTTTTGGCCCACAGAACGCCCAAACTCTGGGCCCACCCCCAAAACTGTGGGGTATAGCACACCAATTTGGCCCGAAAATGCTCTATTTGTGTCGTTTTGCTCGTTTGTCCACCCAAATGGACATAAAATTTAAATGGACCACACTATGACGATCCTCATATTCCCTGGCTCGCCCAGATCAATTTTTGGCCAACAACACGCTCGAACCCTAGGCCCACCCCAAAACCATGGGCTATAGCACATTGATTTGGCCCGAAAATGCCCCATTCACGCCGTTTTGCCCGTTTGTCCTCCCAAATGGCCACAAAAATTTAAATGAACCACACCGGGATGATGCCCAACTCCCTGGCATGCCCCTGTCGATTTTCAGCCCACAGCACGCCAGGACCCAGGTCCACCCCCAAAATAGTAGGCTATAGCACACCAATTTGGCTCGAAAATGCACCCATTCGCGCCGTGTCGTCCGTTTGTCCACCTAAATGGCCATGAAAATTTAAACGAACTATACTGGAACGATCCATAACCTCTCGGGCATGACCCGATCAATTTTTGGCCCACAACACGCTCGAAACCTGGGCCTACCCCTAAAACCGTAAGTGTAGCACATCGATTTGGCTGAAAAATGCATCGTTCGCGCCGTTTCACCCTTTTATCCACCCAAATAGCCATAAAAATTAATACGAACCGCACTAGGACGATCCTCAACGTCCTTGGCAATCCCTGGTCAATTTTCAGCCCACAGCACGCCCAGACCCTGGGCCCAACCCCAAAACCGTAGGCTATAACACATCGATTTGGCCCAAAAATGCCCTGTTCGTGCCGTTTCACCCGTTTGTTAGCCCAAATAATGATAAAAAATTAAACGGACCACACTGCGATGAACCCCAACCTCTGTGGCATACCTCGGTCGATTTTTGGCCCACCGCACGCTCGATCCCCTGGCCCACCCCAAAACCGTGGGCTATAGCACACTGATTTGGCCCGAAAATGTCCTCATTGCCGCCTTTTCGCTCGTTTGTCCACCCAAATGACCACGAAAAATTAAACGGACCACACTAGGATGATCCCCAACCTCCCTGGAACTTCCCCATAAATTTTTGGCCCACAGAACGCCCAAACTCTGGGCCTACCCCCAAAACCGTGGGGTATAGCACACCAATTTGGCCCGAAAATGCTCTATTTGTGTCGTTTTGCTCGTTTGTCCACCTAAATGGACACTAAAATTTAAATGGACCACACTATGAAGATCCTCATATTCCCTAGCTCGCCCAGATCAATTTTTGGCCAACAAAACGCTCGAACCCTAGGCCCACCCCAAAACCGTGGGCTATAGCACATTGATTTGGCCCGAAAATGCCCAGTTCACGCCGTTTTGCCCGTTTGTCCTCCCAAATGGCCACAAAAATTTAAATGAACCACACCGGGATGATGCCCAACTCCCTGGCATGCCCCTATCGATTTTCAGCCCACAGCACGCCAGGACCCAGGTCCACCCCCAAAATAGTAGGCTATAGCACACCAATTTGGCTCGAAAATGCACCCATTCGCGCCGTGTCGTCCGTTTGTCCACCTAAATGGCCATGAAAATTTAAACGAACCATACTGGAACGATCCATAACCTCTCGGGCATGACCCGATCGATTTTTGGCCCACAACACGCTCGAAACCTGGGCCTACCCCTAAAACCGTAAGTGTAGCACATCGATTTGGCTGAAAAATGCATCGTTCGCGCCGTTTCACCCTTTTATCCACCCTTTTATCCCCAACCTCCTTGGCAATCCCTGGTCAATTTTCAGCCCACAGCACGCCCAGACCCTAGGCCCAACCCCAAAACCGTAGGCTATAACACATCGATTTGGCCCAAAAATGCCCCGTTCGTGCCGTTTCACCCGTTTGTTAGCCCAAATAACAATAAAAAATTAAACGAACCATACTGCGATGAACCCCAACCTCTGTGGCATACCTCGGTCGATTTTTGGCCCACCGCACGCCCGATCCCCGGGCCCACCCCAAAACCGTGGGCTATAGCACACTGATTTGGCCCGAAAATGTCCTCGTTGCCGCCTTTTCGCTCGTTTGTCCACCCAAATGGCCACGAAAAATTAAACGGACCACACTGGGGCGATCCCCAACCTCCCTGGCACTCCCCGATTGATTTTTGGCCCATAGCACGCCCGGACTCTGGGCCCACCCAAAAAATCGTGGGCTATAACACACTAATTTGGCCCAAAAATGCTCTATTCGTTCCATTTCACCCGTTTGTCCACCCAAATGACCACTAAAATTTAAACGGACCACACTATGACGATCCCCATGTTCCCTGGTTCGCCCAGATCAATTTTCGACCGACAGTACGCTTGAACCCCAGGCCCACCCCCAAAATAGTGGGCTATAGCACATTGATTTGGCTCGAAAATGCCCCGTTCACATTGTTTTGCTTGTTTGTCCACCCAAATGGCCATAAAAATTTAAATAGACCACACTGGGATGATCCCCAACTGCCTAGCATGCCCCAGTCAATTTTTAGCCCATAGCACGCCAGGACCCCGGGTCCACCCCTAAAATAGTGGGCTATAGCACACCGATTTTGCCCGAAAATGCCTCCATTCGCGCCGTTTTACCCATTTGTCCACCTAAATGGCCATGAAAATTTAAACGGATCATAATGAGATGATCCACAACCTCTCGGGCATGACTCGGTCGATTTTTAGCCCTCAACACGCTCGAAACTCGGGCCCACCCCCAAAACCGTGGGTATAGCATGCCGATTTGGCTGAAAAATGCACTGTTTGCGCTGTTTTGCCCTTTAGTCAACACAAATGGCCACGAAAATTAAAACGAACCACACTAGGATGATCCCTAACCTCTTTGGCAATCCCCGATTGATTTTCAGCCTACAGCATACCCAGAAAAAGGGCCCACCCCGAGACCATGGGCTATAGCACATTGATTTGGCCCAAAAATGCCTTGTTTGTGCCGTTTCACCCGTTTGTCCGCCCAAATGGTGAAAAAAAATTAAACGGACCACACTGTGATGAAACCCAACCTCTCCGGCATACCCTGGTCAATTTTTGGCCCACAACACGTCCGAACCCTCGGCCTACCCCTAAAATCATGGGTTATGGCATACCGATTTTGCCCGAAAATGCCCCGCTCATGCCGTTTTGCCCGTTTGTCCACCCAAATTGCCGCAAAAATTTAAACGGAACACATTGAGATGATCCCCAGCCTCCTTGGCATATTCCAGTCGATTTTTGGTCCACAACACTCCCGGACCCCGTACCCACCCTAAAAACCGTGGGCTATAGCACATCGATTTAGCTCGAAAATGCCCCGTTTGTGCTATTTCGCCCGTTTGTCAACCCATATGGCCACAAAAATATAAAAAGACCATACTGGGATGATCCCCAACCTCCCTGGCACGCCCCGATCAATTTTTGGTGCACAACACACTCAGACGCCTGGCCCACTCATAAAACCGTGGGCTATAGCCCACCGATTTAGCCAGAAAATGCCCCTTTAATGTCGTTTTGCCTTTTTGTACTCCCAAATGGCCATGAAAAATTAAAACGAACCATACTGGGATGATCCTTAACCTCCCTGGCACGCGCCGATTGATTTTCAGCTTACAGCACGCCCAAACCCTGGGCCCACCCCGAAACCATGGGCTATAGCACATCTATTTGGCCCGAAAACTCCCCCGTTCGCATTGTTTCGCCCCTTTGTCCACCCATATGGCCATAAAAATTTATACAGACCACACTGGGATTATCCCTAACCTCCCTGGCATGTATCGATTGATTTTTGGCCCACAACACACCTGGACCTTAGGCCCACCCCTAAAACTGTGGGCTATAACACACCGATTTAGCCAAAATATGTGCTTTTTGTGCCGTTTCGCCATTTGTCCACCAAATGGCCATGAAAAAATAAACAGACCATACTGGGACAATCCCAAACCTCCCTGGCACGCCTCGATCAATTTTTGACCCTCAGCACGCTCGGACCCAGGGCGCACCCCCAAAACAGTGGGTTATAGAACACCGATTTTGCCCAAAAATGCCCCGTTCACGCCGTTTTGCCCGTTTGTCCACCCAAATGGCCACGAAAATTTAAACGGACCACAGTGGGATCGTCTAACCTCCCAGGCACGCCTCGGTTGATTTTTGGCATACAGCATACCCAGGAATACGGCCCACCCCCAAAACCATGGACTATAGCACACTGATTTGGCCTGAAAATGCCCCGTTCGCACTATTTCACCAGTTTGTCTACCTAAGTGGCCACGAAAAATTTAATAGACAACACTAGGATAATCTCCAACCTTCCTGGAATGCCTTGATCGATTTTTGGCCCACAGCGTACTCGAACCCCGGGTCCACCCCTAAAACTGTGGGCCATAGCCTACCAATTTAGCCAGAAAATGCCCCGTTTGAGCTGTTTCTCCCATTTGTCCACCCAAATGGTCATGAAAAATTAAATGGACCACACTTGGACGATCCCCAACCTCCTTGGCATGCCTCAGTCGATTTTCGGACCACAGCACACCCGAACCCCCAGTCCACCATCAAAATCATGGGCTATAGCACTCTAATTTAGTTCGAAAATGCCTCATTCGCGCTGTTTCATCCGTTTGTCCACCTAAATGGCCATGAAAATTTATACGGATCACAATGGGATGATCCCCAACCTCCCTGGCACATTTCGGTCGATTTTCGGTCCGCAGCACTCCGGAACCCCGTACCCACCCTCAAAACTGTGGGATATAGCACACCGATTTAGCCCGAAAATGCCCCGTTTGTGCTATTTCTCCCGTTTGTCAACCCAAATGGCCACAAAAATATAAAAAGACCATACTGGGATGATCCCCAACCTCCCTGGCATGCGCCGGTCGATTTTTAGCTCACAGCATGCCCGGACCCTGGGCCCACCCCCAAAACCGTGGGCTATAGCATATATATTTGGCCCAAAAACTCCCCTGTTCGTGTTGTTTCGCCCCTTTGTCCACCCATATGGCCACAAAAATTTATACGGACCACTCTGGGATTATCCCTAACCTCCCTGGCATGCCTCGGTCGATTTTTGGCCCACAACACACTCGAACCTCGGGCCCACCCCTAAAACCGTGGGCTATAGCACACCGATTTAGCCAAAAAATGCACCGTTCGTGCTGTTTCATCGTTTGTCCACCCAAATGGCCATGAAAAAAATAAATGGACCATACTGGGACGATCCCAAACCTCCCTGGCACGCCTCGATCAATTTTTGACCCTCATCACGCTCGGACCCTTTGTCCACCCCCAAAACAATGGGCTATAGGACACCGATTTTGCCCGAAAATACCCCATTCGCACCGTTTCTCCCATTTGTCCACCCACATGGCCACGAAAATTTAAATGGACCACACTGGGACTATCTCTAACCTTCCTGGCATGCCTTGGTCGATTTTCGGCCTACAGCATTCCTGGACCCACGGCCCACCCCCAAAACCATGGACTATAGCACATCAATTTGGCCCAAAAATGCCCCGTTCGCACCATTTTGCCCATTTGTCTACCCAAGTGGCCACGAAAAATTTAACAGAAAACACTAGGATAATCTCCAACCTTCCTGGCACGCCTCGATCGATTTTTGGCCCACAACACGCTTGGACCCTTGGTCCACCCCTGAAACCGTGGGCTATAGCCCACCAATTTAGCCCGAAAATGCCCCGTTAGAGCTGTTTCTCCTATTTGTCCACCCAAATGGCCATGAAACATTAAACGGACCACACTTGGACTATCCCCAACCTCCCTGGCACGCCTCAGTCAATTTTCGGACTACAGAACACCCGAACCCCTGGTCCAACCCCAAAACCGTGGGCTATAACACTCTAATTTAGTTCAAAAATGCCTCATTCGCACTGTTTCATCCGTTTGTCCACCTAAATGGCCAATAAAATTTATATGGATCACACTGGGATGATCCCCAACCTCTCTGGCTTGCCCCGATATATTTTTGGCCAACAGCACACCCGAACCCCAGGCCCACCCATAAAATCGTAGGCTATAGCAAACCGATTTTGCTTAAAAATTCTTCGTTCGCGCCGTTTTGCCCGTTTGTCCACCCAAATGTCCACAAAAATTAAAACAAACCGCACTAGGACAATCCCCAACCTCCCGGGAACGCCTCGATCAATTTTTGACCGTTGGCCCACCCCCATAACAGTGGGCTATAGGACACCGATTTTGCCCGAAAATACCCCGTTCGCAGCTTTTCGCCCGTTTGTCCACCCCCATGGCCACGAAAATTTAAACGGACCACACTGGGACGATCTCTAACCTCCCTGGCATGCCTCGGTCAATTTTCGTCCTACAGCATGCCTGGACCCACGGCCCACCCCCAAAACCATGGACTATAGCACATCGATTTGGCCCAAAAATGCCCCGTTCGTACCATTTCGCCCATTTGTCTACCCAAGTGGCCACGAAAAATTTAACAGACAACACTAAGATAATCTCCAACCTTCCTGGCACGCCTCGATCGATATTTTGCCCACAGAACGCTTGGACCCCGGGTCCACCCCTGAAACCGTGGGCTATAGCCCACCAATTTAGCCCGAAAATGCCCCATTTGAGCTGTTTCTCCCATTTGTCCACCCAAATGGGCATGAAAAATTAAATGGACCAGACTTGGACGATCCCCAACCTCCCTAGCATGCCTCAGTCGATTTTCGGACTACAGAACACCCGAACCCCCGGTCCACCCCTAAACCGTGGGCTATAACACTCTAATTTAGTTCGAAAATGCCTCATTCGCGCTGTTTCATCCATTTGTCCACCTAAAAGGCCAATAAAATTTATACGGATCACACTGGGATGAACCCCAACCTCTCTGGCTTGCCCCAATATATTTTTGGCCCACATCTCACCCGAACCCCAGGCCCACCCATAAAATCGTAGGCTATAGCCCACCGATTTTTCCCAAAAATTCTCCGTTCGCTCCGTTTCGCCCGTTTGTCCACCCAAATGTCCACAAAAATTAAAACAAACCACACTAGGACAATCCTCAACCTCTCTGGCACGCCTCGATCGATTATCAGCCCACAGCACGCCCAAGCCCCGGGCCCACCTCGGAAATCATGGGCTATAGCACACCAATTTGGCTCAAAAACACTCCGTTCGCGTCGTTTTGCCCGTTTATCCACCCAAATGGCCAAGAAAATTAAACGGACCACACTGAGATGATCCTAAACCCCCTGCCAAGCCCCGATAAATTTTGACTCATAGCACGCCTGGACTCCGGGACCACCTAAAAAATCATGAGCTACAGCACACCGATTTTGCTCGAAAACACCCCGTTCGTTCTGTTTCGCCCGTTTATCCACCCAAATGGCCATAAAAATTTAAATGGACCACACTGGGACGAACCCAAACCTCCCTGGCATGGCCCCGTCAATATTTGGACCACAACATGATTGGAATCTGGGCCCACCCCCAACACCGTGGGCTATAACAAGCCAAATTTGCACGAAAATACTCCGTTCGCACCGTTTTGCCTGTTTGTCCATCTAAATGGCCAAAAAAATTTAAAAGGACCATACAGGGATGATCCTCCCCAAACCGTGGGCTATAGCACACTGATTTGGCTAAAAAATGCATCGTTAGCGCCGTTTTGACCTTTTGTCCACCCACATGGCCACGAAAATTAAGAAGAACCACACTAGGACGATGCCCAATTTCCCTGGCATTCCCCGATCAATTTTTAGACCACAGCATGCCCGGACCCTGGGCCCACCCACGAAGCCGTGGGCTATAGCACACCGGTTTGACTCAAAAATGCTTGGTTCAAGCATTTTCGCTCGTTTGTCAACCCAAATAGCCATGGAAAATTAAATGCATCACACTGGGACAATCCCCGACCTCCCTTGCATGCCTCGGTTGATTTTCGGCTGACAACAAACCTGTACCCCGATCCCACCCCCAAAACTGTGGGTTATAGCACACAATTAAGCTCGAAAATGCCCCGTTCACGCTGTTTTGCCCGTTTGTCCAACCAAATGCCACAAAAATTTAAAAGGACAACGTTGGGATTATCCCCAACCTCCCTGGCATGCCCCGATCAATTTTTGGTCCACATAAATGCCTGGACCCTGGGCCCACCCCAAAACCGTGGGCTGTAGCCCACCGATTTAGCCCGAAAATGCCCCGTTCGCATCGTTTTGCCCGTTTGTCCACCCAAATGGACACGAAAATTAAAACAAACCACACTGGGATAATCCCCAACCTCCCTGGCATACCTCGGTCAATTTTCAGTCCAAAACCCTCCCAGACCCCGGGCCCACCCCCGAAACCGCAGGCTATAGCACATCGATTTGGTTCAAAAATACCCCGTTCGCATTGTTTTGCCTATTTGTCAACCCAAATAGCCACAAAAATTAAAACGGTCCACACTGGGACAATCCTCAACCTCCCTAGCATGCCCCAATTAATTTTCAGCCCACAGCTCGCCTGGACCCCGAACCCAACCCCAAAACCATGGGCTATAGCACACCGATTTAGCCCGAAAATACCCCGTTTGCATCGTTTCGCCCATTTATCTACCCAAATGGCCATAAAAACATAAACAGACCACACTAGGACGATCCCCATCCTCCATGGTATGCCCTGGTCGATTTTTGACTCACAGTACGCCCAAACTTTGGGCCCACCCCCAAAATCGTGGGCTTTAGCACACCGATTTGACACGACAATGCCTCATTCGCATTGTTTTGCCCATTTTTCTTCACCAAAACAACCATGAAAAATTAAACGGACCACACAGGGACGATCCCCAACGTCCCTGTTATGCCCCAGTTGATTTTCGGCCCACAGCACGCTCGGACCTCGGATCCACCCCTAAAATCATGGGCAATAGCATATCGATTTTTCCCAAAAATATCCCATTTCCGTCATTTCACCTCTTTGTCCACCCAAATAGAACTAAGAATTAAACGGACCATACTGAGACGATCCCCAACCTCCCTGGCATGGCTCGATCGATTTACAACCAACAACACACCCGGACCCCGAGCCAACCCCAATATCGTGGTCTATAGCACACCGATTTGACCAAAAAATGCCCTCGTTCGTGCCGTTTCACCCGTTTGACAACCCAAATGGCCATGCAAAGTTAAGCGAACCACACTGGGACGATCCCCAACCTCCCTGGCACCCCCGATCGATTTTTGGCCTACATCACTCCCGGACTCTGGGCCCACCCCCAAAACCGTGGGCTATAGCACACCAATTTGGCCCAAAAATGCTCATTCATGCCATTTCGCCCGTTTGTCCACCCAAATGGACACTAAAATTTAAACGGACCACACTATGATGATCCCCATGTTCCTTGGCTCGCCCAGATCAATTTTCGGCTGACAGCACGCCCGAACCCCAGGCCTTCCCCCAAAATCGTGGGTTATAGCACATCGATTTGGCCCGAAAATGCCCCGTTCGCATCGTTTTGCCAATTTGTCCACCCAAATGGCCATAAAAATTTAAATGGACCACACTGGGATGATCCCCAACTCCCTGGCTTGCCTCAGTCGATTTTCAGCCCACAGCACGCCAGGACCCCCGGTTCCACCCCCAAAATAATGGGCTATAGCACACCGATTTTGCCTGAAAATGCCCTCATTCGCATCGTTTTGCCTGTTTGTCCACCTAAATGGGCATGAAAATTTAAACGGACCATACTGGGACGATCCATACCCTCTCGGGCATGAATCGGTCAATTTTCAGCCCACAACATGCCCAAAACTCGAGCCCACCCCCAAAACTGTAGGTATAGCACATTGATTTGGCTGAAAAATGCGTCGTTCACGCCGTTTCGCCCTTTTGTCCACCCAAATGGCTACGAAAATTAAAACGAACCACACTAGGACGATCCCCAACCTCCTTGACAATCCACGATCGATTCTCAGCCCACAGCATGCCCAGGCCCTGGGCCCACCCCCAAAACCATGGGCTATAATATACCGATTTGGCTAAAAAATGCCTCGTTCGTGCCGTTTCTCCCGTTTGTCCACCCAAATGGCGATGAAAATTTAAACGGACCACACTGCGATGAACCCCAACCTCTCTGGCATACCTCGGTCAATTTTTAGCCAACAGCACGTCCGAACCTCGGGCCCATCCCAAAAATCGTGGGCTATGGCATACTGATTTTGCCCAAACATGCCCCGCTCATGCCGTTTTGCCCGTTTGTAAACCCAAATTACCACAAATTTAAACGTACCACACTGGGATGATCCCCAACCTCCCTGGAACATTTTGGTCAATTTTCAATCCACACCACTCCCGGACCCCGTACCCACCCTCATAATCGTGGGCTGTAGCACATCGATTTAGCCTGAAAATGCCCCGTTTGCGCCATTTCGCCCGTTTGTCAACCCAAAAGGCCATGAAAATATAAAAAGACCTTACTGGGATGATCCCTAACCTCCCTGGAAAGCCCCGATCAAATTTTGGTGCACAACACACTCAGACCCCAGGCCCACTCACGAAACCATGGGCTATAGCCCACAGATTTGGCCAGAAAATGCCCCTTTTGCACCATTTTTCCAGTTTGTACTCCCAAATAGCCACGAAAAATTAAAACGAACCATACTGGGATGATCCCCAACCTCCCTGGGATGCACCGATTAATTTTCAACCTACAGCACGCCCGAACCCTGGGCCCACCCCCAAAACCGTGGGCTATATCACATCTATTTGGCCCAAAAACTCCCCCATTCGCGTTGTTTCCCTGGGCCCACCCCCAAAACCGTGGGCTATATCACATTTATTTGGCTCGAAAACTCCC